>OZ005654.1:325539794-325940563 GCA_963930645.1 Salticus scenicus
ATGAATGTGACAGTTGATAATTTTTTCAACTCTTTACATTTGATTAAAACACTGCAGAAGAATAGAACAAGCTTAGTAGGGACTGTAAGCAGAGCCAGGAGAGAAATTCCAAAATCAATGAAAAATTTACAAGATAAGTTATATGAAACAAAAATTCTAAAACATGGAGAAACGGGTACTACTCTTACAGTGTACCAAGGCAAGAGAAATAAAAACGTTATTATACGGACACTCTCCACCCGTCCGTTGATATTGAAAAGAACGAAAAGAAGACACCTGAAACCATTAGATATTACAGTGAAACAAGTGGTGTGGACATTATTGATCGGATGGCCAGGAAATACTCTGTAAAAGTTTCTTCAAACCTTTTCTGCGCATACCTTTTATAATATCTTAGATTTAGCTGTTATAAATGCTTGGATCATTTACAAAGATATTACCGGAGAAACAAAGCTAAGCAGGAAAGCGTTTATTCAGTTACTAGCAGACGAATTACGTAAAAATTACATATCTACTAAAAATGAAAAAGAAAAAAAGAAAGCCTTCCATGGCGCAGATACTAGAAACAGGAGCCCTCAAGAGACGAAAATGTGAAATAAAAATTTGTAAAGGAATCATGACTTTCAAAGATTGTATATTATGCTGAAAAATGGTTTGTGGAAAATGTTTAGGCAAGACTGAATATACTTGCGCAGCCTGTATTCCAGATATGTAAAATTATTCTGTCAGTATTTGATTTTATTGGATAATATTTCTAATCGAAATTCTTAAAATTGTACATTTAAATATTTTTCTCTTATTTGTAATAATGAAAATACTGTTAAATATATGCTTGAAATAATCTAGTTTAATTATTTACTTATATCTGTGCGTTTGTATATTATTAATCCTTCTAAAATTGGCAGGAGTCGAAACGACTCCGGCGGGCGTTCTAGGGGGTAAAAGGTAGCGGGCGTTCTAGTAAGAAATATCGTAACACACAAATTGTGAAAGAAACGTCCACTGGAGGAGTTACAGATTTCCAAATGACGTGAAACTACGTCAGCGGTTTCGAAAATGTTTAATATCATTTCTCAGATTTTAGTTTAAATCTTGTTATGTATATTTTTGTATATTATCTATTGTTGGTTTGTACGCCTAAAATTAAATGTAAAACTTTATACAGAGCTGCCGACCTAATCCGGCAAATTGATAATACCGCCCTTTTTCTACACCGCTTAATTTTTAGAGTATTTATTTTCTTCATTCATCTTAAATACACGTGAAGAGAATTACTCTAAAAAAAACGTGGTGTAGGAAAAGGGTCGGTACTAATAATTTGCCGGATTTTGTTGGCAGCTCTGTTCATAATAACACTTTATGTGGGGCTTACTGTTAAAAATATACCCAACAAGAAGTAGATAATTATTTTCTTAAATATTAAACACTTTTTTTTTCTTTTTTTTTAAAGAGCTATTAATATTATTACCATTATTACTATTACTATTTTACGTTGGTATCTAGAATTTTGTAATTCAACATTGTAGGGTTCTTATGATTCAAGCTATTTAATTTTCTTCATATGAAGTAATGTATTTAACTATTCGATGTTTAATAAATAGAAATCAATAAAAATCTTTTAATTCATACACTAACCCAGAAAGTTCTGCGAATTAGATCCCTTTATTTTTTTATAATTAACACTTCTGAACTTTTTTTCCAGTGTGAAACTTAATAAATAATGTATATTGGGTGGTAGATCACGTTTTTTTTTTTTTCTAAATGTATAGATGGACCCCCTAATACATTTTCAAGTGTAACTCTATTTCAAATTGATTTAAAGTATAAAAATAGGTTTGTTTTCCGAACCGCCTTGATCTTAGAAATATGAGGTCAAAAATAAGGGTGGTCATTAAAAAAAATGAAGTTTATGCCTGTTTTAATATGTAGATGACCCCTTAAGCAAAATCTAACTACACCATTAAAAACTAGACGTTATTATACATCGATTGGTACAAACCGCATGTCTTTACGATAATTTAGAGCGATATTAGGTGGGGATGGCTTTTTTTTTTTTTTTTCTTTTTTTGCCTATTGTACATGAAAAAGATTTTGTAAAAAAGATGGCACAAGCATTAAAACTTAGATTTTGTGAAATATTTTATTCGTATATTAATAAACATAATCCCTGCTTCATCATTATTTAATCAGAGCAGCGACACGTCATTTTATGGGCCTTTAGCTTTATAACTGTCTGGGAAAATATTATATTTATTACTTTCGAAAGAATACGAAATTCCTGTTTTTCGTACTTTTGCATATTTAAACTTATTTTGATAATGAAAATTACTCGGTTTTAAATTAATTCTCCGTTCTAACCATAATAAAGAGTAATTGGAGTTTAAAAATAAATATTATTTATATTTTTAACGTACACAAACATCAAACCAACTCAATTATATATATTAAAAGCAAAAACTGTTTTTTTTTTTTTTTTTACAAAAAATTAAGTTAAAATACATTTAAAAACAAAAAATACATATAAAAACAATTAAAAACTAGACGTTTCGAAACCCGTCCGGGTTTCATCATCAGTAATTACAGCACAATAAGCAAAGATTATATGAATACTCAAGGAATTTAAAGGAGTACCGAATATTGAGGAGACAGTGCGCATGCTTCATTGATAGTGTGGAGATGCTTGGCAGTGTGCCAGCTCTCAAGAAAAATACGCGATTTATAATTATGAAAACCAGAATTTAGGTAATATAATATAATTAGATAATATAATTAGATAATATAAAAATTCTAAATTCTGGTTTTCATAATTATAAATCGCGTATTTTCCTTCAGAGCTGGCACACTGCCAAGCATCTCCATACTATCAATGAAGCATGAGCACTGGCTCCTCAATATTCTGTACTCCTTTAAATTCCTTGAAAATTCATATAATGTTTGCATATTGTGTTGCAATTACTGATGAGGAAACCCGGACGGGTTTCGAAACGTCTAGTTTTTAATTGTTTTTATATGTATTTTTTGTTTTTAAATGTATTTTAACTTGCATTTTTGTGTCATAAATAAATCAGTTTTTGCTTTTAATTAATTTTATTTTATTAGAAGACATTAAAATATATTTTTTTTCTCTAACAAAAGCATTTTTCAAAATTATAATAGATATAGTACAATATTGCAATTTTCTTCAATGCGAAATCAAATATTTTTTATTATTAAATAATAGCAGGAGACTTGGCGTTGGAAAATTAAAACAGGAATAAACTACTACGTCAGAAACGCCAAAGAAAATTATTGAGGTGCATACAGCTGTTTCGGTAGCCTAAAGCGTACCGTCATCAGTGCAAAAATTCCTATAATCTAGCTAAATTTCTCACCACAATTTTTGCTCCACTTCTTGCTGCTAATAGTTATACTGTTAAGAATTCCATAAATTTTGCAAAAAATATTCAAAACTGCCCTCACACTAATCTCACTATGGTTTCTTTTGATGTAAAATCTCTTTTCACTAATGTTCCAATAAGTGGCGCCCTCTGCTGTCTCGAAAATAGATTAAAAGAGTTTCATTTCACCTCTTTCGAAATACAAGAATTAATTTCTCTTACCCGCATTTGTTTATCACAAACCACTTTTTCTTTCCAAAATAAATTCTATCGTCAGTCTGAAGGTTTAGCCATGGGTTCCCCTCTCTCCCCAATTCTCGCAGACATTTACATGCACTATTTCGAAAGCAAGCTTTTTAAGAAAATATCTTTTCCATTTTGGACCCGTTACGTTGACGACACCTTCACGCTTATCGACATATCTCATCACAATATTGACCATGTCTTAGAAACCTTAAATTCAATCGACAATAATATCCAGTTTACATATGAAATAGAAAATAATGGCTCCCTTACATTTCTTGATACCCTCGTCTCTCGCACTGTAAATGGATTTTCAACCACTGTCTATCGTAAAAATTTTGCAGTCTCCCTTCCTCCCCATGCGCGTTCATGTCACCCACCTAACCAAAAAATGGCTGCTTTCTATACTTTTGTAAATCATGCCCTTAATATTTGTTCAAATCCTATTTTATTGAAATCTGAAATTAAATACCTGAAAGCCATCGCAATTGACAGAGGTTATGACCCTTCCATTATAGACAAAGCTATCCAAAAATTACAACTCCCTCGTATTTCGTCTACTAAATCAGTCACATCTAACATCAGTATTGTTTTACCCTATTTTTCTAAAACCAGTCAAACCATAGCTAAAATTCTCAAACAATATGATTTTAAAATAATATTTTCGCCTTCCAATAAACTCACCTTTTCTCAGTTAAAAGATCCTATTGATATGCATAATTCATGGGGCATTTATAGTATTTCCTGTCAGTGTGGTTTATCATATATTGGCCAAACTAAACGCAGTCTTAAATTTCGTCTAAAAGAACATATGAATTACGTCCGCAAACAAGAAACCAATAAATCGGCTATTTCTAAACATTGCTGGGAGGAAAATCATGATTTTAAATTTAATTCAGCTAAAATAATTTGCAGACCTAAATCCATTCATGAACTCGATTTCTTTGAAGCTTTTCATATTTATAAAAATTTTAAAAACCTTGTAAATTGCGATTTCGCTGTTCCCTATTTGTCTGATTGTTGGAAATTTTACATTCAGTCCACATTTCCTTAATTTTTTCTACTGTTTACACAGCTACACATTCCTTAATTCCTATTGGCCACACTCCCCACCTCTTCCGTATTCCTATTGGTTGAACTAAATCCGGTCCCTCTCCTATATATACGAGCACTTCTCAAGATTTAGAATTCTTTTTGCACTGATGACGGTACGCTTTAGGCTACCGAAACAGCTGTATGCACCTCAATAATTTTTCATTGGCGTTTCTGACGTAGTAGTTTATTCCTGTTTTAATTTTTTATTATTATTATTATTATTTTTTTTTTTTTTTTTGTCAAAACTATTGAAAGTTTTACAAAAGTTTATGTAACTTAATTTGTGAATAAACAAATTACTCTCAAATTACACAAATTTCCTTTTGATTCTTTCAATGAGCTAATAAATATATTTTGCTCAGAAGAATCGTAATTGTTAAATATCTCAAAAATTTTATAATGATCGAATCTTGTTATCCGAAATTACTTGTGACATATAAAATATGACACAAATGCGAATTAAATTTCTCACATACACCAACCGCTTAATTAGAGACTTATAGTAATTCTAAGTTTGCTAGAGATTTTTATTTATATTTTCCTTATTTATATTTGTGTCTGTGTAAATTTATGTAAATTACTTTTACGACTGTCTTGAATATAGTAATGGACGTTTAGAAAAACCACAATACTAAATTAAAGAACTAGTGTACAATAGATGTTTAAACATAAAAACTCCGACCTTCCTTTTATCTCCAAGGTGTTTTGCACCTAAAGAAGAAATGTCAGGTCCTTTCGAAAACGGTAGCGCTTTTTTTAATTTTATTATGTGTAAAGAATTTTCTAAGTTTAAATATGTTTAGAAAGTCATTTTATGCTTAAATGTATGCATTTATTTTGTTTCAAAATGTTCTAAAATAATAACAAATTAACTCTTTTTCTTTCACTATATTGCTTTTTTTGATTATTTAATACATTAAAGAAAATATTAAGCAGAATTATTAAAAAAATCAGAAATTCCGAACATGGAATTGTCATAGTCTCGAGATGTTCTACTATGTACTAAAAGTAAAATGAAAAAAAAAAAAAAAAAAAAAAAAGTTGACTATCTATTGTTGATATTTGTTAATTAAATATTATGAAAATGTTATTTCAAAAATTGTTGTTAGTGTTTTTCTTAATGTTAAGAAAAATATTCAAGAAATTTACTGTTGTTATAAGCTCAAATTTTAATACTTCGTACGTATGAAAGAAAAACTTTCCTAAAGAGTACTATTATATACATCAATTTTATAATGGATTTCATCCCGAGAAAAAAAATAAATAAATAAAGTAGCAAGAGAAAATAAACTAAAAATCTGAATTTTAAGAACAAATAAGATATGGGAACAAAAGTGCATTTTTTATTTTTTATGATCCCTATATTAGTATATATTATTTATTTATTTATTAGGATTTAACCACACTTTAACATGTTAATATTTTCCATCATCTAATTTTTATTTGCTTTAAACCTAAATTTATCCTTACCTTTCTCTATACCGTTTCCAGATTTTTATTTATTTATTATTTATTTATTTTGTTAACAAAATTATTTGAAACAGGGATACTTTAATAATTATTGCCCTGTATAAACTAAACAAAACTCAGAATTTATATATATATATATATATATATCTGTATATATATATAAATTACGTGTCACGATGTTTGTCCGGGGTAAACTCCTAAACTAAGGAACCGATTTTAATGAAATTTTGCACACTGTGTGCAGTTTGGTCCAACTTGAGAGATAGGATAGGTTTTTACCTCAATTTATTGTCACAATATTGTTTTATTGCAATTATTTGTTAATTATAGACCTTTATTAAAGTTGCTCCAAAATATCTGTGAGTTCCATTAATTTAATTGTTGCCAAAAAAAAAAAAAAAAAAAAAAAAAATACGAGTTCATTTTCTTTCGACATACAGATAAATACATTTAATCAAACGTGAACGTTAAAAAATTATAAAAAGTTAAATTATGCATCTCACGAAAATTGACGTCATAATCAATTTAAAGATTTTATACACATTGATAAAGTGCTAATGTAGTTCTATCATAGATATAGTAATATATATAGATCTCTCATCCCCATGTTATCGTACAAAGATTTTTGATGCCGAAAAAATAAATAAATAAATAAATAAATAAATAAAAGCTTTGAAAACAGCCATTAAGTGGTATTGAAAAAAAAAAAAAAAAAAAAAGAAAGAAATATGAATTTGAAACTGTATCTGGAGTCTTCCATTCCCCTTTAGCAAATAAATTATTCATAAATTTTATTTGCTAAAATATTAGTATGTATTCCCGTGTGTATTCACTCGGGGAAAGACGGCCATAATTTGGTAAAAACGTCGTCTTTTCCCATATGAAAAGGAATAACTTTTTTCTCTCCAATGATCACTCTATTCTATATATGCTATACTATATCTATGAGTTCTATACGCAAGCGAAGTGTGACTCACTGACCGTCTGTGCAGCCAAGAAAAAGATTTCCTATGTTAATTGCCCACTGGATTTTTTGTAAGAAATTATTAAAAATCGAGGAAATTTATTTCCCGATTTTAATCCTTATATTTGGGTATAGATATGTATTAGTTTTCGCGGGTGTTAGATTGAATTATTTTGCTGTCAAATTGACAAAATTTCAATTTTAAATTTCAAAACTCTGTCGCCCTTGGCTTTTTTTATTATTGTTATTATTATTATTTGGCGATCAAAAGCGTAACACGAAAATATACATGCCAGATGTATACATTGTACGAAATGTAATATGTATTATTCATTGTACGTATGTATGACATGTAATATGTATTGTACGAAATATTGTTTCATATTATTCATTACTCTTTTAATATAAGTTGTTAAAATAACCATGATTTTTGAAAGGAATTAAATATTTTCGCCAGATAATTTGGCGATAGTCTTTTTTTTTCGCCAAGGATGACAGAAATGAAATCTATTCCGCTGCAAAATATTAGTATCTTACATCAGATATTTTATTTAGACATTTGAAAACAAATTTGACTTCAAACTATGATAGAATATTTAATTTTCCTTTTAATTAGTATATTAAAATTTAAAAGCATGGTATATAAAAAGTTTTTTTTTTTTTTTTTTTTTTTTTTTAAATAATTATTCTTATCTTAATCCTCAATGTTTCCCATCTTTATTAACTTGAATTTACTATTAAAATTTTAACATACTCAAAAACTTCTCATCACTTCGTTAAAATACACTAAACTTTTCCAAAATCTTTTTCTATTTAAAATGATACATGTATTTGCTTTAAATGTCCAATATTTCATAAGATTTCCAATTTTAAAGTTTTAAAATATTTATCAAATTTACTTATTTTCCTGGTTTAGCCTTATTGTTTTCCTTTTTATAGCTACAGCTGTTGCCCTCTTTAAAATATTTAAAATGATGAGGTCATTTTATAGTAAAATTATCCATTATAGCATATATTATATTTCACTCTTCCATAAAAATTGATTTTAAAATCGCCAATTTCTTTTATACTTTTATTTTAATAGAATTTTAATAGAATTTAATTTATATATTAGTCATTTTATTAATTTTATCCAAAGTAGCATTAGAAATAATATATATCACTTCTCCACTAAAATTTATAGGACCCTACAATAAAATTAATTTGTGCTTAATATCAACACTACGAAAATTTTTATCAATCGCTTCCAAATTTTGACCTAAGTTTCAAATCTCAACCCTGTGGGTTTTTACATCGGCTACAACGTTTTCGTCTTTGTTCGTAAATAATAATTTGACTGTACTAAATAGTTTACAGCCGTATAATTCAACGTATAACTTAGTCACAGCAACGCGTGGCCGGGTCTGCTAGTATATATATAAGAGAGAGAGAGAGAGAGAGAGAGAGAGAAAAGATTTACGAAATAGACTTGAATGGGTAAGTAGAATATTTTCAAACAAAATTTCTCCAAAATTATTTTTAAGATTTATAATATTTATAACGTGGTATGTTTCCATTGAATACGTAGAACTGTGTGAACCATTTTGTTTTAAATTTATGTGAATAAATTTTACCAAAACAACTAAAATTTATCTAGTTTCGTCAGTCACCATTCTTGAGAAAAATACTTCATATTTGCAACCGTCTTCACAAACATATTATAAAAACTAGATTTTCACGCATTTATCTGTGCATACAATTTTAAATAAAATGAAATAAAAAATAATATAACAATCTTTACCTCTATTACTGTTATACTCGTAAATACAAAATGGTAATACTACTATTTATTCACTTTAAAATTTGTTTACGTTTTTTAGCGCTACTATAAAATGTTCCATAACTTTCCATATAAAGAAAGAAAATATTTTTAACTAAAATATAAAATTACAAAAAATGAACTTCGAACCTATCAAGAAATTTATATATTTTGAATAAATTTATTTTAGTACAAGTTAGTAGCAAGATATATTATAAATTTAAACCTTTTTAAATTAAAGTCTATTAGATACTGAACGTATTAAATATTTATAATTTAATCATTAGAGTAATTATTTACCATATAACTGAAATTTTATTCAAACTCTTCTTTAAAATTCTATATAAAAATGCGTCATCAATTTACGCCGCAGAATATCTTATGAGAAAATACTTTAGCAAATACATTCGATGATTTTATGCTATCAGTCACTTGCGGGATGAGATTTTTGATAAATTGCAAGATTTGGTTCTACTTCACGAACAACTGTGTTCCAGAATCTATTATCATTTAATCGAGGAATGAAATGGTTTCTTTATTTTAATCGACACGAGGTAAATAGGTTTCCAGCGACATATTTTTTTTATTTTGTTATTTATGGAGGGTTTTTTTATGATGTTTTTAAAAATGCACGAAAAAAAAAAAAAAAAAAAGAAAGGAAAAATATTTGTCTAATGAAAGTTATAATTTTAATGTAAATAATATTTCTTCTATGTTATGGAACTCGAAATCGTATTTTTAAATTTACCTTATTTAGACTGAATTACTGGTTTTTAATCTTAATTAATTTCAAAAAATTATATATAAACTTTAAATGTATTTTTGAGCTAATAGTATCGCAGTTTTTCCTATTTTGTTATTTTTGGAGGTTTTTTTTATGATATTTTTGAAAATGTACGGAAAAAAAGAACGAAAAAAAAAAAATGTCTAATGAAAGTTATCATTTTAAGGTAAATACTATTTCTTCTATGTTATGGAATTCGAAATCATATTTTTAAATTTACCTTATTTGGACTGCATTACTCTTTTTTAAAGTTAATTAATTTCAAAAACTGATATATAAACTTTAAATGTTTTTTTGAGCTAATGGTATTACAGTTTTTTTCCCACCTAAAATGTATCTAAATACCTCAAAAATTCCGCATGGCATGCAAAATTATACACCCGATTATTATAAATCAGGCTCAAAGTAATTCACTTAATTAGGGTGATTTTTTTAGAAATCGACCTATTGCAGTTACTTCGTTTATCTATAAACCGGGTAATCCAAACGTCACAGAAAAAATAAAAATATAAATGCTATTAAAAAAGTACAGACTATGCAGGTCTATGCAGTTTATCCTAAAATCTACAGAAAAGCATGAGATTTGTTTAATGTATGTAAAAAACAAAATATTAGTTACATTTTTCATCAACATATCGCGCTATTTTCGCAGTATCCTCTCACATTTTAAACAGATTAACCTGATCGAATGAAGGCATATTGCGAATATTGAAACTTTTTTTAGGCGAATTTCTGATGTCACAAAATGGCGGCTGTTTCAAAATGGTGGCTACTCGGTAAGAAAAAAAAAATCAGCCTACCCTTCTAAATCAGCCGAGAGGATTTGTTTTTTTATTAACACTACATAACAAGGTAGAAAAGTGTTAATGACTTTGGTTTGTCTGTCTGTCTGTCCATCTGTCTGTCCATCTGTCTGACTCCCGCAATCACTCATCGAATTCCTTGAAACTGATATATGTTATTCAAATTCACTATCGTATGTTTCCAACTAAAAATAAGCTGAGTACCTCTACTGGTTTCTGTACAGGGACACCCGAAAGTATTCCAAAGCGTTGTGTTCTATGAGAGGTATTTCTATAAACTATATTTTCATATCTTTACTTTACACAAATCTTAATGAAATTAAAAAAATTTTATTCAAGTTCACTGTTGGATGTTTTTTTTTAAACATGTAGTAAATACCACCGATGGTGTGTATACACGGACAACCAGAATTGTTCCAAAGCATTGCGTTTCAAGAGAGGAATTTCTATATATCAAATTTTAATCAATTTAATTTGCACGTATCTTATTCAAATTAAAATAAGCTATTCGCATGCACAAAAGCATGTTTTCTATGAAATATAGAAGTATTAGCATTAAGATTTACAGGGGCACACAAAAATATTCAGTTACATTATATATATTATGGGATATTTGCTGGAATTGTATTTTCGTTTACATTAAACGTTTATAACATTTTTTTTTAGAACTTTTAAGTGTGAATGCGTTTTGAATTTTTATATCTGTCTGTCCAACTGTCCATCTGCCTATTTTTCAGTCCTCCCGCCACCAGCGTCCATAAATATTTTTAGAATAATAATAATAAATATATAAATAAATAAGTAAATAAATAAAAACGATGTAAAGTTGGCAGCAAAAGTATCTGAACACTAGCAAGAATTCCTACATAAAAAAGTACACTTAATACTGTTTTGTTAAATAAATCCTTGTCGAATCGTGTTCGACTGGCTTTAAACAGGTTTCGAGAAGAACAAGACTGTAAAATTGTATTAAGTGTACTTTTTTTAGACAGTGATTATTTCTAGTGCTCGGATACTTTTACTGCCGACTGTATGTTATTCAGGTTTACTATGGAATGTATTCTATTTAAATTTGCATGAATATATCTTTTGTAACTGGTTTGAGTACACAGACACTCAAAAAATACCAATGCATTGCGCTTTAACCCTCCTACTACCATAGGGTCAAACTGAACCCAGAGCAAATTTGACATTTTACTACACTTAAATTATTTAACCTAAAATTCAGAAAAAATATGACATTGTTCATTTAATCATAATCTTCAAATGTACATGAATTTTTTTGGCGTGTTTTCTCATGTATGCGACTAAAGACCAATGGGGTCAAAAATGACCCCAGTGACATTTAGCAGAATAAAAGAGAAATTCATAGAAAAATATGAATTATATTTTTGAATAAATTTAAATTATATAACTCTTGATTCTATTTAAATCTACTATTTGAAAATCAATATTAAAACATCATTAAACAATCCTTTTTACGCTGTTATCTCTTTTTAACAAAGGTGTAAAAAGGCATGATTTATCTTATAAAATATTACTAGTGGATCTGCAGATTAGGTGACTCAACGTGATACTTGCATAACACATTATTAAACTGATCATTTTTTATTTTATTCTGTATTATATAATATATCACATTACATATATACATACTATATATATATATATATTGCTTGGACTCGTTTTACTCGCTGCATAAACAGATACGTGTCTGAGGGGTGCTAGCGCCCCCTCAACCCCCCGCAGTATCACTTTTTCTATACCTATCTCTATATATGCGTATATTTATATATTTTCCTGGTATCAGCATACTATTACATTCTTTTAACTTATAAATACTTGTACCAGATTTCATGCTAAATGATTACATTACCTGTTAGAATTATTTTGTGAAGTCCAGTAAACTAATTAATAATTCAATGTCCATTATTTTGCACAAAAACACATGATTTTAAACATTCCAAAACCTTTTTATTATATTTTTGGGATGCAACCATGTTATATTACACTTTTAAAAAATACCGTTTATAGACCGTGATGGTACGAAATTTTTTTGTGAATCACTAAAAAGAAGCTACGCTTAATTAATTATAAATCATTAATATTTTAATCTAATTTGACATCAGCTGGATGATTAAAAAATGTCATCAGACAATTTTTGGTGTGGTTCTGTAGATAAATTATTTAGTCTATACACATTTTTAGTCTATACACATTTATTTTAGTCTAAACACAAATTATTTAGTCTATACACATTTTTTATTTTAATAAAATATGCTCTTAAGCATCCTTAGTGTGTGTTAATTCCATTATGTCGAATACTGCATAAAATGCGCTTAAACATTGTATACACAAGTAAACACTATTTAACCTATTCTATGTTTTCCATGAATAATTTTTCGAAATTTGATATAATTTGGATAATTATGTAATATTGTCGGAACACTTTCGCAAGGTCTTGTATATTAATTATGAAGCCTAAGCACACATATATTCTATACAAAACAAGAGTTTAAGCATCTCAATAAAGTACGCTTATTTCATTTTGTTGATTTTGTTTTCATTAATTTCATAATTTAGCTTTGTTTCATTTTTTGCTTATTTCGAATTTGCAGGGTAACGATGTTGATGCATTTAAACGAAATTCACCCCATAGACCATAATGATATAAAAAATCTTTGGTGTTTTCTTGTTCATAAAAATTAAAAAATACGTGAACAAAAAATTATATAGTTATCTCTGTATAGCCCATAGACTCAAGTCATTTGGCAAATCAATTGGGGTGCTTTTACGGCCGCTATTGCAATATATATAAATTCTTTCGGTAGTCCGTAATGATAAGAAAATATCTGACATGTCCTACATGACACGAACTACAAATAGAATACACACCCAAAACTATAATGCTAATTTTGTGTGGCTCATGAACAAGTGTGCAAAATTACAAATCAGAAGCCTGATTCTTGCGGCCGCTGTCGCTCGACAAACAGACAAACAGACTGACAGACAGACGGAAACCAAAATCTTTTTGAGGGTCAACAAAGAGGCCTTCACTAACGTTTGAGCAACAAATTTAAAAATACAATATTCAACGATTTCTTCTATAAAAAGCGCAATTCTTATGTTATTTGAACGTAAATTAAAAATATATTTGAGCATATTTTGCGTTTATAGTTCGAAAACTAATTATTATGTTATGACAATCCATTAAGAGATGCTCAACAATGTATTCTTCCTAAACAAGGAAAGTACATTTTAAAAACCTGATCTGCTTATAAAAGCAATGTTTTTTATGTTATTAATACGCTTGTATATGCAAGAAAACGCAATATGTACCTTGAAAAGAAAACATTGCAATGGAATAAATATATATATTTCATTTAGACATTTAGATATAATTAATATCTTTGCCGAGAACATTTTTTACAAATTTGAGTCTTTCAAAAAAAATAGAAGAAAGAAGTTGATATTTTTGTGAATTGTAATTCCTTTAAAATTACACCAAGCGTTACACCAAGCGTTAGAATTACACCAAGCACAAAGGAAGGGAAGAATATTTATTGTTGTTTTTTTTCTCTTTGTTTTAGGTTTTAAAAATAAACAAAAATTGTATCTTATTGCATAAATAATAATAAAAAAAGTTGTGATCTTATTAAATTTCATGTCTTTCTTTAGGGAAAATTAAATCACTGAAAAATCCTTACAATTTATGATAAAAGATGACAACAGCACGAAATCTGTGTCAACATAAGGTTCAAAATAATGGATATATGTTAAATACTATGCAGATTTCCAATAAATATATTTAATAATATTTTCCATATGAATGTCTTGAATAATTTAGTTGTTTGTTTACATCTGAATTTTAATTAGGAACAAAAAGGCAATTATAAATGTCGAGTCGACTATTTATTTTGAAGCTAGGTAAACGTTTAGTTCAGGAAAAGCTTGAGAAACGCTTTGATAGTTAAAATTCAATGGCATGCAGGAAATTCTAGTAGGATTATTAAAAGCAAAAAGTGTGGGAGATGCATTCTTGCGTAAGATCATTAGATAGAAAATGTTGTGACATTCGTGTGGAAATGCGCAATTTTTGTTTGTAAAATTTATTCAAATATTTCTATACTCTGTGAGAAATGTGTAAAACTTATAATTTATTATGACTTAAATAATAATTTAAATAATAACTGTGTTACAAAATTTAAAATCTAAAACACTAATAAATGTATAATATGTATAATTTATTCAATCACATATGTTAAATGAAAGAACAAAATGTGGTAAGTAGTTCCAAAATAAATTTTAATCTAAATAATCAACCATGCAAAAAAAAAAAAAAAAAAAAAATCCCTACATAGGTGTGCAAGAAATGTTATTGATATAATACATTATATATTTGTATTTTTGGCCATAAATTATGAAGATAAATGAAAAAAAAAATAAGATGAGACTATACAAAGTTCGAAAAAGCCAATTACATGTAATTAATTTTCTATATTTAAAATACTCTTTAAATGGATAAATTTATTATTTTTATCATTTAGATAATTGTATTAACCATTTACAGCGTTTCTTTATATAAGTACAGAAACAATGTGAAAATCGTATTGGGGTCAAATTTGCCCCATTTTCTTCAATATAACAAAAAAAAAAAAATCCGGTAGTAGAAGGGTTAAAATAGTTATTTAAATAATCACATTTAAATAATTTTCTACTGTAAAAATGATAGAGAAATTTGCAATTATTATTAAAATGCTAAAACAATGTTTTGTATAGAATATGATATAATTAACTTTCTGATTTACAGGGCTACAGTAAAATATTCAGATGCATAAAAGGCTGCAATTAGAATCTGAGGGCTGTATCTTATTTTGCGTTAAGCGTTTTTAACACTTTCCAACGATGTTTAAGAGTGATTATGAATTCAATTATTAGTCTATTTGTATGTTTGTCTGTCCATTGTGCGATAACGTAGGCAAAGAACGGTGAACTTAATACAACAAATACGTGTAGCTGGAATGTGTTAATAAGATTTTTCGTTCTTGTTTTCATTAAATTAATTTTATTGTGTTTTTTTTTATTTTAATATTGTACTACATCAAAACTTGTTTCTGAATTCATTTTTAGCATTTTCCAACAAGGTTGAAAAGTGTTTATGACTTCGGTTTGTCTGTCTGTCTGTCCGTCTGTCTGTCCGCACTCAAACTCCCGTAAATATTTATGAAATTTCTTGAAACTGATATATTTTATTCAAACTCACTATCGGACCTTCCCTATTGAAAATGGAGTTTATACCTCTACTGGTTTGTGCACAGGGACACCCGAAAGTATTTCAAAGCTTTGTGTTCTACGAGAGGTATTTCTATAAACCACATTTTCATACCTTTAGTGTAGACATATCTTAATGAAATTTAAATATGTTATTCAAGATTACTATAGGACGTTCCCGATTTTAAATGGAGTTTATACCTCTACTGGTTTGTGTACAGGGACACCCGAAAGTCTTTCAAAGCATTGTGTTCTATGAGGGGTATTATTATAAACCATATTTTCATAAGTTTACTGTAGACATATCTGATAGAAATTGAAATATGATAATCAAGTTCACTGTCGGACGTTCCCTATTGAAAATGGAGTTTATACCTCTACTGGTTTGTGTACAGGGACACCCGAAATATTTAAAATCATTGTGTTCTATGAGAGGTATTTCTATAAACCATATTTTCATACCTTTACTGTAGACATATCTGAATGAAATTGAAATATGTTATTCAAGTTCACTACTGGATGTTTCCTGTATAAAATGGAGGAAATACCACCATCGGTTTATGTACAGGGATACTCAAAAGTAATCCAAAGCATTGCGTTCTATGGGAGATATTTCTACAAATCAAATTTTAATAACATTACATTTCACGAAGTTTTTGGAAATTGAAATATGTTATTTATATGCACAAAAGAATGCTTTGCACAGAATACAGCATGATTAGCATGACATTTACAGGGTGGCACAAAAATATCCAGTTACATTAACAGCTATTAATAAAAAATTGTTAAAATTGTACTTTCGTTTACGTTTATCGTTTTTAACACTTTCTAACATTTTTTAAGTGTGAATATGATTTCACTTTTGTGTATACGCTTGACCGTCTCTCTGTCTGTCCGAGCTCCAACTCCCGTAAATATTTATGGAATTTCTAGGAATTGATATATGTTATTCAAGTTCACTATCGGATGTTCCCTATTGAAAATGGAATTAATATCTCTACTGGTTTGTATACAGGGACACCCGAAAGTATTTCAAAGCACTATGTTCTATGAGAGGTATTTCTATAAACCATATTTTCATACCTGTACTGTTGACATATCTTAATTAAATTGAAATATGTTATTCAAGTTCACTACTAGAAGTTTCCTATGTAAAATGGAGGACATACCACCATCGGCTTATGTATAGGGACACTCAGAAGTATTCCAAAGCATTGCGTTCTACGAGAGATATTTCAATAAATCAGATTTTAATAACTTTACTTTCCACGAAGTTTTAGGAAATTGAAATATGTTTTTTTTATGCACAAAAAAATGCTTTGCATAGAATTTAGCATGATTAGCATTAGATTTACAGGGTGACACAAAAATATCCATTCATATTAAGAGCTATTAATAAAAATTGCTACAATAGTACTTTCGTTTACATTAAGCGTTTTTAACACTTTCGAACATTTTTAAGTGTGAATATGATTTCAGTTTGTGTATCTGCACATCTGTGTGTCTGTCTGTCTTCCCGCGCTCTAACTCCTGTAAATATTTATGGAATTTCTCGAAACTGATATATTTTATTGAAGTTCACTATCGAATGTTCCATATTGAAAATGGAGTGAATATCTCTTCTGGTTTGTGTACAGGGACCCCCAAAATCATTCCAAAGCATTGTGTTCTGGGAGTGTTGTTCCTATGAGTGTTATTTCCTAGGCGTGTTATTTCCTATTGAATGTTCCCCATTTAAAAGGACATTAATAGGTCCTGCATAACTAGTTTGTTTACAGGGACAACAACAACAACAACATCAACAAAAAATGCCAATGCATTACGTTTTAGGACACAATTTTTTTAAAGTTATATTTAAAAATATTTCTACTGTAAAAATCATAAAAATATTTAAATGTATTGTTAATATTCTAAATTAATGTTTTTTATAGAATATGATATGATTAACTTTCTGATTTACAGCGCTACACTAAAATATTCAGAGAGATCAAAAGCTGTAATTATAACCTAATGGCTGCATTTTCTTTTGCTTTAAGCCTTTTTAACACTTTCAAGAATGCCTAAGAGTAATTTTAAAATCAATTAGTATATCTGTATATTTTTCAGTCCTTCTGTCTTTTGTGTGATGACGTTGGCAATGAATATTAAAAGTTATTCGATACAACAATTACGTACAGTTGGAAAGTGTTACTAATCAATGGATACTGCATGATTTTTCTTTCTTGTTATTGATACTTCGAAGTATCAGACGTTTGTTATTTGTATTGCAATTTTATCTTGCTATATCCATTTAAGTATAGTATTTTTAAATATAATAAATTATTAGGGTGATTTCTTTAGCAATTACTCTGTTTAACTATATCTGTATTTATATTTATATCTATTTATATATGTATATATATAATGGAAATATTGTTATCGCGATAATTTCCGAAATAATACTACAAATTCAACCAAATTTGGACAACGAACTTATATCATTGGTGAGTTCTTTAACCAGGTTGCTCTCTCATTTTGTTTTCAAGTGACGGCCACTTGAAAATTTCAAATGCATGTTGGAGAAAGTGTATTTAAGGCGAGATTTCCTTGAATTTTAATATAAATGTAGACCAAATAGGGGTCTCAACCAAGTTTATTAATAAACTTTATCTGCCACTTTGAATAAAATGGCGGATATCTTATAATTAGCGGAGCCACTTGAAATTAGAATACCACTTGATTATTTATTATTACGATAACTTCCGAAATAATATTAGAAATCGAACCGTATTTGAACAGTGGACTTGTCTTGTAAATAACTTGGATGAGTTTTTTAACCTAGTTGTTCCGCCATTTTGTTTTCAAGTGAACAGCACTTGAAAATTTGATATACACATTGTAAAATTGCATTTAAGAGCAGATTTTCTTGAATTTTGATGTACACTTAGACCATGTAAGGGGCTTACCAAATTTATTAATGAATTTTATCCGCCATTTTTAACAAATTGGCGGATATCTGTAAATATTAAGGGTCACTTGAAAACGTATCATCATGATAATTTTTGAAATACTAAATTTATTCAAACCAAATTTGGATAGTGAGCTTATCATACAAATACATTGCATGAGTTCATTGGGTGGGCAGTTTGTTCCGACATTTTATTTCCACGTTGCGGCCTGTGAGAACAAGTTCACACATATGTTCTTTTAAATATTTAATTTCTTTCTAAATAATTCAATTTATAATTTTAAATAAAAAAGTCAATTTATTAAGAATAGTTATAAAATTAATTCATTCATTTAACATATAAAATCTAATTTAATTTATTCCAATAAAAAGAACATTTTATTCTGTAATATCCTCTGAATTCAATTCATTCTATTATAAAAGGCAATCTCTATTTAATTTAATTTGTATTTTTACTAGGGGACTTATTCGCTTGTAGATAGATACATTTCCCCCTTTTCATCAACGGTATGTTCAACATCTCATTTAATTATAGATAGAAAATAATTTATTTGTCTAAATTACTTTATAATATAAACAGAAGTTGCAAAATTTATTTCATTTCCGGTGATTTATGCTTTCATAATAGCTTAATTCAGTCTTATTGGCGTCAACAGATGTGGATTCGTTTCTTTTAATAATAATAATAAAATAAAATAAGAACAAATAAATTCTTAATGATATATTGGTGGCGCCGATAAAAAGTAATTACTTTAGTATAATTTATGTTGCCAAGCTTGTCTTTGCCTTTTGAACAACGGATGAAGTTTTTAAATTAACCAATTAGAACATTCTTTTGGCGCTTTATTTGGCATTGGTTTATTAATTTCGGGTTTGAATTGGCGAATGCAATGGAGTACACCTTTGGCATTCAAACAGTCAATATCTCTTGTTTACTGGTTTAAAAAACAACTGCCCTCGTTTGCTCTCCCTCTCTCTCTCTGCCCTATAGATCATATGAGGACCATTGTAAGTGTTTGCTTGAAAATTCATGTTTTTAACATAAGAATAAAAAAACTGTTTCTTTTGCAAGTGACTTCTATTATTTATGTCAAGTGACACTCTTTTTAAAGAACTGCTATGGACTTCCAGCCTGGTTATTGTGGTAAGCAATGTACTTGATGGATTCACTATTTCACGGACAATAAAACCTCTTCACAAATCTTGGTCTGCGTGACCAGTGGTTCTCTATTTTCTACAATGGTCAAGAGAGAGGGAGGGGCTGTATTCATTCTTATTTTGTTGAAAATTCTCATTCGCAGTATACTCAAACTTTTCTCATGGATTACGCATACGCTTATCGGACATAACGGAGAAAAAGAAACAATTTAAGTTATATTACTGAACGGCAATGCCTCCATTGATGAACTATGTCTCGATTTGTGCTACTAGTCTTTTTTAATGTTCCTCTATATAAAGAAACGAAAAAAACGCTTAACTGTTTAACAGTGCATTTTTGCATACATACAAGTTAAAAGCCAGAACTTCGTGTAGTTTTTTGCGAATTATTGATTTAATTGAAAATGCGCTAGTGGATTATTTGCATAAAAGTTTTTTGTCAACTCCTGTCCTCCGTTCGATCACCAAGCTTCGTCACTGAGCAACAGTTACCTGTGGTATGATGTTTCCAGATGTCGGTGAATGTACAACCCTTACTAAAATTTTAAGGTTTTATTTAAGTTTTTTTAGGTTTCTTTAAACAGGTATTTTACAGGTTTTAGAGGTATTTAAAATAAGGTATTATCAAGGCTTTAATGGTGCAAAATAAAGCCTTAATAAAAGCTCTATTAATACCTCCATAGGTTTCTCACGAAAACCTTTAGGTATTTTTCAGAAAGTTATTGCAGGTTTTTTATAAATACTAAAAGGTTTTTCTAAAATACCATGACTCATGTAGGTATTTTTAATATACCTACAAAGCTTTTTTTAAATACCTCTTCCATGCTTTTTAAAGGTTTTATAAAGGTTTCTTTACACAGGTATTTTACAGGTTTTAGAGGTATTTAAAATAAGGTATTATCAAGGCTTTAATGGTGCAAAATAAAGCCATAACAAAAGCTCTATTAATACCTCCATAGGTTTCTCAAGAAAACTTTTAGGTATTTTTCAGAAAGTTATTGCAGGTTTTTTATAAATACCAAAAGGTTTTTCTAAAATACAATGACTCATGTAGGTATTTTTAATATACCTACAAAGCTTTTTTTAAATACCTCTTCGATGTTTTTTGAAGGTTTTATAAAGGTTTCTTTACACAGGTATTTTATAGGTTTTAGAGGTATTTAAAATAAGGTATTATCAAGGCTTTAATGGTGCAAAATAAAGCCATAATAAAACCTCCATTAATACCTATATAGGTTTCTCAGAAATACTTTTAAGGTATTTGTAAGAAACTTATTACAGATTTTTATAAATACATAAAGGTTTTTATAAAATACCATGAATCATTCAGATATTTTGAAAAACCTTCAAAGCTTTCTTTTAATACCTCTCCAATGTTTTTTGAAGGGTTTTTTTTTAGTTTCTTTTCAAATACCTTAAAGTACTTTTAAGAAAATTTGCAGGTTTTTTATAGATATCAAAAGGTATTTATAAAACACTGATGTAGGTATTATCAAATAACCTATTGTTTTTTTTCTTTTTTTAACACTTTGCATGCTATTTATAAATACATAACGGTATTTATTAAAAATATCCCATGTTTTTAATTGATATCTAATAGTGATTTTTTTTGTTCTTTAAATATCCTGTAATTTTTCTTTCCCCCAGCAGAGCCATGTTTTTTGTATGCTCTATCTACCAATAAACATTTTGGCATTCTTATAATTACAAGTTTTGTCAAATATCTAGAAAAAAAAAATTCGTAAATTATGTAGAATTTTTAGGATTATACGGAACATCTTATGCTTCATATTCAGTAAATGTTTTGCTCAGAAAAGAAAGAGAACTAGTAAAAATTCATGCAATATACATTTGCAAATCTTTTTCAAAGAAATGTAGAAAAATAGATAGTTCAATTAAATGTGCAATTAATCCTATAAGTGTTAAGCCTGTCTTTTTCTGGCATGCATAGTCAAAATGGCTAGCATAGCTAAACTTTGAAATATATGTTGCTTGTTTCAAGAAAATGAGATTAATACACATGTGTAGTATACTGTATTAAATTCTCATATTTATACTGTTCAAAGTATTAATTTTACGAATCATTAAACAGATATACCAAAAATAGATAATGCTGAAAGGGCTAAAAATCTTCTAAATATATTCTTAGTTGAGTATTGAAATGCATTAAGTTTACAATTTTTAATGAAGTTTTGTGGACAATAATAATAATAATAAAATATTGAAAAGGTAAACTATTGTTATATATAATATAGCTATGACAAGGACAAGCATATTCAGTGTTCATCTTAATTGGTAAAATTAATATTTCATATTAATTGTAGGGTTGAGGAAGAGTAGATCTTTGATTCTTATTCATTTGTTTTACATTTTTATATTAAAAATGTTATATGTTATATATCAAATAGATCAGGGCGTGAAATTTCCGCTCACCAGCTCGCCATTGGCGAGTGGAAATTTTACTGTGGGGAGTAAATTTTCAGTCTAAATGTAGATAGAATTCTTACAGTATACGGTGTTACTAAGGAAAAAAAAAAAAAAAAGATTATCAATTTAAAAACGTAAAATCATGCTAATCTTAGGTAAGGTGACCAGACATACTCTTTTTAAGAGGACAGTCTTCTTTTTCAACGCTCTGCTCTCTTAAACAAAACGAAATTTTTTTAAAAAAAATACAGGACTAAAAACTCCTTTTTTTTTTTTTAATGTTTTTCGTCCTCTGGTCCTCTTTTTCAAATGAAAAGGATTTAGTCCCTAATTTAACAATTTTCGAAAAACTAGGAAGCTCAGTTGGCTGTTGGTTGTATCTAACGGTGACCACTAACTTTTCTCTGTGTTAGATTCAGAAAATAATAACTTTCTAATAAACTTACCAAAGTATATTATGGTTTATGTCTGTTCAGATTCTTCAAATCCCAAAGAAATAAAAGTATTCCCGATATTTGTACGGTTCTTTGATCCAGAATATAGAATCACTATGGAAATTGTCATGAAATCATTAAGAAGGTGGTGCTCCAGTTGATATGCGGTGGGTTGACGTGTATTCCCACTTTTGCATGAATAATATTCCTCATAAAAATAGGCCCACCAGTGACCGAGAGGTTCTGTCCCTGAAGCTGGTATACTTGAGGTGCTTTGTTCGATACCCGGTAGCCCTCGTTGGCTTAACTGTTAGGAGTTTTCTGTGGGTTTCTCCAAAACTAGCATAAATATGGGCTAGGACCCCATAGAAAGATCCCACGGTAATGCAGTTTTCTAGTACAGTAGAACTTGGATAATTCGAAGTTGAAGGCACCTGAGAAAAATTCGAATTACATATACTATTTCATACTTGCCAACATACTAATTAAAATTCCGTAGTATTGTTAACCCTTCTTTTTCACACCAGTATCCGTTTTAGAGTATTTTTCTTCTTTTTTAATCGTAATTGCATTTGCAAAATATTACTTTAAAAATTTACTGGTGTGAAAAAAAAGGGCGGGACTATCAACACTACAGAATATTAATTAGGATGTTGGCAAGCACGCTATTTTGTCAAAAAGAAGAGATAAATTAAAAAAATTAAAACTCTATGATCAAAGATTTAACATATAAAATTTATATCTAAGAAAACTGCTACATCCTCTTCCCCTTCCCCTTAAATCAATATTTTTTACGAGCTTAATTATTCAACACTTTTGATTTTTTAACATTATTTTAATACAAAATTCAAGGGACCAAGTAAAAAATTCGAATTATCCAGAATTTCGAATTAAACAAGTTCGAATTATTCAAGTTTCACTGTAATTGTTTTAGAACATTTTTGCAAGAAAAAATTCATAGTAGATACAAGATTTTTTTTTTTTTTTTTTTTTTTTTTACTTTTATCATGTACAGAAATTGCAACCCAAAGGACAACAAATTAGGAAATACCTTTTTGAAAGCCTTTTGGAAATACCTTTTTGACCTTTTTTCAAAAAAAAAAAAATCGATTTTTTTTATTTAAATCTGATTTTTTTTATTTTAATCAAGATTTATTTGATTTTAATGATTTTTATTATATATTCATACATTATTGTACAACATTTGTTTTTTATTATGTGTATGTGTGTGTATATATATGCACAATATCCACAGTATCAATCATTTTACTTAAATTATAAAAATATAAATAATATTCTATTTCTATAGAAAAAATCCATGTAGGCATTTATTACCAACATTTTTATTCAACATAGTATCTTCATAATAAGAAGTAATTTTATAACAATCATAAATGCAGGCCTAGGAGTGGTAAAACACTCTTGAAAAAGAGAGAAAAGAGACTAAAATGTTTAAAAAAGAGACTGAAAGAGACTAAAATATTTAAAAAAGAGACTGAAAAGAGACTAGTGTTTTCCTTATAAATGAATATTATGAACAAAGATGTAAAATTAATGTATATACTGCAGTAGCATACCAAGGGGAAGGTGGAGGAAGTGGTCACCCTGGGCCACTGATCATGAGGGGGTCTCCGAAGAAACTTAATCTTTAAGTCTATATATAAGGTAACCAATAAAGTTCTTGCCGTTTTTGCTTTCTCATTGGATGAAGTGAGATTATGTATGCAATGAGAGTATCATGTAGTTGAAAAACCGGTCGGTCGAGAGTAGGAATATCTATCGTTATAAAAACAGGTTCACCGCACACTTTCATCATTCGTAACTCTTACAGTAGTGAAAAGAAATGGAAGTATCCAAAGATCTCATTCGATGCTGCTTGCTTTACAACTTCAAAGTGGGCTTATCAGCAGCTGCATCAAGTCGGCAAATATGTCAAGCATTTGGGGATAGTCCAGTGAATGGAACGTACTGCGAGGCATTGGTTTAAAAAATTCAGGTTGGGAGATTTGTCACTCTCTGATGAACCTCACAGTGGACGACCACAGGCCTTGAATGACGAAGCCCTGCAGGCAGCCATTGAAAAGGACAGTAGTCTTACATGTGGTGAACTTGTGAGACAGTTTAAAGTTTCTGACGAAACAGTTAGACTTCATTTGCACCGCTTAGGTAAGATGTACAAGCTGAGTAAGTGGGTTCCACACACACTGTTGGAAGACCACAAGAGACAAGTGGCAGCCTGCATGCCGTTGCTTTCTCGCCACCGTACCGCCTCCATATTCAAACAAGTGCTTAACAGTGACGAAAAATGGGTTCTGTATAACACTCCCAAACGTTCTAAACATTGGTTGTCAACTCAGGATACTGTCCCTCACAGCACAAGACCACCTATGCACTCACGTAAGATTTTGCTTTGTGTTTGGTGGACAAGTTGCCAAGTGGTTCACTATGAGCTGCTACCAATGGGCCAAATGAACAATGCGGACCTGTACTTGCAACAATTGCAACGTGTGCAACAGACATCGCAACAGAAGCAGCCAGCACTAGTGAATCACAAAGGTGTACTCTTCCTTCATGACAATGCCAGACCACATGTAGCATGGGTGGTCAGGGATACCAATACCATACAGCGACTTGGTTGGGAGACTTTGTGCCATCCTCCTTACTCACCTGACCTTGTGCCATCCGATTACCACCTCTTCCACTCTCTGGACAATCATCTTCGGGAAAATCCTTCACCAATGAAGCAGACTTCCACCAAGCACTCACAGACTTCTTTGCGTCCAAATCCCCTGAGTTTTACCGCAAGGAGATTGCACAGCTGGAGAGACGTTGGTAAAAGGTGCTGGATGCCGATGACGATTACTTCGAGGACTAACAATAGGCTATACTTTCTGTAAATAATTTTCTTTCAGACCAAAAACAGAAAGAACTTTATTGGTTACCTTATATATCTGGTAAAGATGTCGTGCCATTATTTTCTGCCCTGCAATTCCATTTTAAGTTGTAGGTTCCTGTCTAAGGAGCTTTAAAGTGCAAAATGTGACCATAGAGCGACAACTCCAAAACCAAAAAAAAAACTCATTTATATTTCTGCAAATCCACTAAATAAGGCAGGGCAAATGGGGCCACAAGTGAGAATTTCGTCCCTGGCTTCGATAATTGTAAGTCTGCCACTAATATAGTTTTTTTTTTTTTAAATATTTTACATGGGGGAAAAAAAAGTGTACAATGTATTGTGTACAAAACTGAATGTCAGCTTGCATCATATGTAAGAAAATCATCTTTGTAACAAAATGATGTTGCTAAATTGTAATTCCTGAAAACTGAAATAAGAATAACATGTATGTTACTTATATGTAAAATAATTTTTAATAACACATAAGATATTGGTACATATATAACAATGTGGGGAATTCACCAAAAATCTTACCAGCCAGCAATATAAAATTGGAAACTTAGGACAAAATAACAGTTACATTACATGTACTACATGATATGCCCAATAACAAAATTTTCTATACCAACCTGCAGTAAAATGAAATTTCATTGAGACCTAAAAATGTT
This sequence comes from Salticus scenicus, assembly GCA_963930645.1. Taxonomy (NCBI): domain Eukaryota; kingdom Metazoa; phylum Arthropoda; class Arachnida; order Araneae; family Salticidae; genus Salticus; species Salticus scenicus. The sequence goes on from OZ005654.1 coordinate 325,566,130, forward strand.
TGTCCAAGTTTGCTACTTTAATAAGTAACAACTCCCCGAAAAAAAAAGCAAAATTTGTATTTAAAAAAAAAAAGTATTATAGTAATTTAGTAATATAAAATATGTTTTAAGCTTAGCATTTCTTTTTAAGCCATTAAATTGATTTACCTACATCCTGAATGAAGAAAATGAACTTAAATTTCGTGATTACTTCATTGCCCTTTGCATGTGGTGAAGGAACAAACATATCTCACGACAAGAAAAGTGACACTAGTAAGAGAATAGCAATTTTGAGTTTACATTAAATACGTATGATGTGCCCCCAACGTGCAAACTTTTTTCATGAATCTAATTTTCATTTTTTTTTAAATTATTATTATTATTATCCTGTATTTTACATTCTATATAATACTTGTGACATACCTCTTTAAGAGTTAAAATCTATCACATTGATATGAAAGTGAATCTTTTAGGAAAAATGGGTAAAGAAAAAAGCATCATTGGAAAAAGCATGAAAAAAAAGCTAGAAAAGAGACTAATTGAACAAAAAAGAGACAAAAAGAGACTAATGTGAAAAAAAGAGACAAATAGCTAGAATAGCTACTCACTCCTAGGTCTGTAAATGCGGTAGTATGAGCCACTCAACTTCAGACTTTGACTTTGTAGCTACAATAATGTGTTGAAATAAAGCAAAATTTTACTCACGGTATAACACATAAAATAATTTTGGAAAAGGATAATTTAATAGGAAATATGACATACAACTGAAGCAATGTATTAAGGGAAAGAAAACTTTACTAATAGTTTCTAATCAAATTTAAAAAAAAAAAAAATAAGGAATTAGGGAAGATAAAAAAAAAAAAAAAAAAAAGGTGATATCCTAAAAAATTTTTACTTAGGTTTAACAAATCATTTGAATCAAGAAAATTTTTTTCACACATTAACGAAATTCATATTTTCATTATCATTTTAATAATTTCACTTATTTTTTTATCTTTTTTTTTTTTTTTTTTTTTTTTTTACATTTAGTGGGTACAATTCATTAAAACAAGCAGTGACAGCAGCCTCGAATTGTATTTAACTGATTATATGTAGTTAAATTAAAATGTTATTTAAAAAAAAAAATTTTTAGAGCCTTCAGGGCTTTTTAAGCAGTACAATGTAAACTATGCTATTATTTTTTAAATATCACATGAGCCAATGCTAAATGACATAAACTGTTATGAGAGCTAAATAAACAAGGAAATATTTTCTTTTTGAAATATCAACCACTAGGTGGGTAAAGGCGAACTAGAATATGCATATAATATTAATCAATGAATTATACACTAATTAAATATTTACAATTCATACACCAGTCATAAGGCTGTACTTGCATAAATAATTAACCCATTAACGCCCAGCGTCCTCATTTGAGGACAGCTAATAAAATGGCATGTATATTTTTGGGGGTTTGTTGGAATGATTTTTGTTTTTTAGTGACAGTTTATAGCATCACTCTGAATGATCCCAGAAAGTTTTATGTGTCTACTATTAATTACTATTAAGTAATTCGGATAGTTATTTTATGATTTTTCATTCGTCACATATATATTTGCTTTTTGTGCAGATATATTAACTTAAATCAAGTTGAATAATATATATTATAATACTTTACTTTCGAGATCTTTGTCAGCATATAATACAAAATTAATCTGTTATCTCAAAGTTTTTTTTTTATCTCGAAGATTTTCCGCTAGAACACTAAATGTCCCCAAATGAGGATAGGTTGTTAATTTAAAACTATTAGAAGAGTTTTTTAAATTTAAGATATTTCATTCTCAGTTGTCCATATTAGTTTAAAATTGAAATATTCATCAAAATACATTTTTCAAAATTATTTCAGGCATTAACGGGTTAAAATATAATAAGTTATTAAAATATATAATAAAATTTATAAATAATTAAGAAAGTTAAGATATAACTCATTTTTGCGTTTATTAATGCTGCTTTGTAGAGATGAATCTAAAGTCAAGAAATGAGAAATATTAGCTTGTCTAATGAAATATTTTGTTATATTTTACGAATTGTATTTTTAAATTTACATAAGAAATAATTAAATATCTCATTTTTTAAAGTTAGATTATCAATTACATTTCCATTAAAGCCAATAACTTTGATATATAAAATAAATGATTTAAATAAGTGATTTTTTTTCAAAAAAATCAATATCAGCAATTTACTACAACCCTGATTGTGACATCATTGAAAGAGTATTATTCACACTTTAACAAATCTTACATTTTCTGAACAAAATAGAACAGCAAAAGGAAATGGATGTAGAAATTGTATTTAAGAATTTTTTAACATGAAATGTAAACAAAAATATTAGTACTGGGGAAAAAAATAAAAAAAATGTGGGAATCTAACAACTGGATAAAGGAAGGCTAGATTTCATTAGAAAAAGGCACTAGGGTAGGCTGCCTGCTGTTTTCTTTTAACAAAGAAAAAAGGAAAATGTGAATTTTAATATACATTTATTAAATATAGTTTTATTAAAAATACAAAACAGATATTAAAACAAAATAAATATACAGAATTTTTATAAATGAAAACTTTTTACAATTAATTTTTGTACTTCTGTGCTTTTCATTGGATTCTTTCAGGAATTATATCAAAGCATCCTGTTAAAAATAAATAAAATATTTATATATTGCATAAATATTATGTACCGTAAAATCTTGAAAGAAACCCCGTTTTCCAAAAGCGCAGAGGCGCTAATCTAGAAGACTTGAAGATTGAAAGTAGGTTTGGATGAAATGGTGAAAGATAGATTTACTGGCGCTATGTATGTGCGCCCGGTGACAAAAGGTGGGGGTGGGTTGTATTTAAGAAAATGGAATAATTTCCCTTTCAGCAAGAAAGGGGAGGGGTTACATTCAAGGGAGGAGTTATTTTCAGGATTTTACGGTAAGTTTCATCAGTATAGAAACACAAAAATTAAGTACACTGTACTTTTCAGCAGATTATCTGTTAAAAAACTTAAAAAAATGTTAGTGTGGATTATTTCCCATAGCAAATAATCTTTTTTTTTTTTTTTAAACAGCTGTCTTAGAGGTCTGAACGGGCCGAAATTTTCATTCCCGGGCCCGGCCCATTTCTTTTTTACTAGTGTACGGACCAGCCCGGACAAAAAGCAATAAAATCAGGCCCGACATGGCCCGATACAAAAATAAGTAAAATTACAAAAAAAAAAAAAAAGCCTTTCAACGAAAAAGATTTTTAGTATGTGTTTTGCAGAGGTTTTATATAGCTAGGAAATAGAATGTTCTTTAACAACAAAACTGCTGAATATTTACAAGATATTTATATATAAACAGTATTTCATTATTACAGATGTACAGAAGGCACAAAGACAGACAGAAAGTCAAACAGAAAATATTAGCATTCTCAAACAATATAAGAAGATATTAAAAATGGTTAATAGTACTAAAAATACACTTTCAACCACTTCCGGTTATATACCGTATTGTATCTAAATCTCTCCTGTGATCCGGCAAAAAAAAAAAAAAAAAAAAAAAAAAAAACTTTAATGCTAATCCAATCATATTCAATAGAAAAGATGCTTTTGCACATGCTAAAAATGATACTAGTACTTTCACACAGTGCCCCGGAGAAAAGAAAAAGAAGCCTTAGAGGAAAAGTTACAGCGGAAGGATTTTTATAGCCTTCATACCACCTAAACACTACAAACCATAGAAAACAAAGCCTTATATACAGTAACGTATCTAATTTCTTTTGTTTGTTACATGTACGCAAACTGGTAGTAACATGCATATTATTTTGAAATGAAACCATCTAATATTACTTTAAATAAAATATATTAATTTCGAGACATGTTTAAAATATTTGCGGAAAATCAGATCACGAACAGACAAGCTGATAGACAATTAAATTGAAGTTACAAACATCTTTTAACAAAATAAATTTTTATGTGACATACCAGACTGTAAAATTATGTAAAATAAATGACTGAAAAAGTATTTTATCATTTTCCTTTTTCGTTGATTAACGAGGCGAGGAATCTAGAAAAAGATTCGGGCTGGGCTCGGGCTTAAAATTTCCTCCAGGCCCGGCCCGGCTACACACAAAAATATTGGGCCCAAGCCTACAAAAAAATTTTAAGCCCGAGCCCGGCCCGAGAGCAAATTGAAAATTTCGGCCCGTGCCGAAAGACCGGCCCGTGCAGACCTCTAAGCTGTCTCACTGCAGACATCAGAAATTTACATCAGCTAGAGGTAAAAATACTTTCAGATTGTGTATCTACTTGGACAAAAATGAAGATGCTAATGATTAGTTTAGGCTTTTGACATATCCATGCTAGAAAAAGTGGTTAAATAACTACCATCATGTATGAATTCCTGTATTCTGACGATCACATATTCGTTAGAGTTTGGTCCACATATGCCATATCTGTCTTGAGAGGAGTGGATTCTATTTTTATTTTATATTTTTCTAGCCTTATGGCAACTGGCTTCTGGTTCTGTTTATTAAAACTCTTTTTTTTTTTTTTTTTTACTGAAAAATAGCAGTTATTATTATTATAAGTTATTTTTTATTTAATTTATAATTACTTTTATATTTACATTATAATTATCTTTTAAATAGAATGATATGCTAAATAAAGAGCAAGGCAGCTTTTTAATAAGTTGCATAACCATAACATTTAAACAAACAGCAATTATTATTTTTAACCTATTAAATCATCATTTTTTATGTGATGCACATATCTCTCCTAATAGATAATTACCAGGAAAATCCCCAAAAAGAAATGTATCTATTAAATTTTAATTCATTATAACCTCAAAAACAGAAGCTTTTTTATTATTATTAGAGGCATAACAACATTGTCTCTAAATTAACCTTACAGGGGACTTTGATCATACATATATATATATTACTGTCTTAGACTAGCAAAAATTTGTGTAAATATGCACTGAAAGATAACATTAAAATTGGAAATAATTACAAGATAAAAAGAACTTTTTATGTACCATGTTCTTAAATTTTCTGTTGTATCATATAAACACTACTGATAGTGGGTGCGCCTCTTGCTGATTCCTGATTGCTTTGGTTGAAAGTAGGCAGCTCTGGAATCATATAAACTTTGCTGAAGGCAGTAGGGACCTGAAACAGTTTTAGTAAAAAAAATGTATTGTCACCATATTCTGAGCTGTCCTGGAAGTTTCAAATGTGTAGCTAGTTGGGAAGTTAATACTGTGTACTAGTGTACACTGTTTAATTACATTTTGCATGTATTAAAATTTACTAAACATATCCAATGTTATTTTAAATTTTCACAATAAATCTCAGATAAATTATTAAATAAAAGTTAAAAGACTAAAAATTTTTTTTAATCACTCAATTACACATACAGACGTACATAAAGCTGATAAGAAAAAGACAGGTTTTTTTTTTTTTTTTTTTTTTTTTTTTTTTCAGAGTTATTAAAGAAGAATAATGTTCGTTACTCGGCCGAATTTGGACTAAGTATTCGGCCAATACCGAGTAGTTATAAGAATTTCATTATTTTTATATATTATTGAAAGAAATGTAACATTCATAAGAGTTGTTTATTAATAACTAAACTAAAAAATTATGAAAATATAAATATAAAGTCATTAAACTTTTGCTGCAAACAGTTTTCGCAGTTAAAACGGGCGAGTCTGCCGCCAAACTCGGTATAGCGGCAATTCATGGTATGAGCTTATCCCTTTTAGTTACAAGAATTTAAGTATAACCATCTTGTATGAGTGTAATATGCAATTTTTTAAATAAAAACTTAGTACATAAAATTGTATCTGTAAAACAGACAAAAATAAAATATTTTAGAAAAAAGAACCCTTATATAATACTAAAATAGTAGATAAAACATTAGTAATATATATTTGTGCAAATAAAAAGTAAGACACTTTTTAAACTGTAAGAAAAGATTGATTTTTAATTTAAAAAATAATAATTATGAAAAAGGTAAATACACTGAAATGTTATTAAAAATATATTTTAATAATCAAATTTGTTGCCCAGTGGCAGAAACACGGCGACATAGTCGCGGACACAGAAAAACGGCTCGCGGACAGTATATACAGTAGAACTTGGATAATTCGAAGTTGAAGGGACCAGAGAAAAATTCGAAATATCCAAAAATTCGAATTACATATACTATTTTGTCAAAAAGAAGAGATAAATTAAAAATATGAAACTCTACGATCAAAGATTCAACATATAAATTTTATATCTAAGAATACTGCATCATTAAGCCCCTCCCATTAAATCAATATTTTTTTACGAGCTTAATTATTCAACACATTTTTTAAATAGTCACATATTTTTTATTGTTTCTTTAAGTACAATTTTTGTGTTGTAGCACATTACTTCAACCCATCAATCGATACAATAACAGAATCTCCTACAATAGACATGACTTTCAATTTTAAAAAAACCTCGAAGTTCATGTATATGGACCATATCTTGTGATGCACTACACTGTAAAATATATGTCCTATTTGCTGCCAGAAATTCTCTGTAATTTGAGAAAATACGTTCTGACAACGTAACTTTTTTGTAAATTACGCGTATTTTCTCAAATTACAGAGAATTTCTGGCAATAAATAGGACATATTTTTTAGTGTAGGTAGGAAATACTCTTGTATTTCCTTATCCTTCTTTTGAAAGACTGTTAAAAAAAATAATGCACTTTAGCTGAGAAAAATCTCGGGAACAAATTTTACTGTAATATTTTAAAAGTAATCGTATGAAAAATTCGAATTATCCAAAATCGAATTATCCATGATTTTTTAAAATTATTTTAATACAAAATTCAAGGGACTGACTAAAGAATTCAAATTATCCAGAATTTCAAATTAAACAAGTTCGAATTATTCAAGTTTCACTGTACCAGGTGATTCAAAATAGGTAATACAGAGATTGTCTCATGTAAACTAATAAAAATATGTATAAACATACTAGGTACCAATTACAAAATTGGTGAAAATTAAGAGTAAATTTAAATATCAACCATTTTTAAGTCATAATATAGGTGCTGATTTTTAAGAGCACTTTAATTTAAACTGAAAGGAATTTTTTTTTTTTTTAAGAACACTAATAGTGGGGAAAAAAAAAAAAAGTTAGCTAAATACGATTGCAGGGGAATTATGACACTAATTTAAAAAATCTTTAAAATTATTGTGTACAATCCTGTTAAAATAATTCTAAAATAACATTTAAAAGAAAATGGTCTACATTTAAAATATTTATAGTTACATATATTGTAATTGTAAGTTCTGTTATAAGTTAAAAAATAAAATCTATCCAAGTGTATTGCAAATTTTGACTGATATTTTGCATTTTACAGCTTCAAAATAAAATATAAAAATAACAATAAAAAATAAATTTCAGATAATGATAATCAATTTAAAATTTTTAAATTTTTAAGATGTGAAAACAGAATTTAAAAATATGTATTAGTTATTGAATTATAATAGGGCAAAATTCCCCATACAATATTGGCTTTGGCTTCTGGCGATAATAAGTAAAGAGTTTTCTAACATTAAAAAAGTTTCAAGCAGGTCTTTCTTTATATTTATCTTTTTTTTTTTCCCGCACCTTTTAACATAAAATTTAATGTAATATTAATATATTAAACAAAGTGCATGACTAATTGTTTATAAAACCAAAACTGACTTGTAACATGGTATTGTGAGAAAATTAAAAGTTAGAAGCTTTTCTGGCACAATCTATATTATATGACATAAACATAGTTAAAAATTATTATTCCACTGAAAAAAAATAAACTATACTGTTATCCACTCAAGTTTCAGAATATTTCATTATGAATGCTGATGGAATTTTTAAAAAATAACTTCATCAAAACTTTCAATTAAAATATACATATATATATATTATAAACTATGTTATAAATATTGGTATGAAAACCTTTTCAAACATATCACAGGAAGAAAAAATTGATCCTATATTATATTAACATTTAACACTTAAATGCATGAATTTTTATTTTCAATAAGTAACACTTGAAATCAACTGGGAAATGGGTGTAGTTAATGGGAAAAGTACCAAAAAAAAAAAAAAAAAAAAAATTCAGAAATGAAAAAATAGTTTTGATAAAAAAAAAAAAAAAAAAAAAAAAAAAACACTACGCATTCCCATTTTTTTTTTTTTTTTTTTTTTTTTTTCCCACCACCTCAAAATTTCAGGAAATTTTGCATCTCTACGACATGCATGAATGGTTCATGCACATGAAAAAACAAAGCATTGGTTTAAAACTTTCTAAAAACACCAGTTTGAATATTTCTTTTTTAAGAACTAGCTTATTTTTTTTTTTTTTTTTTTTTTTTTTTTTTTTTTTTTTAACGGCAGTTTAAATAAATATTCTTAAACGCTCCAGTTACCACTTTTTCTTTAAATGTCACCATTGGTTTAAAACTTTTTTAAAGTACTTGTTATAAATTATACAAAAACATCAGTTAAAACTTTTTTAAAACATCAGTTTAAAATTTTTCTAAAAGCACCAATTATCCTCTTTTTAAAAGCGCTGGTTTAAAATATCTTTAAATAATTTATAACAGATGTTTAAATATACTAAACATATGCAATATGATTTAATTTAATAGTATGCATACCCATTTCAAATCCTCATGAAGTGCACCCGCCATACAAATGTTCGAAGCACCAGTTTAGTTACCTATCTTTTTTTTTTTTTTTAAATAGTAAGTACAGGCAGAAAAACAATTTCATAGCAGGACCCATTTCCTGCGCCTTCACAAAATAAAATATAAAATATAAAATCCAGATTAGAACAGAGCGAACAAAAAAAGCAATAGGTAAAAGAATGCACGAACGGTAAACATTTGCACTTCATGAACTGTGACGTCAACCCAAGCACAGAGCGTTTTCAGATCACGCGGTTTTGTTTTGGTTTTTAGCGATTTTAAAACGTTAATTAAAAACTAATTTGACTTAATTTTATGATTTTAATTGGATTTTTGGGATTCACAAGATTGAATTTATCGATTACAATTAAAAGAAAAGTGTTTTCCTCCTGAGTGCAACTTCCCCATTGATCCACAATCCATGTTTATTTCAACATTGCTGTTAGAAAACATTGCAAAATAAGTACAAAAGTCATTTTCAGAAAAATCATACATATATTTGTATAGAAAATTGGGTTTGGTTTGCTTCGAATTATATTGGAACGGTTTAATTGTTAAAAAGAAAAAAAAAGGAAAGAAGGAAAAGAAATAAAAAACAATGCAGATTTATTTATACATATTCATAAACAAACATATTACGAAGATTTTTTCAAAGATTGAAAATACTCATTTACTGAGATCTGTTTTCATGTTGCATTTTTTATTTTTATTATTCAATTTTTGAAATCTTTATTATTTTCATATTTGCTTTATAAAAATTATTGAGTTATTGCCCTTTTTATGAAGAATTCTAGCATCATTTAGAGTACAAAATTTCTGTGAAAATAATTAATCTCTACCCCACTCCCACACACACACACACACAAAAAAAAAAAATCTGGAGTGACTCCACTCGACTTTCCGAACATTGAGCAACTAACAGTTTTGTAGATAAAATAAAGAAAGAGGAATTGCTAAACAAACAAAAGAGAGAAAACCATAATAGAGTGTTTTTTTCTCCATATATCACACGAGGTTTTATTTAACGCTACTGAACTTTGAGCCCTTAGATCATAATGATAAAGAATTTTTCGTTTTGTCCCTGTAAAAATCTATAGATGCTAGATTAACCAAAATGCTTATAGTTAGTGCAACAGTGATTTATAATATTCATACAAATTTTCAGCTCAATTGAATAAGGCGTTTAGATGCTATCGCACTTTTAAAAATTTGGTCTCATAGGCCATAATGATAAAGAATTTTTCTTTCTGTCCCTGTAAAAAACTGTAGTGCTAGATTCACCAAAATCTATACAGTTGGTGCAAATGCGACCTATAATATGTGTACAATTTTTTTGCTCAGATTAATAAGGCGTTTAGACGCTATCACACTTTTAAAAATTTGGCCCCATTGGCCTTAATGATAAAGAATTTTTCTTTGTGTCCCTGTAAAAAAACTATAAGTGCTAGATTCACCAAAATCTATAGGGTTCGTACTATGGTGACTTACAATATACGTACCAACTTTCAGGTTAATCGAACAAAGCCTTTAGACGCTAGCGTGTTCACAAACATACACACATACACACATACACACACACATACATACATCATCGTAAAAATAGTGAAAACGGACTCAGGAGACCTCAAAACGTATAGAAACATCAAAATCTCGAATTCGGATTTTTGACATGATTACAATACTTTCCTCACTATAGTGTTCGGAAAGTAAAAAGGTTACGTTGCACTTCCGACCAGGGTTAAAAAATCGTAGCACTTCCGACCGAATTCTTAAAATCAATGCACACCTGTTCATCGCAAGGTAGCTTTTCCGACTGCTATAATTAAAGGCATGACAATCACTGCGTCAATGGATATATCACATTTACGACAGGCAAAAGATCACCCTGATTCCCTTAGTAATATTTTTCTATAATAATTAATATTAAAAAAATCTTTTTTAAGTAAATGTCTTTTGAAATATATTTTTTGAATAATAGCCTAAAGGATAGTATTGAGAAAGCTCGGCTAATTTAATTAGTATATATTGTATATATTTTAATGTAACATTTTATGAATTAGATTATTTAAATAATTTTAATTAGTCCTTTGTTCTATAATCATGACAAAAGATACATTTTTATATTACAAAGTATTTTAAAATAGTTTTTCTGTTAAAAGCTCAAACAGTAATATTAAGTAATCTGATCTAAATTCATTATTTAATAAATATTTTTGATAATTAAATAAGTTTTTAATTATAATATATTTTTAATTATTTTTTATATAATTACTGATTAAAATAACTTTTTATATTAAAAATAATTTGGTGGTGGTAGTTTAGGTGTTAAACCCGAATGAGAACATGAGGGTCGACAACCATGACCTAGGATTGAACCCGATTCTTGCTGTCTACCAACGTAGACAGCGGAACTACTGGGTTTATTGATTAAAAGTCTAATAATTGTATTCAGCAATTTCATTTAACTTAATTATAATAAATTGCATTTTAAATAAATAATTTAGTTTTTTTAAATAAATATTTCATTAAATATTTTTTATACTAGTTTTTTTTTTTTTTTTTAATTATTCATGGAAAATAAAATCTTTTAATATTAAAAGTGTTTTAAAATATTTTTTTCTATTAAAAGCAGAAACAGTTGTATTAGGCAATCTCATCTAAATTAATTATTAAAATTTATATTTTTGATAATTAATTTAGTTTTTAAATAAATAATTTAGTCTTTTTATTACAATTTAAAAAAAAAAAAAAAAGATTTTAATTAGATACTTAACTAGCTTTTTTACATAATTATTCACAAAAAATAAAATCTTTTAATATTAAAAGTATTTTAAAATATTTTTTTCTAATGAAAGCAGAAACAATTGTATTGTGTGAGTGTCACGCCAGATCATTAAGGTAGGGAAACAAGTAAACAACTAAAATACTTGCGCATACTAGCACTCCCTCGCACTTCAAGCTACACATCTGAATTACATTACAATAACTGTATATTGTAAAAAAAAAAAAAAAATTGAATTTATTGACTTTTGTACTTGGGTGTTTTATTTAATAAATGAATTCAGTTTTGTTAACTCTTTTTAACGAATTTAATCAGTGAAGCCTCCCCCTGCCCCTCCTTACACATAAACACACTTCCTGTGTTGCACCTGCTTTCGGATAGATTTTCAGAAGTGCTACCCTCAAACCAAAACAGTCGGAACTGCGACAATTTTAATCCCTGTCGGATCCGTGCGACACCACCAAAAAAAAAAAAGTAAAAGGATATTTTTTCATGCACAAGGACGAGACACATTATATTATTTCTAAATTTTACTCTTTTATCAGTGCTAACTTATTCTCCTTGGAAAAGATGGTCCGAATAGCCTGTACACTAATTGCACCGATGGTCCAATTAGCCACTTCGATATGGCGTCGTAAAAGTATTCAAAAATGCATTTTAACTTACAATTAATAAATTGTAAACAAGAATCAAGAAAAATAATCTTACTTCAATCATGTTATTTTATCCATATTTACCAAAAAAATTTCCTTTTTTAACTAAAATCAAACATCAACACTTTTTATCCTTAAAAACCAATTTGCACATCTCTTGCTTATCCAACTTTTGTTTATAAACCATTCAAGCACAATTTCCTTTAGAAATATTGAAATCATAATTACCAAACATCATAAAAACACAAATCCTGCAAAAAATTATAAAAACTTTTAAAAAATAGGGAGCAGTGGCGCCGACTATGTGGGGGCTCGAGCCCCCCCCCAGAAAATTTTCTATAGGAGCTCAGCCCCCCCCCCCCCCCAGAAATTTCGAATACTGATTCCCTATTAAACAAGAAATTCTTTCCTCTATTTCTTATTTAGTTTTTTACCAAAATCATAGCTGTAAAGTAAGGTTGTTGCAATTGAAAGTGGACATAAATAGACTAAGAAAAAAAAAGAAAAAAAAAAAAAGAAAGAAAGATAAAAAGAAAAACAAGAATGGCTGAAAGTCTCTGTATGAGGCGCGGGAGGGGGGAGGGGAGTTCAGAGGAAGATGATTCCCTTTGCTGTGCTTTGGGAATCCCAATCACTTATGATATATGCATGAGGAGCAAAAGTTTTCAGAAACATCGATGCAGAGTAATATAACTATTTTCACAAAAGTTACTGCCATATTGTTATTACATTTTTTATTTTATTTTATTAATATTTTATACGCTTGATGCTACTCTCTTCCCTAAGTTTAAATGAAAATAATTTTTATAAAGGTTTTTGAGATGTTTAATTCGTCTTTTTAAAAAATTCTTTTATTTATATTTGCATTTTATTTATTTGGTTGCTTTTTTTTTTCCTTTGGCATTTTTATATAAAAATGAACTTTTTTGGATGTAAGTCATGAATTTATAAACAATAAAAGGTATATCCCCTTTTTTTATGAAACTTTTTATTTTAGAAAAATAAAACTTGATAATCTGGTGTGTCATTCACACGACTACCCTGAACTTTAATACTATAAATTCAGATTGGAGATTAAGGGGTAAGATAGCGAGGACTGTTATGCAAACCTATGGTAAAACAATTCAAATTAAGCTTCGGAACAGCTTTATTCGACAAGTAATTCCAGCTCCCCTCACCCCCCTGTTTCATTACTTTACCTACATTTTTATAGAATTCAAATCTGTTATTAAATTCAAAAGTTCATCTAAAATTATTCAAGCAACTTTCACACCAACATTCCTAAAAAATATGATTTTTGGATTCAAGGAACCTCAAAACGTGTAAATATAACAAAAAATCAGTATAGAAAATTTAACCCAAAAACAATACTTTCTCTATCTTATGGGTAAGAAAAAGGTAATAAATCGATTTTGCACGAAAAACATGAACGTAGCGATATTACCTTCATTTGTCCTTTTACCTTAAATAATTAATTAAAGATCATATCAGAAAATTTTAGAGTGTAAGGCTGATTTTTTATACCAACTATGTGAAAAATACCAGAGTCGGTTATCGAATCCGGGCCTTCCGCTTTACGTGCGGATGCTCAAACCATTGAGCTACCCTGGCTGATTACCAGCTAGGCATTTCTCACATAACATTCGTTGGCAAAGTTACCGAGTCTGTACACACAGCTATATCAAGTGACATTAATAGTCATGGCAAAACTCCAATAGACCACGAAATTTTAATTTAATTTAGAAATTTATTCATCAACCCTGAAAGTTCATTTCAGAAAATTTTGGAGTGGAAGGTTGATTTTTTATACCAACTATGTGCAAAATACCAGAGCTGGTTATCGAACCCGGGCCTTCCGCTTTTAATTAAATATATTTAGATTTTTTTTTTTTTTTTTAACAGCTGTTAAAAAAAATAAAATAAAATAGATAAATTTTATGGCCTATTGGAGTTGTGCCATGTTCAAATTTGTCACTTGATATAGCTGCTCTAATGCAGACTCAGTGACCTTGCCAACATAAATTATGTGAGAAGTGCCGAGCTGGTTATTAGCACAGTGGTTAGAGCATCCGCGCATTAAGCGGAATGGCCCGAGTTTGATTTCCAACTGTGGCACTTTTCACATAGTTGGTAAAAAATCAGCCTTCTACTCCATTCTATAAAAATTTAATTAAAGATAGTTTATGAAATTTTAACATTTTAAGTAGTAAAAATGAAAAGTAAGAACAAATATTGTTTTTTAAACTTAAAGAGAAGATATAGCACAAATTATTTCGAGATTCTGCCTTTCCCCTCCAATTTTAACTTAACCATAATCACAATATTGGTTTCAAATTGAAGTGGCCGATGGCCGTATTATCCCAGTGACCTCCCTGCTACTCTTAATTTTGTTTTATAAATTCGATTTACCTAATTTTATAAACTAAATGGCAAAAATTATAATGGCATTTTCAGGACCAGTTTGGGGGCCCTTTGCTACTCAGGGCCCCTGGCACGTGCCCCTGTGTTAATCAGGCCGTTGTTTGTGTGTGCATATGTTCTTTTCCTTGGGTAAGCGTGTGTACATTATTATACCATATTTTATGACCTTGTATTAGAAATGTGATCCCCTCCCCTCAAATATAATCCTGGCTACGGCCTTGGTTTGAGCCCCCCCCCCCCCCCAGAAATTTTTCAAAGTCGGCGCTGCTGATAGGGAGATTCAAAAGCATTACTAAATCTGGAAAAGCTATTCAAACGACGTCATAATGAGCACATTTCCAAAAAATAGCAGTTTTCCAATTGAGGTTACCACAACTAAACGGCCATTTGGCAAAAATTTGGCGAAATTGTTGGTCAACAGATTTGGCACTATTCATCTCAGTTGGCGATAAAAAGTCAACCATACCCTGTTCTTCAGTCACCCCAAATTTTGGGAAATAAATTAAATCTGGAATGCTTAGATAAGATTTTAACGTTTACAAAATATAAAATACAATAAATTAGGTATATAATAGTTTTCTGAAACATCAAAATATTAGAATAAAATTTAGACTGGTTCAAAATATTAGAATATTTTATTTTATGCAAAAGTATTACCTTATGAATATGAAGTAATTAGTTAATGGTAGTTTATATTTTGTAGCATCCCCTTTAGCTTTAATAACAGCATACAATCAATCTTGCATACTATATACAAGGTGTTTACAAACATTTCTATCAATTTAGCTCAAATAGACTTTATATGTGCCACTAACTCAGTTTTACTTGAAGGAGGATTTTCTTGGAGTTTTTTCTTCATTATACCCCATAAGTTTTCAATGGAATTAATGTCTGGTGAGTTTGGTGGCCAAGGAAGTACCTTAATGTTGCGATGGCGGAACCAATTCTTCGTTGACCCGAGGTATGCAGTGACGCTACATCTTGTTGAAAGATGAAATCATCTTCAAATCTTCTGATGATGTAATCATGTAATATTCCAAAATTTCTTGAGATATCTGAGAGTTAACCTTTTCGTAGACGATGATCAACTTTCCAGGTACTTCTGCGCTCATGCAACCCCAAACCACGACACAAGCAGCAAATTTTACCAAACATTTCAAGCATTCTTTATCAAATGCTTTTTGCTTCATTCTCCAAACTCAAATACCTTGATTACCATATGAAACACAAAACATACTTTCATCACTAAATAATATTTTTTTCCAATCTCCTTCACTCCATAAACACCTTGATTTACAGCAATTTAATCTTATACTCTTTTGTTTTCGGTACACGAGATTTAAACTTAAATTTATGGAGACGTCTAAATGTTGTCAATGTAGAAACTTCAACTCCTTCTTCTTTCCATTTTCGGTGCAAGAATCGTTCACTTTTAAAACGGTTTTTCTGAACTATACGCTTCAGTTTCCTGTTATCTCTAACAGATGCTTATGGTTTTAAGCCGCCATTTCAGCGATTTTGTAATTTTTCCTTTTTTGATTATTGTGTTAGTATTTTACTAACGCTTGATTGCGAACAATGCAAATAATTCCAAGGGTGATTATGACTCAAAGGTAAAAACCCAGAAAATTAGAGCCTCAAATTAGAAAAAAAACCCAAACTCAAACTATTTAGGCCAGAAGCACTCAATTCTTTTACTTTACATTCACATATCACCTGCATAACAAATAAACAATTAATGCGCGAAAAAGTAACTTTATAGGAAATATGAAAACACAGATGGATTAGAGTAAAAACCCTGAAATCAGAGGTAAACCCTGGACACAAACACCCCTGTAATTCGCTATTCAGCATTGATTTTTACCATGCAGATACAAATCAACCATACAAAGTTTGACAGATTCAGGAATATCACCCAAACAACCCATTTTAAGACGAAAAAGTAACAAACTGCAAAAAGAATACTGATTTTAAATAAAATCGTCTGAATTTAATCAATGATGACACCAGTTATGAATTGGTGAGAATTAAAGGAGAATTAATGTGAAATATAATAATATATTGACTTTTCAAAATAATAACTTTTTTTTTTCAATTTATCTTTTCAAAAATATTAATTTTAAGATAATAAATAAGTTTAATCAACAATAAGTTCTTCATAAAAATATCATTTGCATATAATTCAAAATAACTTAAATAAAAAATGTAGTACCTTACTGTTTTAAGCAAAGGTCCACTAATCCATCTTTTACCAGCCAGGAACTTTTCTTTGCAAGCCAGTGATAGGGACGTTTTATACTGAAATAAATAAAGTAATCACCAAATAAGCAAAATATGCATTTATAAAGAAAAAAAAAACAATCACATAATCTAGAAACATATTACATTTACTATTTTTATAACTCAGCATACATTTCTAAGATGTTAAATTAATCTACAAAATCTAAATATGTTCCACATGCATTTTGAAAATTTTAAAAATAACTTAATGTCTGTATGTATTCACAATAGAAAATTAGCAGAGAATCTCATATGAGGATCAAAAGAAATTAACTTATTATGAGAGTCACTTCACTGCATTTATGATTTTTAAAGAAAGTAATGAATATAATAAAGAAATAAATAACATATTGAAATTCTCAACACACAACACATGATGCAAACAAGCAAAGGTAACACTTTAAAGCCCATAACATATGGCAATCTAACACGCTTCGCATAATTAGCCGGTGAAACTACAATTAAGCTCTAATTAGTATAATTTAATTGTAATCTTATTACTTTTGGAAAAAAAAAAAATCCATCAAATTTTTTTAATTTTTTCAGTATTTGTCATGAAATATTTAATATTTCCCATCAAGATATTTTTTTTTTCAATTTAACTAGGGTCAAAAATATTTTGACAATGCATTTTATGCTTCAAAAATATGCCAAACATTGAGGAGTCGCCGATTTCTAAATTTAACTTCACTAACAGAAAATGTACCTTAGTACACTTAAAATAAAAAATAAAAAAAAGATATCCTTGGAAAATTTTAGCTTAAAAAAAAAGTACAATGTATTTTATTTTTTTAAAGCTAAATTTTAACCTACACGCGCAGATGTCAGAAGATAACTAAGAGGAATGTTACAAATTGCACGCTGATTATAGATTTCAGGGGTAACATAACAGAAACTACCTAACATGCAAGGCAAAAATTACGAAAACTACTACTTGATTGCAGAATGAGTGTCTTACTTTTCTTGAAATTTTTTAATAAGTAGTATTTTTCTTTTTTAATTACGAAAAACTACTATAAAAAATTACTTAACTATTAGAAAATATTGCGATTCGTAGTGATGAGACGCTGAGCTCACAGCAAGAGAAATTATTAACTGTTAGGTTTCTTAATAAATACATAAAATTTCTTAGATGAGGGTGAACATTTTAAAATTCAATGTAAAACTTAAAATTTAATTTATTCAGTTACCTCGATAATTGAAATCCAAATTCTGAGTTACTCCTGTACAGCACATTTTCAACCACCGTGTTTTCATTTCAACGGAGTTCAGGGCGGCATCCATCTTGAGTTGAGTTGAAATGTAAACAACGTCACGTTGCCATATATATTTTCCAATTATATTACTACAAAATAAATTTGGACTAATCAAACAACCATATTTCCGATTTTGAAAATTAAAAGTTCATTAAATTAGTTGATGAGATTTGACAGTTAAAAAATGGTTTTGCGGCAGAGTTGAACAAACGTCCCAAATTTCTGGGGACAGTCCGTATTTTTGGATATTTATCACAAAAAAAAAATAAATAAATAAATAAAATGCCCTGAAGATCCTATTTTCTTCAAACTTATTATAGACAGCATAAGACTAAGATCGTGACTCCACAAATATTTACTTGACAAAACAGTTTAGGTGCCATTTTTAAATTATTGCTTGTGTTTCACCAATTTTGCCAACAACAAATAAAGTTTGCAAAAACATTGTAAGAAGATCAGTTTTAAGACTTGATAAAACACACACACACACAATATTCTCCCACAGCAACATTAAAAATGGGGAAAAGTGGTGATAAAAATATAAAAAAAAGGGAGTTCCCAAAAGACGAAATGTTTCCTAGAGTGGAGACAGACTCAAAAAATGGGGATTGTCCCCAAAAATCTGGGTTGGTTGCTTAGTTGGATGCGTTTTACGTCACAATAGTTCTGCACAAGGGAAAATTGGCAATGGTCTGAGACTCACCTCTTGAAGTTGTCCGGAGACATCACACTTTTGATCCTGCTCCCTCTTCGGTGACTCACAGAGGTATAACTTTTGATGGAAACATGGAGAATATTGCGGCATGACAGATTTTACGTGCACCAGCCCCCATTAATGTACACAAAGGCTCGAGTACCGAACGCGCAATCTTTAAATTACGAGCCCGGTATTCTACTGACTGTGCTACCGCAGGCCCTTCCCAGAAATTTGGTCACCCTTTTTGACGGCCAAAACTTATCGAGTTAAGCAATTTCAAAAATTTTGGAATATCTAAAGCTTTTGACTCTAAAAGACAAAGAACTTTTTAGGCGCCTATTTTAGTGCTAGAAATCTTCAAAATTCTGCAATCTTTGAAATTGCCTAAGCCTGCTTATTCGAAGAAGAATGAAATTTTTACTGTTGTGATAGCAAGATATGAAAATCTTTAAATAGTATGATGATAACACTTGCATCATTTTTTTTCCATTTAGGAGGGACATTCTGTACTACAAAGAAGTGAGAAAAATTCCTGATCTCGTACGTTTTTGCATTCCGTAAGAAAAAATTCTAGTATCTGTCCTGTTAACTATGCAGATCAAATGTCCCCATTTTCTGGATACAGCCTTTATTTTGAAGGCCTTTTTCTAAGTTATTTAAAGAATGTAATGAATTAATTACTTATCATTGATATTTTAGTTTTAGTCCTCATTTATTAAGAATGAAAAAATACATCCATAATTGGGTAATTGTAACAATTTTTAAGGCTTTTCTGTATAAAGGTACTCTGATCTGGTTATTATAAGTATACTGACCAAACTTCCCCATTTTCTAGAGACAAATGGGGACGCCCTTCTTTTTGAAGACATTTTTCTAAGTTTTAAAATAATTGTAGAAACTAAATTATTAATCAGTAACACTTTATTTTTAGTCCTTATTTATTAGGAAAGAAAAAAATACATCCATAATTTGATAATTGTAGCAATTTTTTATGCTTCTCTATTATAAAGGTACTTTGATCTGGTCAGCCTAATTTACAGTCGGCTGCAAAATTATTCGAGCACTAGCAATAATCCTTGCCAAAAAAAGGTACACTTAATACAGCTTTGTTAAATAAATCCTTGTCGAGTCATGTTCCTAATCAGTCTAAGAACATGATTCGACAAGGATTTACTTAGCAAAACAGTCTTAAATGTACTTTTTAAATATAGGAATTATTTGCTAGTGCTCGAATAATTTTGCAGCCGACTGTATACTGACCAAACGTCCCCATTTTCTGGGGACACCCTTTTCTTTGAAGGCATTTTTCTAAGTGTTAAAAAGATTGTAGAAACTAAATTATTAATCAGTAACACTTTATTTTTAGTCCTTGTTTATTAGGGTGGAGGATCAAAATTGAGATGGCATGTCTCTGGACCATCTCTAGGGGTGAGACCCAGACCG
Organism: Salticus scenicus; assembly: GCA_963930645.1. Lineage (NCBI taxonomy): Eukaryota > Metazoa > Arthropoda > Arachnida > Araneae > Salticidae > Salticus > Salticus scenicus. Next base: position 325,586,349 of record OZ005654.1, read on the forward strand.
TCGCCAATTGCCCATCTGCGCAGCACTAGTGCGACGTAAAACCCAACCAACCAACCTTATTTATTAGTAATGAAAAAAAGCATCCATAATTTGATAATTGTAGCAATTTTTTATGCCTCTCTATTATAAAGGTACTTTGATGTAGTCAGCCTAGCCTAATTATAAGTTACACTGTTTTAAAATCCCATTTTAAAAACCGTAGTTTTTATTCGAAGATTCATTAGGCGGGTTGGCATTGGTTGAGTGGGTTTTACGTCGCAGTAGTGCTACACTAGGCATTAAAGTAATCCTAAGCAAGGTTAGTCCAGAGACATGTCCAGTTCTCATCCAAATACAGTTGGCAGTAAAAGTATCCGAGCACTTGCAATATTCCCTGTCTAAAAAAGTATACTTAATACTGCTTTGTTAAATAAATTCTTGTCGAGTCAGGCCGAGTGGTTATATCACCACACAGCTAATCGCTTTCGAGCGTAGAAGAGCGGGTTAGATTCCCGCGGTGTCCCTGGGTGTTTTTCCATTTCTTCGTATTGTAATTCTGTCTTGTGCTATCTGTAATTATCTGACGAAGATTTACAAGCGGACTACGAGTCAAGCATGCAAATCTGATATATATGTTATATGTTTTGTCGAATCATGACTAAGAACATGATTCGACAAGGATTTATTTAACAAAACAGTATTAAGTGCACTTTTTTGACAGCGGAATTACTGGCTAGTGCTCGGATATTTTAGCTGGCGACTGTACCTCTGGGATTCAAAGTAGCGGGGGAGCCATCCCCTCCGTAAAAGACCAAAATTGTGATGGCTTGTCGCTTACGATGACTTTTCGACCGTCTCCTATTGACTATAGTAACCAAAGTACCTTTATAATTGAGAGATGTTAAAAATTGCTACAATTATCCAATTATGCAGGTATTTTTTCATTCTTAATAAATGAGGACTAAAAATAAAATATCAGTGATGAATAATTAACTTCCTACATTCTTTTAAAAACTTAGAAAAATGCCTTTAAAATAAAGGCTGTCTCCAGAAAATGAGGACATCTGGTCAGCATCAATTGACCACAGCTTAGCCTTAGTGGGACGTAAAAAACACTCAGCCCTCAGTAGGAGACATGCCATCACAATATTGACGCAGTAGGCAGCAAAATTATTGAAGCGCACATCTACATTTTGCATGTTTTTGTTTGTTTTTTTGTTTGCTTATTTTTATCATCAACTTACTTTTCTATAAACAGCATACAGTCGGCTGCAAAATTATTCGAGCACTAGCAAATAATTCCTATATTTAAAAAGTAAATTTAAGACTGGAACATGACTCGACAAGGATTTATTTAACAAAGCTGTATTAAGTGTACCTTTTTTTGGCAAGGATTATTGCTAGTGCTTGAATAATTTTGCAGCCGACTGTAAAACTAAGATCATGACTCGGCAAATCTTTACTTGACAGAACTGTATTAGGTGCTCATCTTTTAAATAGGAATTATTCCTAGCACTTCAATAATTTTGCTGCCGGCTGTACTTCATGTGGGGGGTGGCTTCCTGTTTCGATGACCACCAGAGATACAATTTGGGATAAGAACAAAGCCGTGGACATTACGTCCACGGCGGATTTTACGTGCACCAGCCTGCATCAATGTACACGACGCGACGGTCTTCGGCCGGCTCAAGTATCAAACCGGCAATCTTCTGATTACGAACTCGATGTTCAACCGACCAGGCTGCCGCGGCCCGTCAGTAGTTCAGATACTACTCACTCATAATTATTATTTATTAATAGTCTCTATCAATTATTATCACGTCATAGAATGCTAGTTACTATTAATCGATATAATTATCCTTAATTTGTGTTCATTTATTTATTTTTCTAAGTAACATTTAAAAATGTGTGACTTTCATTAAAATTTTTTTGCATTATTTGTAGAAGGAAAGATATATATATATATAAATATATATATGTTGAGCTATGTTTTCTGCATACCCATTACAAAGAAAGCAATGAATCATTCTTACAGTCTTTTTGTAACACAAACTTCTTAAATAATTGTTTCAAGGACTTGAATTTAATAACTAGTGTTTGTATTAGAATTTTTCGGAAGGTTTCAGAATCGAGATTTTAATGAGGACAGATATAACAAGGGGATCTGGGAAACTCCCCTAGCGTTGTCTCGGACTAGAGAATTTTTATGCTAATTTGAGAAACTTACATTTTTTAGCCAAATGGCAGTTTCTGTGTGCGTAATTTTTCCAATTATGCATCCTAGTGTGCATCCATGATATTAGTATATACAGTGTGCATCCATGATATTAGTATATACTATATATAAATGATGAAAAATTATTTTATTGATTAGTTTTGGATGTGTTCAAATTTAAAGTGTTATTATCTAGTATATTTGAAGGTTTTAAATACACCATGGATTTATAATAACATCTAATATAAAATGATACGCAAATTTGAAATATTATTTATTTTTATAAATGATATTCACGTTTTCCTTTTAAGGAACAGGATAAACACAAGGTATATTATAGACTGAAACCATCTGGATGTTAAACTCTTCGCAATGATGATTGTAAAAATAAAAAATTCAGCTGTGAGGTTTCTTTCTTTTTTTTTTTTTCCTGATTAAACAGTAATGCATAAGAATTACAGTCGCCAGCAAAAGTATCCGAGCACTTGCCAATAATTAAAATATCAAAAAAGTACTCTTCAAACTGTTTTGTTAAATAAATCCTTGATCATGTTTTTAGACTGACTAAGAACATGACTCGACAAAGATTTATTTAACAAAGCAGTATTGATTGAGGTATAACGGAGGGATTTTCTAAATACCATGGAAAAACTTATTAACATAGAAGTATTTATCCGAAACTTTGGGAAACTTTTATAAAACCTAAAAATGTGCAGGTTTTCAAAGGTTTAAAAAATAAAATTCAGAAAAATACGTTTTTGATTGTAGGCATAGTGGATGTATTATCTAAATACCATAGGAACACTTATTATCATTGATGTATTTATCTGAACCTTGGGAAACCTCTATAAGACCTAAAACAGTGCAGCTTTTAAAAAGTTTTAAAAATAAAACCTTTAAGAAACGTTTTTGATTGTAGGTATAGTGGAGGTATTAACTAAATACCATAGGAAGACTTATTATCATCGATGTATTTATCTGAAACCTGGGGAAACCTCTACAAGACCTAAAACAGTGCAGGTTTTAAAAAGTTTTAAAAATAAAACCTTTAAGAAACGTTTTTGATTGTAGGTATAGTGGAGGTATTATCTAAATACCATAGGAAGACTTATTATCATCGATGTATTTATCTGAAACCTTGGGAAACCTCTACAAGACCTAAAAAAGTGCAGGTTTTAAAAAGTTTTAAAAATAAAACCTTTAAGAAACGTTTTTGATTGTAGGTATAGTAGAGGTATTAACTAAATACCATAGGAAGACTTATTATCATTGATGTATTTATCTGAAACCTTGGGAAACCTCTATAAGACCTAAAACAGTGCAGGTTTTAAAAAGTTTTAAAAATAAAACCTTTAAGAAACGTTTTTGATTGTAGGTATAGTGGAGGTATTAACTAAATACCATAGGAAGACTTATTATCATCGATGTATTTATCTGAAACCTTGGGAAACCTCTACAAGACCTAAAACAGTGCAGGTTTTAAAAAGTTTTAAAAATAAAACCTTTAAGAAACGTTTTTGATTGTAGGTATATTGGAGGTATTATCTAAATACCATAGGAAGACTTATTATCATCGATGTATTTATCTGAAACCTTGGGAAACCTCTACAAGACCTAAAAGAGTGCAGGTTTTAAAAAGTTTTAAAAATAAAACCTTTAAGAAACGTTTTTGATTGTAGGTATAGTGGAGGTATTAACTAAATACCATAGGAAGACTTATTATTATCGATGTATTTATCTGAAACCTTGGGAAACCTCTACAAGACCTAAAAGAGTGCAGGTTTTAAAAAGTTTTAAAAATAAAACCTTTAAGAAACGTTTTTGATTGTAGGTATAGTGGAGGTATTAACTAAATACCATAGGAAGACTTATTATCATCGATGTATTTATCTGAAACCTTGGGAAACCTCTACAAGACCTAAAACAGTGCAGGTTTTAGAAGGTTTTAAAAATAAAACCTTTAAAAAACGTTTTTGATTGCAGGTATAGTGGAGGTATTGTCTAAATACCATGGGGAAACTTATTATCATCGATGTATTTATTCGAAACCTTGGGAAACCTCTATAAAACTTAAACCCACGTAGGTCTCCAGGAGGTTTTAAGAATAAAACCTAAAGAAAACTTAGTTGAGGTTTCTTTTCAGGAAGTATTTTTTAGCGAAACTTCAAAAAAACCTTTTAAATACCTGAAAACCTAGATAAAACCATAAAAAAAGTTTTAGAAAACCTTAAATTTTAGTAAGGGAGTGCTTTGGAAAGTTTAGCGATCTCTTGATATTTCAGCAGCTGTTTCTGTCCCAATCCGATCTTCTTCATTTCCGAATTTTGTGTATTCAAGCCATGCCGTTTGGATTTATTTTGCGGTTTTCTAGTGTTTGTGCACATTTTTTTTAAAGTAACGACATAATCAAGTGAAATCTTATAGTGACGATCGGAAATAGACATTCAGGTACACTATGTGTGCAAAATGGTGAAAAGCATATGTGTGATGTGCAAAGGAAAAATCGTATACGGGAAGAAGACTGCCTCTTTTATGTCAACGTCAGTGCTCATAATTTTTTTTTTTTTTTTTTTTTTTTTTTTTTGTTAAAGACATAATTCCAGAATTTTGTTTTCATACAAGCAATTTCTTCATCGGATGATTGGGGAATATTAAATATACTTTGAAAAACATGTTACAAAATTTAGTGAACTTGTAGGATTCTTTCAATACAATTTCTCCAAGACTCTTTTCATGTGAGTATATCCATTTTTTTCCATCAAAGAATTTTTCCATAGACTTGGTATACTTTTAGTATTTAAAGCGTTTTCTTTACGTTTAAATTGCAAGTGTTTCATATATATATTATGTTTGGTTATGCTCGTAAATTTTCAGGTATTTTTAATGCTGAATTACTTTTTTTGGGTCTTGTTTTAATACATTTAAGGGAAAATTAATTGAGATATATATATGTGTGTGGGTATGTACAGTGCCTTATACATAATTATTAATATATCGTTTCATGTGCGGTCTTGCATATTTATACATGTGTATATAGATTAAATGCACTGGGAGTTATTGTCGAGTCATTTATAATTGATATGAGAATTTATCTATTTTTCTTTGTTATGTTTATATATGTGTTTATACTTATATTTGATCTGGTCAATTTTTATGAAGAAGAAATTTTATTAAATCTAATTTTTCAATACTATTGCTTGAAAATGGTGTGCACGAAAATGTAATATTGGAATTTAAAATTTTGTTAGGAGTTTGAATTTTTACAAATGATTTTTTTTTTTTTTTTTTTTTTTTTGGAATTTCTCGATGGGTTTAAATAATAAACATACACATATTTTTTTTAATTAGTTTTTTTTTTTTTAGGAACTAGTGTAAATAATGTGTTAAATATATTAGAAAATGCACATTATAATGTTTTAAATAACTTTACACCGATGTTTCCTGTTTTTATTTTACGCTTTCACATACACTTTTAAACAACCTACTTGAGAAATTTTAAAATGTTAACTTAATAATTTAATTTACATAAATTTAAAACTCATTTTTTTTACACTATTATTGCAAACAAACTATTTTTAGGGAAGTGTATAATTGTAATATACTTACAACAAATGTGTACATTTGTACTTCCCATTTAAATTCACATTTACACACAATTTCCTAAAAAGTATACTATAAATTTATAACTTATGGACCTTTTACATAAATTTACATAAGGTAACAATTTAAAATTATAATTAAAAAAAAAAAAAAAGTAAGGAAAAGAAATTGTGCATGCACTCTGATTTTTAGTAATATGTAGTAATATATTTATTTTCTCAAAAGTATTTTGCATAAAATGATTATGTATTTTTTTAGCTAATTTTTCTATTGATATGAATATTTATGAACATTTAGAAATTATGCTTTTACCCATGTCATTTACAAATTAAGTCACTTACATGAATATTTACCAAGAATTGTTTTTTTACTTCATTGATAGATAATGTTGATATATACATTGATGGATGATTTTCATTTTAACTCATTACTGAGATCATAGCTTAGGATTAATTTTATCTGCTTTAATTAAGCTAAATACGAAGCTTTTACACTGCAATATTTTTTTACAGATTAACAATCTGTACACTATAAACATGTATCACACTGAATTGATAATATTCACTTTTTTAAAAAATTCAATTTTGGGCAATTTACCATAATTGCATTTTATTTTTATCTTGTGTATTTGTGTCCCATTGCTGTGTTGAGTGCCGGCTTAAATGCAGAAATGGTATTTTGATGCTCAATGCATAATCCTTTCTCTTGATTTCTGGCCAAAAATTTGTCTTGAGTAAGGGTGTGCTTTGAGTAACTTAACTTGCATAATATACATTTTATTACACTTTCATAAAATAATTTTAGCTATAAAGATTTTCACAATTTAACATTTATAAAATATCAAGTAATTCTAGCCGTGTACGTAGCTTAAAAATGTTTTTCTAGTTTTAATTTCTTATTTTACAAAACAAACTATGCATGATTGTGTAAATCTAGCCTAATCTGTTTTATTTAAAAAAAAAAGAGAAAACGTTGCTAGTCACAGTGTTATATGTGCATAGTACACACAATCTAAAATATTTTCTACAAAATACACCATTTTTTTACATGTATATTTTTTTCAGTTGTACAAAATATCTATTTGCCCATTTTTTAAACCTTTAAGGAAACTCAAAAGTTTATAATTTTATTTACACAATTTATTTAGATTTTAATAATTGAAAGTTGTATTGCAGGTATTGGGTCTTGAATAAATTATAAGAAAAATAATTCATCCTCAGTCAAAAAAAAAAAACATAAAATAAAATAAATAAATGTTTTGTACATTAAATTTATTCAAAAATTTACAAATAATATTCAGTTTTTTTTCCTTCATTGCATAATAGTTTTTTTTTTAGTATACTCGGATATATATATATATATATATATATTGATATGCTAATTTTTTTTAAAATAAATCATAATGCAATTTTGTTTTCATACAGGTATAAGTTTATCACCTTTCATATTTTTCAATATTTTTATTTTTATTTTGCATATTACAATTTTATTTGTTGTATTGGCACAGAAATTGCATTTCTTCAAGACACTTTTTTTTAGATATTAACGAACAATTAATTGTTGTACCAAATGTGATTTTGGTCACATAAAGTTATTTATAAGTTTTATTTTGACACACACAAAGATTAAATTTTACTTATGATGTGTTCACATAAACCTGGCTGGATCATCGAGATCTTAAAATATGTCAGTCGTGAATTAAACACATCATGTCTTAAAATACAATCACACATTCACTCATTTTAAAATACATTATTTATTTCATTTGTGAATTTATCATAATTAATAATTAACTTTGCACATTATTTTTATTTTTCTTATTTACCTTAATTGACTATTTTTCTATAAACACAGATAGCAGTTGAATGTTTGATGAAGAAGAGAAATGTTTAAGAGAAATATTAGGATTAAAAAAAAAAAAAAAAAAAAAAAGGGAATTGATTTATGATCAATGAGATCAACTGATTTTTGTCAATGAGAATTCATGAATAAATATGCTAGCAGATTCAATCATATGAATCATACTTTTGTGTACACTTATTGAAGGCAAATATAATTGCCGTTTAATTTTATTCCAGCTGATGATTTAAATTGTGTTGACGTATTCTGTTGAAAAGGTCAACCAATATTTATATATTTTGCATGAGTTGACGTATTCTGTTGAAAAGGTCAACCGTTATTATTATGGCCATGCTTTACATATTATTTGCGCTATTTTAAGAGGATCCTCACGCACACACAAAAAAAAAAAGGGAAAAAAGAAAAAAAATAATAATTAAAGAAAGAAAAGGCCTATATATATTTTTTTATGTGTACACTGATAAACATTTTTGTTTACTTTTTTTTTTTTTTTTTTTTTTACATTTTAGTGCACGTTAAATTCGTGATTAGAGAGCTTTCACTACAGCTATGGTAATTTGTTTTTGTGGCAATTTATTTTAATTTTAATACATTGTGGAACACTTACAGACATATACTAAATTTTTTTTAATAGCTCAAATTAGTTCAGTTGATATTTTACAAATCTACTTAAATATTAAGACCTATCACTCATTTGATTACAAGTTTAATTACACTTACACATTTACCCTGTAAACACAATTGTGTTGCTCTGGTTGTCAGTATAATAATAACTTCTATAATCTTTGGATTTCGACCATTATATTGGTTCCAACACCTGTAATTGTGTAGGGAATTCTAATTTTTTTTACAATTTTTAAAGTTATAATTTAATAATTAATTCACACAAATAAAAAGAGTTTAAATTTATATATTTTTGTTGCTAGATCTCTATGTGTGTTCCCGTATATGTTTTCTTTTGGGTCGGAATTTCGTTGTATTATTGGCTGATTTATGAGTTTGTCAGTCATAATACAAATATATCCAATAGTATTATTTTATTCTCTTGTACACGCATGTTTTACCATGCTTTTCTGCATTATTATCAGACTTGGCCTCACAACCCAATGTTTGACACACACACACACACTTTCACAAAATTTTCTCTGACCTATTTAGTTGATATTTTTTTGGTTCAAATGTGGTGATGTCGTTTTGCATTTTTGTTTATTAAATTTTTACAAGAATTTTTACACAAGAGTTAAAAAAAAAAAGGAGAAAAAAACTGGTTACATTAATAAAACACACATACACAAAAGTAGATAAATTGATAAATAATTTTTATTTCTTTGTCAACTTACAGTAAATTCTGATATTTTTTTAGAGTCTATGTGGTTTTCGAATAAAAATAAAGTCATTGATAAAACGTGAAATATCGGTACATATTCTGTACGTGTTAGAAAATTTTTGGTTTACAAATAATTTCTTGTTTAATAAGTAATTTTTTTTTTTTTTTTTTTTTCTTTCAACTTAAATTAAATACTTATTTGTTCAAAATTTCTCATTTAAAATAATCCCATTTTGTAATGTTTTGCACCACAGATGCATTTTGAATGGTACCTTGAAATCATCTGTGTGTTGCAAGAGGTAGTCTGTGCAGAAGCATGTGGCTGGATCACTCTTCATTTTTTTTTAGACTATTTCTTGCTGAGCAATCTCCTTATATTATTAAATATTATAAAATTATCCGTGTAACATACGCTATGATTCTTGGGCAATATATGGAATATTGCTTAGGCTTGATAAAACAATAATTCAAATTAATTCTAAAACAATATATAATTAGAAATTTTGTAGTTTTTGACAATTTTTCTACGTGGTTTTGTCTTGTTACATCTATACTAAAATGACTTTAATTTTTATCGCTGCCAATTTTGTTAAAAAATTATAGAAATTAATTTTTCAAATACTAATTACTGGTTAAAGTTCTGTTCAGGAAAAGGAAATTATTTCATAAAAGTAAATTTTTAATAATTTTTGACCAACACAATATATTGAAATAAAGTTTGTTCAGAATTTCTGCAGAGAAAATAAATTATAATACAAAAAATAAAAATAATTTGTTTTTCTTTAAAACATTACTAGAACTATTATATGTGCGATCTTATTTCAACATAGGGCTAGATTTTTTTTTCCTACACATTTTTTTACACATAAGAAATTTCATTATGTCTCTTTGCAGAATGCTGGTTATCATCTTTTGCACAACATGAGGCCTCTTCTGCATCTCATACAGTACTTTATGCTATATTCGGTATGGCATCACAAAACCATGTTGGTCATAGCTAATGTACTATTCTACACTCTCTTGCTCATTTTGTTAAAATTTAGATTTTCACGTGTAGAATATAATAGTTTTTTTTTTTTATATACTTTAATTTTTTTCACATTAATGCTATATTATTTTATTTAAATTAACAATTAAAAATTTAAATCAGTTGATTTACATATTTTTTGCTACTGATTTCCTTTTCCTTTTCTCAAGCATATATGCCATTTTATGAATGTGAACTTTGATATTTTCAACAAGTTATATATTGTGTCACACTAGTATACTTCACTAATTAGATAACTATTTCATGCTCAATACACAATGATATAACAATGATATGTCTTGTGAGTTGTTCTATAACTATGTATATTATTCAAATTTTCAAATTTATTCTTATATGCCACCTTTGTTTTTATTGTTGTTTGACAACAGATTATTTGTATTGTTTTCAGCAATATTACTTGAGATATTCAAATTGTCATGTGCTGTTTCTAGGTGAGAGAGAGCAAACTTTTTTTTTTTTCTTTTTAGGGCATTGGGGAGAAATATGTGAGAACAAGTTCACACATATGTTCTTTTAAATAATTAATTTCTTTCTAAATAATTCAATTTATAATTTTAAATAAAAAAGTCAATTTATTAAGAATAGTTATAAAATTAATTCATTCATTTAACATATAAAATCTAATTTAATTTATTCCAATAAAAAGAACATTTTATTCTGTAATATCCTCTGAATTCAATTCATTCTAATATAAAAGGCAATCTCTATTTAATTTAATTTGTATTTTTACTAGGGGACTTATTCGTTTGTAGATAGATACATTTCCCCCTTTTCATCAACGGTATGTTCAATATCTCATTTAATTATAGATAGAAAATAATTTATTTGTCTAAATTACTTTATAATATAAACAGAAGTTGCAAAATTTATTTCATTTCCGGTGATTTATGCTTTCATAATAGCTTAATTCAGCCTTATTGGCGTCAACAGATGTGGATTCGTTTCTTTTAATAATAATAATAAAATAAAATAAGAACAAATAAATTCTCAATGATATATTGGTGGCGCCGATAAAAAGTAATTACTTTAGTATAATTTATGTTGCAAAGCTTGTCTTTGTCTTTTGAACAACGGATGAAATTTTTAAATTAACCAATTAGAACATTCTTCTAGCGCTTTATTTGGCATTGGTTTATTAATTTCGGGTTTGAATTGGCGAATGCAATGGAGTACACCTTTGGCATTCAAACAGTCAATATCTCTTGTTTACTGGTTTAAAAAACAACTGCCCTCGTTTGCTCTCCCTCTCTCTCTCTGCCCTATAGATCATATGAGGACCATTGTAAGTGTTTGCTTGAAAATTCATGTATTTAACATAATAATAAAAAAGCTGTTTCTTTTGCAAGTGACTTCTATTATTTATGTCAAGTGACACTCTTTTTAAAGAACTGCTATGGACTTCCAGCCTGGTTATTGTGGTAAGCAATGTACTTGATGGATTCACTATTTCACGGACAATAAAACCTCTTCACACGGCCCCTTGAAATCAAGAGGTCACTTGAATATGTGCCACCACGGTTCAAACCAAAGTAGGAGAGTTGACTTACGCCTGAAATATCTTGGATGAGTTCGCTAGGCAACTACCTAAGCCCCATGAAAATGCATTGTAATGATAACTTTGGTAATACCGAATCAACTCGAATCAAATTTGCGCATGTGACTTATCATTCAAATATCTTACATTAGTTCTCTGGACATTTCTTTCCGACTTTTTCTTTCAGGTGGTGGCCACGGGAAGTTACGGTGCCATTTGAAAATTTCTTATCCTAACTTTTCAAATACTGTATTGGTTCGAACTAAAGTTGGACATTGAATTTATCATACAGATATCTTGTCTGTTTCTGTTGGACAGTTTGCTCCGTTATTTTGTTTCCAAGTTACAGCCAATTAAAATCACGCTGTCACTTGAAAATTCCTTATGACGATAATGTTGAAATAATTAATTAATTCGAACCAAATTGGATACTGAAATTATCATACAAATTTTTTGGATCCTTTTGCTGGACAACGTGCTCGGCCATATTTTTTCCAAGTGGCGGCTACTTGAAAATTTACTATCATGATAACATTTGAAATTGCAGAGGAACCCTATACCGCAAACTTCATTTTAAATATTTAAGAACGGTGTGTTTTGAGTTAATTTTTAACAGTAAAACACACAAATAACACAGCTTTTGTATACTGCATTTTTGCAAGGTTTTTAGATGTTAATATCATTTAAAAAGAGTTGATATATCAATTCAAGTACAATATAAGGTTTGGTTAAAAATGAAATGAACAAAAGCCACGCCCATATGTGATTTTTATTGTTGAAAATTAAATAAATGCATCCAGTGTTTAAAGGTTTAAAATGACGTTCGTGGCCATGATTTCATATGAAAAATTCAATCATTAAGATATTCGATACCACCATTAAAATTTTGTGTACTAGATGTGTTGAATCACTCTGTATATATGTGAATAGAGTGCAGCGAAACCTGAAGATACATCATTTATTTCTGTAAAAGCAAATTATTATATTTGTAAAGTTATGTCAAAGTCAAAATTTTATTAAAAATCTGTCTTTATCAAAAATGGAATACAAACATGTAATTTTACTAATTACAAAATAATTTCTATACTTTTGTAAAATAAAATAAAATTTGAGAAATATTTCTTTATTGTACTAAATTCTATTTACAAAATATGTATATATATATATATATATATATATATATATATATATTATTCCTTTTTTTATTTCGGACACTTTAGATATTATATTTTCCTTCAAAGTTACGAAAGGTACCGGGCAAAATGTTCTGCAAAAAATATCATAAAAAATACAGGAGTAAATGTAATATTTAATTGAAAATCAAGGAATATAAGGAAAAAAATAACTTTTTATCATTGAACATCATTTAAAACTAGAATTGACCTTTAACTGAAAGAAAAACTTAAACGAAAAGAATACATTAGAGTCCTTATGTTTAACTAAATTTTGCAAACTAATGAATAATTCGACACAAAAAAATGTACATTTGTACATATATATTTATTTAGTAGACTTTTATTTAGTATCATTTATAATTTCTTTTTTTTATTTAGTAGACTCCCAATAGTATTTAACTAATATGCATCTCTATTAATTAATATTATTTTAACAGTAGTTGTAGTTTCAAAACACGTTTTTGAGAATAAAATAATTTAATATTGATTACTCGAAATTTTTTCAATTGTGTACATTGTAACTATAAATATAAAATGCAGCTTCAATAAATGTTTTAGTCTTAATCTTATTTGAGATTTTTCTTTCAATAGTATGTCTTACAGATTGTTCCAACTTTTTAAAAATGGTTTTTAGAAATGTAGTTTGATAATCATTTAAGTAAATGTTCTAAATTAAAAGAATAAAACTTATTTTCATATAACAAAGATTTAATAACATCATCCATTTTATACGATTTTCGCTTAGCATCGGATTACACTAAAGTCTCCTGCTCCATTTATTTTCTGTGATTGATAATGTTACCGCAAACATTTGTGCTTGTTAAAATGTAACTAAAATCATTTATTAATGAATGTATTGTAAACCAACAACTGTATAGAAATTTAAAATATATTTACACTTTTACAGATTATTCATTTCCTATATTTCGGAATTATTTATTTATTTATTTATTTTTATATCTGTTATGAATAAATTTAAATGCAGTGAGAAAATAAATTAATTATTGATTGTTAAAAGACATAATAGAGTTTAGAGTCTCTTAAATTTATAGTGATTTAACAAGGTAGCTCATCTATTAAGAATAATACGTTGTCTGTAGTTTATCGATACTCATTTTTATTTTACAGAAAGATGCTTATTATTATTACTTCCATTAACCTACTACCGTAGGTAATGGAAGTATTGTATTCGGTCCAAAAAGTCGATATCGAGTTTTCACCTGATTTACACGTTTTAAGGTCTCCTGAGTCTAAACAATTAGTTTTTGGCAACTGGTCAGTGTGCGTGTATGTATGTGTGTGTGTATGTATGTGTGGAATCTTATGGCTATCATATCTTCGAAACTAATAAAGATGTCTGTATTAGATACGAAACTTCACAGCTAGTACAGGTCTAGTGCACAGATGAATTTTCCAAATTTTGGTGAAAATCGGAAAACTAGAAGTGTGTCATCGGAAACCGGAAATGGGACTGTAAGTCCTTATCTCAAAAACGGCTCTAACGATTTTCTTCAAAATTGCTACATAAATACTCTATTAGATCTCCTTTCGATTGACACAGTTGGTTAGTTCAGGAAAATTGATAGGCGTCCTGTATAAATAGCTCAATTTCAGGTCTCGCAAGTGCGTTCCTTTAACAACGACTGTACGGATTTTCTTTCAAACTGGCCATATTAGCTCTCTCTTAAATATACTTTCGTATGTAATTATTGTTATCCAGTCAAGAATTGTGAATACCAAGTTTTGGTAAAAGTTGGTATCTCAAAAACGGTTCTAACAATTTTCTGGAAAATTGTTTCATTAATAAATTTTAGATACCCTTTCTCATAAGACTTTTTTCTGGTCAATTCCAAAAAATGCATATAATATGTGTAATAGTGTGTAATGGAAGTCGTGTGGTTGTTTCACACCAGATTTTTATTATTAACATTATTGTTGTTATTATTATTTAGATTTTTTTTATTTATGTTTCAAGAAATTCTTTAATTTTATTATTTATTTATTTATTTATTTATTTTCTATAGAGTTTGCGTGGTTTCTCTAAATTTTTCGATCTTTCAAAATCCAAATCATATAAAATAATAAGTTTATTATTATTATTATTATTATTAAAATAAAGAAAAGCTATTTTTAAAAAATCGCACGTTTTCAAGCGGTTTGGTTAAGAGATGAAATTTGATTAAAAATAGACATTATATATTCACTATCTAAAATCAATTAAATTGGGTTGAAATTTTATTTAATTAAATTTAAGGCCAGCTATGAGATTACATTTTATATTTAGAGAGTTAGCGTAACTTTAAATTAAAATTGAAGATTTTATAGAAAAATAATATTTAATTTAAGTTCAGAAGCTTTACACTTGCTGATAAAAATAAATCATATTTGAAGCGAAATGAAGGCAGATTTCAATAAATAAAGTCTGTGATTAATAAAGATAGTACTAAATACAAACAATTTCTGTGTAAATGTTCTAATAAAAAAGTAAAGAAATTGTTGAACACTTTCTGTAAAACTGTTTATTTATATTATAATATAAGGGAAAAAGTTTGTTTTTATGTGGAGGGTAATTTCTGGAACTACTGAACTCATTATGATAACGTTTTTTCACTAATCAAACACTACGCCATCCTTGAGTGCTATAGACTATAATTAATTTTGATAAAATAATATTTTTAGATCCAAAATTCAATGTTTTATTTAAAATCCTCATCAACGCCTGAGAAAATAGAAAAAAGAAAAAGAAACAGCTAAGGTGCCGCCGCTAAAACACAAATTTTCACGCGTTCATATATATATATATATATTTTAATATTTTACATAATATGTATATATATACTTTAATAATAAAATTGATATATAGCATTGTAAAACAAATCTATACTATTATATAAAGAGGAAAACTTTGTATGTTTGTGGAGAGTATTCTCTGAAACTACTGAACCGATTTAAAAACTTCTTTCACTGACCAAAAGCTACACTATCCCTGTTTGCTATAGGCTATATTTAATTTTGATAAAATAAATTTTAGTTTAAAATCAGAGCATTTTAATTAAAATCCCCATAAAAGCCATAATAGAAATGGAAATAATGAAATATTAAAAAAATTAGCAGCTGCCAACATAAAACAAACTTTTACATGTTGAATTTGTTTTCAAAATATCTTGACATGAAAAGAAAAAAAAATCTGGAGTGACTCCACTCGACTTTCCGAACATTGAGTAATTAACAGTTTTGTATATAAAGTAAAGAAAGAGGAGTTGTTAAACAAACAAAAGAGAGAAAACCATAATAGAGTGTCTGAGTATTTTTCTCCATCTATTACACGATTTTTTATTTAACGCTACTGAACTTTGAGCCAATAGATCATAATGATAAAGAATTTTTCGTTGTGTCCCTGTACAAACCTATAAATGCTAAATTCACCAAAATGCTTATAGTTAGTGCAACAGTGATTTATAATACTCATATAAATTTTCAGCGCAATTCAATAAGGCGTTTAGATGCTACCGTACTTTTAAAAATTTAGTCCCATAGGCCATAATGATAAAGAATTTTTCTTTGTGTCCCTGTAAAAAAACTGTAAGTGCTAGATTCACCAAAGTCTATACAGTTAGTTCAACTGTGATGTATAACATGTGTAAAATTTTTTTGCTCAGATTAATAAGGCGTTTAGATGCTATCGCACTTTTAAGATTTTGCTCCCATAGGCCATAATGATAAAGAATTTTTCTTTGTGTCCCTGTAAAAAAAACTATAAGTGCTAGATTCACCAAAATCTATAGGGTTCGTACTATGGTGACTTACAATATGCGTACCAACTTTCAGGTTAATCCAACAAAGCGTTTAGCCGCTAGCGTGTTCACTCACAGACATACACACACACACATACACACACACATACATACATCATCGTAAAAATAGTGAAAACGGACTCAGGGGACCTCAAAACGTATAGAAGCATCAAAATCTCGAATTCGGATTTTTGACATGATTACAATACTTTCCTCACTATAGTGTTCGGAAAGTAAAAATGTTTGCGCGTGAATTAAATTGAAATTCATATAAAGCTTTGCGAAATCTTAAATTTACACGTCTGAAGTCATTATAGATCAATTTTTTTTTCTACTGATGTAATTTATATAGTATTAAGGATTAATGTTTAAAACAGATGTGTAAACAAAATTGGATTAAAATAAATAAATAAATAAATAACTTACCTGAAGCATTAAATGTTTTTTCAACATTAAATACCAAAAAGTATAATTTATAATAAAGTTTATACACCTTATTAAAATACGCAAGCGAAGTGATGATGTCACTGGCCGTGAGTGGGGCGAAGAAAAAGACTTTCCATCTTAATCGACCATTGGATTTTTTGTAAAAAATTATTAAAAATCGAGAAAAATTATTTCCCGATTTTAATCCCCAAATTTACGTATAGATATGTATTAGTTATTTGGGCATGTGTTTGATTAAATTGCTTTCCCGTCAAATTAACAAAATTTTAACTTTAAATTTCAAAACTGCAGAAAAAAAAAATTGGCAAACTTCCATTTTCGAATGTAAACATAAGCATTTCATTTCAAAGAGTGATATTAGCACAAAAAATATCCAACTAATATACTGGTTAAAATGAAAATGATAAATATTCTATTATAAATTGGAGTCAAATTTTTTTTCAAATGTCTAAATAAAGTATCTGATATAAGATACTAATATGTTCCAGCGGAATAGATTTCATATGTCAACATTGGCGGGGAAAAATTGATCTCTAAATTATCTAGCGAATATATTTAATTATTCAAAAATCATGATTATTTTAAGAGCGTATATTAAGAGAGACAACCCAACCTCCCGCCAACCCGAAGGTTTATGGCGGCCGAAGCCTGGGAGGAGGTGGGAGTGAAGGAACCCATCCACAAACCCGCCGACCGGAGCCGCGGAAACGAACTCGGAGAACAGCGAGCAATAAACAGAAACTAAACTATTAAAAGGTCACGAACTAGCAAATTACAAAGATAGAACTAATGTAGCCGCGAAAAAAAAAGTTACAGAAACAAATAAAGTAACAAAAACAATACAGATATTAACAAAAAGTATAAATAATACAGAATTTACAAAAAGTAACGTTATGCACCCTAAGATTAAAAGCTACAACTCAAACAATAACGAATCAAAAATAAACCGGCCGAAAAAATTTATCATAAAAATGCACCAATTATTAGATAACTAAAATGTATAATGCAGACAATAGTTTACTCATTACAACATAAGTACATCCAGCTAAATTTTACCCTCTAGCTAAACGTGAATATAACACATTGCACCTCTTAATATAAATAGGAATATACAATAACTACAAACCATACAAAAACTTGCAAAATTTACAGAAATTACATACCAAAATAAATCAATAATACAAGCAACTAATGATTAAAACCTAACATACATGCAACTATATAACACAAGCAATTAACAATTAACTAGCCCTGCACAATAACCTAACACACAGTAATTACCACAACCCTCAAGAGCAGCAGATAAACTTTAAAAAAAAAAAAAAAAGAAGAAGAAGAAGAAAGGACCAATAAACTATAAATATGCTGACAAAGTAAAACAATATAAGTAATAAGTTATAGCTGTTAACTAATCACGTACAATAATTATACAATAAAGACAAACAATTAATGTACTCTATAAAACATTGTTGCAACAAAATAACTGAAGAAAAAAAATAATAATAATAAACTACGTTAGAATAAAGACCAATATAAATTCACCCAATACATAACAAAACTATACTATATATAAAAACACGTATACATAGCAAATTCTTGAATTAAAAGTTATATTTAGTACGAGAATAGTGTTTATTTATCAGATTATATATTTGCGCAACCTTTTTAATTTGACATCTAGAATTATCAATTCTGTTAAAGTAATGTTCCAATGTCTTTGCGGTATATCTTTTAACATAAATTTTTGAAAAGTTACATTTAGTGCAAATGAAATGCATTGCATTACCCACGGAGTCACAAGGACACAAGTCTGAATCAAGCTTATTAATCCTAAAAAGATAGCTTGGGAAACTTCCATGTCCAGTTATGAAATACAGTAATACTTGATTTTTAATTTTGAAACCTATTGAAACATTAGGATAAATATCATAAGTCCACCTGCCAGTATCTGAAAAGTTCCAATGAACCTGCTAGTCACTAAGTACATTATACAATAAAAAAATTTTCATGTAAGATATGGGCAGAGGATTAATTTGAGACTGACCAAAAAGAACCGCGGATTTAGCCAATGAGTCTGCCAATTCATTGCCAACAATTGCAGAGTGTCCCTTAATCCACATTAGGAAAATTTGTCCATCGTATTTTTGTAGGTCCAACAGAATATCCTGTGCAATTTTAGACTTAGGCACCAAATTTTCTAAACTTTCAATAGAAGAAAGGCTATCCGAGAACAAGACACAGGAATTAATGAGCCATTTTATGGCTGATGAGATTGCCATTTATTGTATATAACTTTTCCGCAGTAGACGGCCACCCAAGCAAAACCAGTACCATCATCCGTTTTACTTCCATCAGAGTACATCCTTAAGGTATCATCATCTGAAACGGGCTCATTCCACGTAAAATCTCTAACTGCATAAGTAGGATCAATATTACTTTTATAATTCTTGGACTCAAAATCCTGAATGCCATAATAATTAGTCTCGAAATATATAGACTATTTTTTGTATTGAATTTTGAATTTGTTTATCATTTGTTTCCCTTCTAAATGGATGGGGGAAATTCCCAAAATTTGACAGATTGAATCAGTAGAAACCTTTGAATAAAAATGCATTATGTTAATGATAAAAAACCCTTTGGCAAGAAGACAATTTACTATAGCCATGAACATTGATATGTGGTAGCCAGGCCTCCGCGGCATACAAATTCTTGGGCTTCACCACTACTTGATACCAGATTTTCCTCATCTGGGGGCGAATACCCCATTTTACACCAGATATTTTTTTCATATAGTCACTAATAGAATAGATTTGGTCTCTAACATTTTCTAAATGAGGCAAAAAAGACAATCGCCCATCGATGATGATACCTAGAAATTCATAAAATTTTCCACATTTTATGTTAATATTGCCAACTTTAAAAATCGGCGGACGATTGCCAAAGTCCTTCCCAAAAGTTACAAATTTTGTCTTATTTTCCGAGATTTTTAACTGTAAATTATTACAATTTTTTTTAAAAAATTACAGTATCCTTGTTAACTTTATTTTCTAATTTAGCTCTAGCATTCTCAGAGTTAAGAGAACAATCAATAATATGAAACGATATTTCGTACAATACATATTATGAAAATACACATCTGGTATGTATATTTTTCTATTACGTTTTTGATCGTCAAACACAAAACAAGTAACTCGGACGCCAAGGACGTCAGAGTTTTGAAATTTAAAATTAAAATTTTATCAATTTGACAACAAAGTAACTTAATCTAACGCATGCACAATATAACTAATATATATCTATAAGACCTAACTATAGGGATTAAAATCGGGAAAATTTTTCCTTGATTTTTAATATTTTTTTACAAAAATTCCAAAGGACGGTTAACATTGGAAAACTTTTCCTTAGCTCCACAGATGTTTAGAGACGTCACACTTGGCTTGCGTATAACCATGATTTTTGAATGGAAATTCATACTGCGCGAGATAAGTAAGTGGTCCTTTTTTCAAAGACGAGATATCAAATGTGTTCCGAAAACTTCATAATAGCCGTCAAGCAAGTGAAAAATGCTGGTGCAGTGAAAATCATTTCTTTAATATTTCCCTCTCAAGCCTTTCTAAAAATTAATAACTCAAAAATAATTTTCCAGAAATGTAAGCAATTCTGTTTCCTTTATCTATTGATTATAATAATTTATTTAAAAGTATTTGTCGACATTATAAGTGCTAACGCTTAAACATAATTCTACTTTTTTCAGTTATATGACTGCCACGTAATTCAGCGCATTTGTCGATTTACACATATGGTTAAACCAGTGAATATTTGGTGGCTGCGACCGCAATTAACATTAGACGTTTGAACCAGTGAGTTTCACTGATGAGCGAATGAATTAAAAATCTCTGATAGGCTAACTCTTTGAATCATGTTCCATTAACGAATCAAGGAGACTTTACTCATTCAATTTTATTGAATGCTTCTCCAGTCACTATATTTAAATGACTTATTTTTTTAATTGAATGATTGAATAATTGAGAAGTTTAAATTTATTTACATGGCTCATTTAAAATAAATTAAAGCAGATTTCCAATGTATTCGCATTGGAAATCTGCTTTTGTATAGGATTTCCTTGGCGATATTTAAAATTTGGCACCGCGATAGCTAGGACGTATCACGCCAAGGTTTTTAAGCTGTTTCGATAACCTTTTAAATTCATCGTCAAAATCACAAAAAATATTAATGATCGGTATGGAGAACCATTACTAAATCATTAACCATATTGCATTTCGGACGTTAAATTTAAGAAAATAAAAAACACATAAGCTATTTATTTAATAAAAATTAATATTTTAAGAACAAATAAATAATAATAATACTTAAAGCTATTATGACGTCAATTTTATATTTAAAAAAATAATTTAAAAAAATCATGTCATAGGTTTCATTTTTCAATATTTTTTATTCGCATGAGTAAAGAAATGTTTCTTTTTATGTAAAAAATAAATGAATAAATAAATAAACATTAAGTAAAAATTATCAACATTTAATTATATTATCATCAGCTTGATAATTTTATTTAAATAAATAATATTAAAAAAAAAAAAAAAAAAAAAAAAAAAAAAAAGAGCAAAAATTTCATGAAAAGTAATTTTTAAAAAGTTCTAATAGGAATACCGAAAATATATGTTGCAAATATGCACGTATTTCTTTTCATAGAAAAGAATTTCTAAACTAAACGTGCCATAGTTTGTACTGTACGTCAAACACAGACAGGCAAATTATTTCTTCTATTAATATGGATACCCTGTCGAAATTTGAAATTTAGCACTAAAATAGCTGAAACGTTTCTCGCCAATGGCTTTACTTACGCAATAGAGATAGTCATCTTAGTACATCGCAAAAATGGAAAAAAAAAGTTATAAATAGAAATAAAAATAAACATAAGAATTAATATATAAATAAGTAAAATGTCGTCATGGAGATCATTTAGCAGTGCTGTATCTTACCTATATTTACATACACATTAATTTTTAATTCATATAATTTAAAATTTTCTACCCTTCGAAATTCCTTCTTTTAAGGAACTTTTCTTTAGAATATGCCTAAAAAAAGCCACAATTTCATAAACAGTTATTAATATTGTCTCAGAAACACATAAACTGCTATATTTGTTGATATTTTCTATATCAATCCATTTTTAGCTAAATTTTTTTCTTCCGTGCGAAGCCGGACGGGTCAGCTAGTATAAAATAAAATAAAATAAAATAATAAATACCATACACGTTAAATTTAACATCGTTTTAGCTTTGCAAGTGAAATAAAAAGTAAATTGTCAATGAAATTTCAAATGAAATAAAGAGTATTTCTTTTATTTATTTATTTCCTTTTTTTTTTTTTTTTTTTTTTTTTTTTGGTAACATGAAAAAGAAACATTTCTGTACACGCAAAAAAACAAATAATAATAATAATAATAAACTTATAATTAAACCTGCATCATGAAACATTTCTGATAAAACTGGTGTTTTACCAGATTAACTGATTTAAAATTTTTATTTTTATTTATTTATTTTTAAACTATTAATTTCAATTAATGAAACTGTCTTATATGTTTCTTTTTTTCTTGATTATATCTTCCACAAAATAATGTGGGTTAGAGCTTTAATACAGATTTCCTTGGCGATTTTTGATATCTTTTCCCGTTTCGGCAATGAAATAAAATGGGTAACGCGATTGCGTAACTAAAGACCTTGGTAAGAAGCGCCCAATCTACTTCAGTGTCAACTTCAAAGTTTTGCCATGGGTGTCCTTTACTAAGGCTGCACCAAAAATATGAATGCATATTTTGTTTCTTTTAAATTAGTCGTGTTTTTAATCAGCATAACGAAATTCTAATAATGAAATGCCATTAATATTTCATTAACGGTTGTTTATCCATGTACTTGACCATGGTTTTGATTTGTTGAAAATAATCGCCGATAAAAATATATTTATTTAAATATTTCAATCCTCGTTTAAAAAATATAATTATAGTGACTAACCATTGAGATGTTTCTAAATTTTTTTCCGGCGCGAGACATTCCATTTTACCCTCTAATAGGAAAAACTGAAGACTCTGATATTTTAGTTCCCCATCATACTATAGGTATGGTGAACAAATGTTGCATGGCGTCTGTCTGTAGGGCATCTTTTAGTTTGTTAGTGTGTTAGTCCGTTAGTTTGTTACTACGAATTTCTTAACATGGCAGAATAGACCAAAATTTCACATAAACGTCAATCTTGAGGGATATTTTCATCGTAAAGATGTCAATCCACTTTCGAAATATTATTTAGGATACTGGCATGAATATCATAGACTATGATTTTTCATATTTAAAATTTCGTAAGTTATTTGGAATTTACGATTTACTTAACATGTCAGAATAAGGCAAATTTGAGCATAAACTTCCATTTTGAGAATCATAAATTCATTAGACAACTTTAAAAATACATTTATGATATTTGTTTGTACATGATTGAATAAATTCGTAATTTATATTTTACCAACATAGCGAAATTGTAAATTTTTCATATAAATATGAATTTTGAGGATTATTGCATTGGAAATAGTAGCATGAAAACTAAACAACGGAATTGACCCTGATAAAATAAATTAATAGATCGGAATAAGATAAATATATCGAAGTGATCGGTGGATAGCCTATTAGGCGGGGATTTCATTCTGTCACTGTATCAAGCTTTGGTCAAATTCATTTCTTTTAACATGATTATAATATGTTTCGCACTAGAAATTTATGAGAACATAAATATGATGGGAAACTGAGCAGAGTCCACCTATGCCAACTAGTTTTCTTTCTATGCGCTATAAGGTGCCTTGCAATGCCCTTTCTTAGAGTCTAATCATGCATTTGCTAACTTTTTTGTTTTCATTTTGCCATCAAATTAAACGTTATAATATATTGTATTACTATGTTTTTAGTGAATTTGCTGCCATTTATGGTGGATCGATAAATTAAATGAAATATAGTAAATGATACTGAATACTATGTTATTAAATGTAATTTCGATTTCTCGATTGCAGACAAGACGTTATTTGTCTCAGGTAAGAGGAACACAGACATTCTGCAAATGAGAAATACGCTGCCAAAGGCAGTGGGGACCTAATGTATGTTTTTGAGAGATTCAATGGAATTTTATTTAAGTTTTCTTTATAAAGTTTGTTTACGCATCTGATCAAAACACATGACACAAATTAATTAGATCGCTGATTCGATAATAAAACACTTTAATTTCACAATATAACATTTGTTCGGCTCAAAAAGCACGAACTCGCACGAACACATTTTTCTCCTCTCATTCCATTTCGTATTCCACAGTAGTCTCGCAGAAACGGAATATCACACTTTTCCGGAGGGGTGTGGGAAGCACAAGCATGTGCGGCACGTAATACTCATTGGTAAAATGTCAATACAGAACATCCCGCCCCACCTTGCAATGTTTTTTAAACATTCAAGACACGCATAATAATTACTCAATTCTAAAATTACAATATCACAAATAAAATTAAATACTTATGAAATAAAATACACTATATACATATAACAATAATGACACATTTAAAAAACACAAATAATTTTACTTATTTATTCATGGGTAGGAGGCACAACTTTGTGATTGGACGTTTATAAGTACCCAATGCAGTTTTAACTTCAACTACTCTTACTTTTGAGTCTTTGCCTGGGTAAGTAGCAGAAATTCTGCCCAATGACCACAGACATGGGGGCAAATTATCTTCTTTGATAACGACCAAATTTCCTACCTCCACATTATTTTTCTCGAACTTCCACTTGCTCCTCTGCTGCAATTTGCTCAAATAATCAGAGCTCCACCTCTTCCAGATCACTTGAATAAATTTTGTTAATTTTTGCCAATGATCCAGCCTATTTTCACCAATATTTGTTAAATCAGGCTCAACCATTGATGTAATAGGTCGACCAATCAAAAAATGGGAAGGGGTTAAGACATTAAGATCGTTTATATCCGCCGACAAAGGAACAAGTGGTCGAGAATTTAACATTCCCTCAACTTGGATTAAAACTGTTAGAAATTCTTCATAAGTTAGTTTTGAATTTCCAACAACTCTCTTTAAGTAATACTTAATGGATTTAACTCCAGCCTCCCAGATACCTCCAAAATTTGGGGCTCTAGGGGGGAGAAATTTCCAATCAATACCTTCTGATGACATGAAATCGGCAAGTTTTTCATCTGGCTGGTTTACTAATCTGTGCAATTTTTTAAGCTCAGCATTCGCGCCTACAAAATTTTTAGCGTTGTCAGTAAAAAATTTTGCACACTTGCCCCGCCGAAAAATGAACCTTTTAAGAGCTGCAATAAATGAGGCTGATGTCATGTCTGACACCACTTCCAAATGCATTGCCTTAGTAACAAAACAGATAAATATACATACATAAATTTTATGGTACACACCTTTCCTTTGACCCCTATACTTAATATAAAAAGGTCCGCAGAAGTCCGCTCCAGTAATGTTTAAGGGAAAGATTTTTCTCAGTCTCTCCTCAGGCAAATCACCCATTAATTGGTCGATTACCTGAGGTTTTGCTTTGAAACAGGTTACGCAATTATGCACAATTTTTCTACATGTGCTTCTCCCATTAATTATCCAAAATTGTTGCTTGATTTGGTGCAGTAACGCTTGAGGTCCTGAGTGCAAATACTTTACATGAAAATAATTAACAATTAAATCAGTTAATCTATGTTTAGAAGGCAACAAAATGGGGAACTTTCTGTCGTAATTCAAATCACTATTACTCAACCTGCCTCCTACCCTTAAAATACCATCTTTATCAAGAAAGGAGTTTAGATTTGCAAGGGGGCTGGTTTTGGATCCTTTTTTAGCACCAATTTCCTCCTGAAAATGTTGTCTTTGAACCATTTTTATAATAATTCAATTTGGCAGCTTCTAAAGGACCGCTCCTCTTTCTTTTCCCCCGGCAGTTCTCTGTAAACCTGAAAATAAAGCTCAAAATACGAATAATTTTAAAATATTTGTTACTTATATTGAGAAAATTGTCAATAAAGGAGTCAACATTAACTGAAAGAAAATAAGTTAGAGTCACTAATTTTCAGTTCCTCATGAAAGTCACTTAAAGTAATTGCTACTGGAATGTCTCTTTTAGGATAGTCATCCCCAGTAAGGAACCTTGGTCCCCTCCACCATAGTTCATTCTCATTGAGCTTATCTGGGTCTACACCTCTTGAGATTAAGTCCGCGGGATTTTCCCCGGATGAGACATATCGCCACTGTTGTACATCTGTAAGTTCTTGAATTTTGGCCACTCTATTGGACACAAATGTCTTAAGTTTGAAGGGTTCCTTCTGTAGCCAAGAAAGAATTATCATAGAATCGCTCCATAAGAATATGTTGTTAAAGTCCATTTTTAGAGCTGCTAGCACGCGTTCGATCAGTTTTGCCAACAACAACGCTGCGCATAATTCTAAGCGCGGTATAGTTAATTTCTTTAGTGGTGCTACCCTGGATTTACTTGTCACCAATTGTATAGAAACTTCGCCAGATTGCGACTTGGATTTACAATATATGACAGCACCGTATGCCAGTTCCGATGCATCGCAGAAACCGTGAATCTCAATTTGTACTACCGATGGCAGCACAATGCATCTTTCTACTTTCATCTCTCTTATGGACTGCAAAGATACTGTAAATTTACGTCAATCCTTTTGATTCTTTCTCTGGCAGGAGGTCATTCCAGTCAAGCCTTAATAACCAAAGTTGCTGCATAAAAATTTTAGACTTTGTGATAACAGGTCCTAATAACCCCAAAGGGTCAAACAATTTCGCAATAAGTGACAGCAGTGACCTTTTAGTAATTTCTGTTAAATCTGCACAGTTCACCTTAAATGAAAAAGCATCTAAATTATGCAGCCAACAGACACCTAAAGTTAAAGATTCCTCTCGTTCAGCAAACTCATAGTTTGCATCATCATTTTTAAGGAGCTCGGGGTGATTACTGTGCCACTTGTGCAAAGACATTCCTGCAGACTTAAGAATGCCTATTAGCTCATTTTGAATAATTTTAGCCTTTTCCAAGGAGCTAGCTCCAGTTAGGACAACGTCCATATAAAAATCCTCTCTTAGTACTGGAGCTGCGTTAGGGAAATTTGGCTCTTCATCTTCGGCTAACTGTTTTAATGTTCTCATAGCTAGAAATGGTGCACTGACCGTTCCGTAAGTAACAGTTAGTAACTCGTATGTTTTGGGGGGTTCATGAGCACTGTTGCTCCATAAAATTCTTTGTAAAGCATGTTGACTCGTGTCTATTAAAATCTGTCTGTACATCATTTTCACATCTGCTGTGAACGCATAAATGTATTTTCTAAATCTTATCATAATAGAAACTAAATCTTCCTGAATGACTCCTCCATTATATTGGAGTGAATTTAAAGATAAACCATTGGAAGATTCACTTGAACAGTTAAAAACAACTCGCAGTTTGGTTGTAGTTTTATCAGGTTTGTATATTCCATGATGTGTCGCATAATAACATATTTTGGGTTCTTTTTCCTCAATTACTTCTCTAAGATGACCCAATTCTTTATATTCTTCTAAAAAACCTTTATAAAGGCTTAAATACTTTTCATCTTTCGCTAATCGGGTCCACAGCGATCTGAGTCGTTTAAGAGCAACCTCACGAGAATCTCCTAAGCACGAAGAATCAGTTTTAAGAGGCATCGATACTACGTATCTCCCCTCTTCACTTCTCCAATGAGTTCGCGAAAAATGCTCTTCGCAAATAGAATTTTCTTTAGATTTGGTTACCCCCATTTCAACATTCTCAATTTCCCAGAATTTTTTTAAAGTTGTATTTAGATCCCCATCAAGAATCAGACCGCAATGACCCATACTCGCACTTTGTTGCTCGAAACTACCTGAAGCAACATAGCCAAATTTTGTGTTCTGTAACAACAAAGAAGAATTTTCCGCATATATCTGTCCTGGCGTAAGTAACTCATAAAAAATCTCTGCACCTAACAATATATCTATTTCACCAGGGATATTAAAGCTATAATCCGCTAAATGGACTGTATCTGACACCTCAACATTTACATCAATTATCCTCTGAGGAACAAGGTCGGTGATTTTCTTAACTATGAACATATTTAGATTCCTCTGAAAATCTCCCGTCTTATTTGCTATGGTAGCTATCACGCAGCCCTTTACTACAGCTGACGAATCGTTTAGACACGAAATCAAAGTATTTATTTTTTCTGCTTTGAGCTGTAGACGATTTACACATTTTTCATTGACTAGGCAGACTTGACTTCCCACGTCTAACAAGCATCTACACTCAACCCACTGATTATATTTATTTTTTATCAGCGCTCGAATTGTGCTTAGCAAAACATTTCTAGTGCTTACAAAACTCGTAGCAACAATCGAGTCTGTATTCACAGATTTCACCTGAGTTACTTGACTATTTGCCCCTACTCCATACACCTGACCGCCAATGCCAATCTCAGAATAACTTGTATTTTGATTTTGGGAATTTTGTCTCAAATCCCTATTTACATTCTCATTGGAAAAGTGAAGAAGTTGATGATGTGGTTTCTTACACATGAAACAATTGCGCACTTTACATTGTCTGAAATTACAGTTTTGCAATAAACACTTAAAGCAAGCCTTAGTATTTTTTACAACTTCTACCCTCTCGTGTGGCGTTAGCCTTTTAAACCCCAGGTAAAAAAATCAGCAAAAAACCTACCTTCAGGAAAACTGCAGGTATTTCGGACTATAGCCTACATCTTTTTTACAGGTAAAAAACCTGCACTTTTCCTGAAGGTAAAAAACCTTCACTTTCCCTTTTATTTGTCCGAAATAACTGCAGTTTTCCTGAAGGTAAAAAACCTGCAGTTTTTCTGAAGGTAAAAAGCCTTCACTTTCCCTTTTATTTGTCCGAAATAACTGCAGTTTTCCTGAAGGTAAAAAACCTGCAGTTTTCCTGAAAGTAAAAAAGCCTTCACTTTCCCTTTTATTTGTCCGAAATAACTGCAGTTTTCCTGAAGGTAGAAAACCTGCAGTTTTCCTGAAAATAAAAAAACCTTAATTTTCTCTTTTATTTGTCTGAAATAACTGCAGTTTTCCTGCAGGTAAAAAACCTGCAGTGTTTCTGAAAGTAAAAAAAAAAAAAAAAAAAAACTTCATTTTTCCCCTTTAACCTGTCCTATATATCTGCAGTTTTCCTTAAATTTGTTCCCAAAATAAATTTTCTTACATATAAAAAAGATCTATGCAGTTTTCCTTTAGGTATAAAGTTTTTGTACCTAATCTGGATTTGATTTTTAGTACCCATTATAATATATGAAGAACAAAATTTTTGCAAAATTTTATTTACTTTTATGTAAAAAAAAAAAAAAAAAAAAAAAAAGTTATAGAACCTTTAACCAACAATTTTATGTTTAATAATATCAATTATATTTCTTTAAATAAAGTATAGGCAGTCATATGAAATAATCATAGTACTAAAATAAATGGATATTTTTTGTGAAAAAATTACCTAATTTTGTGTACGATAGCTAAAGCTTAATAAAAAGGTAACAGCAGCATGAAATATGTACGAAACTTTGAATAAACATCATAAAGCAGAAGAATACTCACAGCAATTGCTTTGTATCGAAAGAAAACAAGACTTTTCGTCAGGGAACAAAAAGGGCACAATGGTGAGGTTCATTCTGCTTTGTTTGCAGCTCTCATGTCTACTGTATTACCTTTTTTTCTTGGCTTAAAACATTTGTTGCAAGCTCTTGCATGTTATAGTGTCAGGGATCGCATTGGTGAGCTATAGTGCACCATTGATCTCAATTTTAATGAGAGAGATGCAGAATTTTTTTTTATTGTGGGTCACGAGGACCTGTATTTTTTTCTCAAAAAATATCCTTTATTCTAAAACAATAAATTTTCTTTTATTTAATTCTGTGTCATCAGTTCAATGCAATTTATTTTCCTGGGCTATTTAGCTCTGAATTTAGAAGAGTGGGAGAAAGATTCTTTTTACCTCCTTCAAAACCAAACGAATCACTGGCTGTATCCTTCTCTGTGGACTGCATCTGCTGTCTGATCCAGTCGAAAACAATGACGTCACTTTTCTCCCATTCCTTGTGCATTCTGTCTGACGGAGCACATGCGAAATGACCCAAAACCAGCATCAGCATAAAGTGATAGACTGGAGATGAAATGCCTTTTTTGGGGGGAGGAGGGGATTTGTTTATTTAGTTAGCGGAATCAATCAGAATTTGCAAAATAAGCAAATGTTATTTCACGGGGGGAAAAAGTGCTCTTTTGAATAAATTGCAAAATACAATATAGTACCGTTTATCTGAAATTCCAAAATCCAGAATAATTTCATTTTTTTTCTTTTTCTTTCGTGATTTTAAAAACTTTTAGTATTTAAAAACAAAACTTAAATAAAGAATTAATTTTTCTTTGGAAATAGTTAAAAATGTTTATGGTCTTTGAAAATCTTCTGCAATTGCAACCAACCACATAAAAAATTCTCCAATTTTATTTGATGGTCTATTTCAGGGTTTTTTAATTTCTTGTTAAGACAGTCTTACTTTCTAAAAGTAAAGAAAAATAAAAACTTTTCTTTTAGCGATTTGCTCTTATGATCCAGTCATCATTACATTTAGTGGTACCAATAACGCAGAAACTATGAACCACGGCGCTGACGGGAAAGCGGTGAGCAACCAAGCCATGCCGGCCGAGGCCAGTTTCTGAAGCGAAATCTGCGTGAAAGCACATACAGCAACTGAAGATAATGCAAGAGAAGAGGAAAAAAGCTACAAACCTCTGAAGATGAGAGAGGGTGGAAATTTCATTTCAATATTAAGAGGGGGGGGGCGATTGAAGTGAAACAAACGGCCAGGGTGCGTATAGGAGGGGAGGGGGGTAAAGGAGAAGGCAGGACTGCAGAAGCAAATTTTTGTTTGATAATCGCCGCTTCCAGTACTGTTCTAGACCCAATTCGACTTATTTTTCAATACATTTTTCTTTCGTAAATAATATTTAGGCAATACAATAGACAATTTTCAATTAAATGTGCATGTGTACATGTTAATATATGTGTTTTATTGCAGTTATATCTTTTTTATTTTCGGCTCCAGATTCAAAAGAAACAAAAGAAATAAAAATATTGGATTCAGGAACTTTTCAGAATTATTCAGGAACTGTTTTAGAAACAAATACTACTACTACTAAAAAAAAAAAAAAAAAAAAAATCTTATGTATGAAAAATCATACAAATTATTCTTGCATAATTATAGTGTTAAAATGGATATTAAATAATGCATCTAAAATATTCGCATTTATTTTTTTATTATTTAAAAAAAAAAAAAAAAAAAAAAAAAAAAACAGAAAATTTAGATTTTTTGGCTAACATGTGCAAAAAGGTAAGTTATTCTTTTCTTTATATATATACTATTGTTAGTGAGTTGTGCAAGTTCAAGAAAATCAATTATGAAAAAAAAAAAAAAAATTCTGGAAACTTCTAAAATCCTGAATATTTCCCACAAAGGATGGGATCCTATGATTTTTTCTTTTTTAAGTGACTTTATAATAAGAGACTTTTTTTTTTTTTTTTTTTTTTTTTTTTTTTTAAGATTATTAATCTTATTCCAAATCTATTGCTGTTGTTAAAATGATCATAATTTTTACTTTAAAACTTCTTTCAATTTCATTAAATAATTTTCTTTGCACTTTTTATTAATTTTACTATTTTAACTATATGATCAAACACAAGTTTAACAGAGGTAAGTGCTGATTTCCCCATGACAAAAAATAATTAAGTTAGAAAGTTATTTTCTTTTTAATGCAATGTTTCAAAATGTAAAACGGAATTGTGAAAAACTTTTCTGTGTTTGTGGGAAATATGAGCAGTTACACACCCCCGCCCCATCCAAAAAAAATAAATCAATTTATACACACATGTCTTTTCAAAAATAAATTAATAAATTGTGTATTAAGACATAAGAAATGGAGAATACTGAAATAACATAAAAATATATTCCACTAAAATATAAAAACATTTTAAAACTATGAATCATATATATATATATGATTTATTTATTTAAATATTTGTATATATATTTTTTAAAGGGTGAAAAGTGAAAAATAAATTTTTATTTAGTTTTATTTATTTAATTTAAATTAATCCTTTTTATCATCTTTTTTCTTCCACTTCTTCATAGACTAAAATTCTCTCATTCAGAATTCCGTCATTTTATTTTTCTCATACAGTATCTGAAAAACAAAAGCAATATCTTTATTAGCAGGATTTTGCTGTTGAAAACAAACACACTGAAAATCTTTGATTATACACATAAGAGTAAGCCTGCACAAAATGATATTTTGCTTAGTTCTTAACACTATACACTAAAAAAAATTAAGTGTTTTACCACCAAAAATTATTTGTATAAAAGACTGCCTTCTAAACCAATTCCGGGTCTTAACAAATAAAAATAAAGACATTCATTTGAAAAATATCATGAAAATTTATACTGTACATAAAGGCTTTTTTAGCTTTCAAATTTTACTGTAACATAAAAGGCAGCTTTCATAAAAAATCAATTTTTTTTTTCCTCAACAGTGTTAAATATTTACAAATAAAATTGAATTCTTATAATTTCTTAAAGAGCTTTCTATAATTTTATCAAATTTAAGAAAAACAGCATTTTTAAAATAATAATTATTATTATTATTAATTGTTAGCATAAATTATAATGTGTGCGGAAATGACTAACATGCAGAAACAAAACAAGAGAGCAAGCAGATAAAAAATGTATACAAGACTTGCTTCTGAACCCATTTTAAGTTTCACTATTTTAAAGTAACATGTCTTTCATTCTACATGTGAGCATGATGACAATTTTTACTGTATAATATTGCAAAAGTATCTATAACACTCAAATTTACCAAAACGTAAATGAAAAGTTTCATGAAAAAACGATCTGGATTTTCTCATGAAGTGCTTAATACTTACAACTAAAGTTGAACTTTTATAGTTTTTATAAAGCTTTCAATTATTTTTTATAAAATTTAAGCAAAACAATCTTTAAACAAAATAATTGTTTAGTGCAAGTTAAAATGGGCAAGGAATCTAATAAAATGTATACACAAAACGAGGGTGGGGGAACTTTTTTTTTAAAATACCAGCCTCTATACACAATTTTAGTTTCACCATATAAAAATAACAGGCTATTCTTTTATTATATATTTAACATGAAATATTTTATTGCATAATTATGTAATTAAACAGCAACAAAACTGAAATTTAAATGAAGCATAAATGGCAGTTTTCATGAAAATGTGTTTTGGATCTTTCTCACGAAGTCTTAAATAGTTGCAACTAAAACTGAACCCTTGTCATTGCTTAAAGATTTTTAGTATTTTTATTAAATTTGATTAAAACGGCATTTTAAAGAAAGTTATTTTTTAGTGCAAATTAAAATGTATGTGAAAATAACTAACATGCGAAAAGAAAACTAGAGAGTAGAATAAATTTATTACAGATTTATTATATAAAAAATAGTGTATCATGCATTTAATATACGTGCATGAAGCCAATTTTTCCTTTATAATTATATAAAAATACCTATAACACTCAAATTTTACCAAAACCAGAAATGGTACAAGCTTACAGAAAAAAAAGGCTGAACTTATCCCCCCCCCCCTCTCAAAAGTGGTATCAGGCAACTGACACAATATAATTTTTTCAATAATAAAAATAATGTTAAATCTGATTGCATACATGTACACATAATAAACAAAATCGGAACAATAAATCTTATATTGAATATCATATTAATTATAATTAAAATAGTTGTAAGTACTTAAAAAACAGACAAACTTATTACATATACTTGAAAATAAGTTTATTCTATAGAAGCATTGTTTACTGGGGCAATTGATTAGCAAAAAAATGTAGTTCAAGTTCATTAGGAAAATGCAGTTGAAGTGTTATTTCTTCTTCATTTTCTCCAAGTTTGAATTTGACATTTCTTGAAGCCAATCACATAGAAATTGCTAATAATATACTGCACAAATTGAGGCTGACCCCCCCCCCCCCCTACACATGTCCAAAAAGTTTTAATGTGGATTTGCATTGATCCCAAGAATAATAATTCTCAAGCTTAAAAAAGCTGAATTCAGCTTTAAGGCTGAAAAGTAACATGTCTGCAAAACGTAAAAGGTAGTTTTCATTAAAAAGCGACTTGGGTTTTTTCTGATAAAATGCTAGATATTTGAAACTAAAATTGAAATCTTGTAATTTATTATAAAGCTTTCAATTATTTTTATCAAATTTAAGCAAAATCATTTTTTAACATAAATTAAAATGGGCGAGTGAGGAATCAAGGAAAAAAAAAAAAAAATGCATGAACAAAACAAGACTACAGGAAAAATTTTTAAATACATGCCTCTATATACACATTTTTAGTTCCACATATAAAAATAACAGGCCATCAACAAGACTGAACAAACATTATGAACAACAAAACATCAACAAAATTGAAATTTAACTGTAGCATAAACGACAGTTTTCATGAAAATGCGTTTTGGATCTTTCTCACGAAGTATTAAATATTCATAAGTCATAACTAAAGTTGAACCCTTGTCATTGCTTATAAAGATTTTTAGTATTTTTATCAAATTTAATGAAAACAGCATTTTAAAGAAAGATATTTTTCAGCGTAAATTAAAATGTATGTGAAAACGACTAACATGCAAAAACAAAATAAGAGAGTAGAAAAAAATCTTATACATTTTAAAAGAATGGCCTGTTATTTTTATATGTGAGACAAAAATTGTGTGTCTATGTATACAGGCAGGTGTTTAAAAAATTTTCCTTTACGCTTGTTTTGTTTACGCATTTTATTAGATACCTCGCCCATTTTAATTTATACCAAAAAATGATTTAGCTTAAATTTGATAAAAATAATTTAAGGCTGTATAAAAATTATAAGAATTCAATATTAGTTATAAATATTTTACACTTTATGATAAAAAAACACAAATTGATTTTTCATGAGAACTATCTTTTACGTTTTGGTAAAATTGGCATAATTCCTGTATGTTAAATGAATGACATGTTACTTTTTATATAGTGAAACATAAAATGGGTTCAGAAGCAAGTCTTTTATGATTTTTTTTCTACTCTCTTGTTTTGTTTTCACATGTTAGTCATTTTTACACAAATTTTAATTTATACACTGAAAAATAACTTTCTTTAAAATGCCTGTTTCAAATAAATTTGATAAAAATACCAAAAATCTTTATAAGCAATGACAAGGGTACAATTTTAGTTGTGAATATTTAATACTTTTTGAGAAAGATCCGAAACATATTTTCATGAAAATTGATATTATATAATTATGCAATAAAATAGTTCATCTTACATATACTTTAAGCTAGCAGGCTACACTCACTTCGCTGGTCCATCTTTTTAAATGGATCACTATAATTAATGAATTCTTAAAATTGCATTAATTTTTATCATGTGAAAAAAAAAAGAGAAAAAAAATCTGATCAGAAAAAATGTCACACCGAATTTCCACTGCCTTTGGCAGCGCAGGTCACTGTGTGCATTTATGTTCAACACTCACTATATTATCGAAAGGGAAAAAATATAAAATATAAAAATATTCTCTCTCATTGGTGGGATAATTGGTCTGGTCCGGACCCCCACTGCCTGTGCCAGCATATACCTGCGATCACAGCGATTGTTCTTGCACCCACCATTCCCTCCCCTTTTAATAATTCTATACTTTCGAAAATATCCCCAATCGATTTATTGGACCTTAAAACTTAATATTACTAACTTTGAACACTCAAACTCTTATTTCTATTCTTTTCCGTCTTCGTCCCCCCCTCCCGTCTATCCTAATAATTTTTCAAATTCAAAAATATCCACAATCGATTTGTAGGTATCAAAAACCTCTATGCACGAGTTTTGAACGATCTAACTCTATTTTTATTTTTTGCCCCTCACCCCGTTCCCGGCACTCCTAATAACTTTACACTTTCGAAAATATCCCCATTCAACTTGCAGGCCTCTAAAACCAATCTGTACCAATTTTGAACAGCCTAACTGTATTTCAATTTGTTTTTACCCATAGCTCCCACCCCCTAATAATTTTAAAATTCGAAAATATCCGCAATCAATTTGTAGGTATTGAAAACCTCTATTTGCCAATTTTGAACAATCTAACTGTATTTTATTTTTTTGCCCCTCCCCCCTTACCGCCCCTCCTAATAATTTTACAAATTCGAAAATATCCGCAATCGATTTGTAGGTATCAAAAACATCATGTACCAATTTTGAATGATGTAACTGTATTTTTATTTTTTTGCCCCTCCCCCAATAACTTTACACTTTCGAAAACATCCCAATTCGACTAGAAGGCCTTTAAAACCTATCTGTACCAATTTTCAACAACCTGACTTTTCAACAATATTAAACATTACAAAAATAACATAAATGCTCAATAAACATAAAAAAAAAGTATAATATATAAATAAAATAGAAGGTTTTTTTACTTACCTGTTTCCGAAAAGTTGTATGTACAAAACAGGATAAAAGAAAGAATTAATCCAGTGCGAACCCAGTGGTGTTGCCAGAAAAAAAAAATTCAAGTGGGTGCACAACCTAAAAAAAAAATTCTTTTTAATAAAATTCTGATAACATAGTTTTAAATTTTAAGAAAAACATGCTTATTACATGTTACCAGGGGGGGGGGACTGCCCTAAAGCTAGAAATTAGCGGTCGCCACTCGCCACATGGCGACTAGATTTTTAAAAGTGGCGACTAAAGAAATTGCCTTTGATCGGCAATGCAGTGGCCACTTCTCTTCAACCCATTCTTTATAAAATATACCCCATTCTAAGGCAAACTTGGATCGTGCGGCGGCTTTTTCGTGGTAAACGCGCCGCGCAAAAAATTCAGGCTGTTCTAAAATCTAACCTCGCCACTTGCAAACATATTTCGGAAGTCAATTTTAATAGTCAATTCACTTAAAATTCTTCTACTCATTAACTCATTCTTTATAGAATACCCCATTCCAATGCAAACTTGGATCGTGCGGCGGCGTTTTCGCAGTAAACGCGCCGCGCGCCTCGAATTCAGGCTTTCTCAAATCTAACATCCCCACTTACAGACATTTTCTGAAGTCAATTTTAACAGTAAACACTGGAAATTGGCAGGTAGTCTTATTCATATACTAAAAAAACGTATGGCTTTTTTCCATTTTTCTATAAAAGTATTAGATTTTGATTTAAAAAAAATGTCAAAATGAGAGTTTCGGCCGACTTTCGGGAGAAAGTGACAAAAAGGAAGCTCGTGAGATAATCAATCGGCTGAAACTCCGATTGTATTACGTTCGCAGAAAAATTAAAAACATCATTCGACGCACTTTCACTTCAATAGCCCCGTCTCCAAATGTCCAAAGTTAATTCACATTCAAAGAGCATTTTAAACATATGAATTTTGTATTGAATAGTATTTTCTTACATTCATAGTATAAATTATGTAAATCTATTCCTATTTCATTTATTAAAATTTTGTGGATGAGTTTCAAAAAGTTGACTACCTTAATTATTTTCTTAATGATTTGTTGAGACTGAACATTGAAAAAATTCAAGAAAAAAAAAATTATTTTACTTTTACTTTTATCAGCGAGTGGCCAGTGGCCACTAACTTTTGAAAAGTGGCCACTAAAAAAATGAAGCCTAGTGGCCAGTGGCCACCAACCAAATTTCTTAATTTCTACCTTTAGACTGCCCCCCCCCCCTTGCCCCATTGTGAAAACTTCAAAATAAGTATATACAGTAGCCAATTAACACCATTTCAAATTACTACTGCAAAGCTTTTTTTTTTAATATATTATTCAACAGAAATACTGAATTATATTAAACCAATAAATCATGATTTTACATTAAAAAAAGCAACCATAACAATTACAAACATATCTCCCACAGAAATTTTGTTGCCAAAATTAAAAAAGTAAAACCAAACGATATATATTAAATAAACTGCTACTGTAGCAATGTACATAGGTAGGTTGGATTTAACGTTGCACTAGTACTGTGCTACAGGCAATTGGCGACCATCTGGAATTTCGTTTTGCAGCAATCAGTGATACGAACAGTCGTCAGCAAAAGTATCCAAGCACTAGCAATAATCCCGTCACAAAAAAAGTACACTTAATACAGCTTTGTTAAATAAATCCTTGTGAAGTAATGTTCCTAGTCAACCTTTGAAAAGGATTTATTTAACAAAATAATATTAACTATGCTTTTTTGACATCTGAATCATTGGCAAGCGCTCAGATATTTTTACTGCCGACTGTACATCTGTACACTCCGTGTACATGGAAACAAACAAACAAAAAAAAAAAAAAAATCACTGGATGGATACCTCACCCACATACTGCACGAATCTTTAAAACGCAAAAAATTTTGTGTTGCAGTGATCAGCAATATGCACGTCTGTACGCTCTGTGTACATGAAAACCAAGGAAAACCATAACTGCATACTTCACTTGCATACTGCATGAATCTTTAAAATGCATGAAATTTTGCATTACAGCGATCAGGAATATGCACGTCTGCATGCTCCGTGACCATGAAAACAAAAACAAAAAACATCACTGGATACCTCACCCGCGTGAAATTTCGTTTTATAGCGATCAGTAATATGCACAACTGTAACACTCCGCGTACATGAAACCGAAAAAAAAAAAAAAAAAAAAAAACATAAATGGATACCTCACCTGCATGAATTTTTAAAACACATGAAATTTCGTTTTACAGCAATCAGTAATATGCATGTCTGTAACGCTCCACCTCCGTGTACATGAAAACAAAAGAAAAAAAAAAATCACTGGATACCTCAATCGCATGAATTTTTAACACATGAAATTTCGTTTTACAGCAACCAGTAATATGCATGTCTGTAACGCTCCGTGTACATGAAAAAAAAATAAAAAAATCAATGGATACCTCAACCGCATGAAATTTCATTTTACAGTAATCGGTAATATGCACGTCCATAAAATATAACTTGAACTCATAACTTAAACTTATAACCTGAGTTTATTACACACACATTTACTGTATACCTGTATATACATATTTAGAAGTAAAATTTAGTATAAGTTCCCAAAAGATCATTTTATTTTTTTCTACTTTTTTTATTTAATTTTTCCCTCCTAATGCTAAATTCACTCTTTTAAAAATGGTCAAGGAATACTCTCACTTCTAGAAGAAAAACAAATCCTAGCAATATCTGTGCATTCAATAAATAATAATACATTCTGTTCATTTGAAAGTGAAGAAATAAATAAAATACATTACATATTTAGTAAATAATTATATGAACAGCTTTAGTTGTTTTAAAATGAAGTTATTACAATATAGCATATAAAGAGTTTTTTAAACATTTCTAGCTTTGAATCTAATGAAAACAACAGTGTCATTATTTTTATTATCTTCTACGTAAATATGTGCCACTAATGAGCATCCTTAAGGAATTTCTTTAAAATTATATATTATTTATTTATTTTATTATTATTATTAAACAAAATTTAACCAATTTTATATCGTCATATCACTCTTATAAATTCCCCCTAATTCAAAAATTTGACATTAAGTATTCCTAGATATTTACTACAATAATAAATTAAGTTGTAGTATAAATAATAACTAATTTCTAATTAGATTATACTGTGCTTTAATATTTGATCATACAAGTTCGGTTATTATAAACATAACTTTTAATATTCTGAATGGAATTGCAATACTGATGAAACACACTGAAGAAAAATACTTTATATTACAAATTTGCAATTAAAAACAAAATAAATAAATGCCTGATTTCCAGGTAGTTTTGACTAATTAAAAAATAATAAATGTTGACTTAACTTGATAAATGAAAGCTAAAAGTAAATCCGTGTAGACACGCTGTTTCTTCCTTCCATCACGCCGGGCGTCCATGTTGGATCTGGTTGGATCTTGTAAATAATAGCGTTGTGTTGCCACATCTGCTTTTCAAGTGCTACAAACTATGCTACAGAAATTCTTTGATTTAAATGAGAAAACAATAGCTTGATAGATATTTGTAAAACACTGAACATTTAACCAATATTAATAATAATCATAAAAAATGAACTATATT
The DNA here is from genome assembly GCA_963930645.1 of Salticus scenicus. Classification (NCBI taxonomy): domain Eukaryota; kingdom Metazoa; phylum Arthropoda; class Arachnida; order Araneae; family Salticidae; genus Salticus; species Salticus scenicus. The sequence continues at coordinate 325,626,577 of OZ005654.1, forward strand.
TTAAAATAAAGATGAATAATATGCATATAATATTTTAGATCCTCCTAGCTTAAAACAAATAAATAAAGGTAATACATAATTTTTTTTTTTTTTTTTTTTTTTTTGGGGGGGGGGGGGTTAAGGGGGTGCATTACGGATCGTCAAGGTCAGCCAAAGCCCATGTTATTTAATGGCGAAATTTGCTTATAGAATTACAATTACCTAATTGTTACTTTCAAATTCCGTTTTTATATTCTGAAAATACTTAACTGTTAAATAAGTTTTCCAAAAATTTATTTTTAAATTTTTTTAAAATTTCTTATTTTTAAGCTGTAAAACGTAATTCAGTTTTTGGAAAACGGGTACTCATTTAACGATTGGGAATTTTCTGAATGTGTAAACGGAATTTAAAAATACCTATTATGTAATGAGCAATTCTATAAACAAATTTTGACATAGACTCATATGGGATTTGGTGACTTGAGACGGGGAAATCGTAAAAGGGAGTGAGCATCCTTAACATGGTTTTGTGAAAAAAAAAATTTCCTTTGAAAAAAAAAAAAAAAAAAAAAAAAAGGAATTTGTGTTACGTGGGGTCCCGAGGCCACTTGGGGGGGTGTATTCAGATTTTTAAAACACACTGATTATATAATATAGTAAAAAGTAAAAAAAAAAAAAAAATTTTGGCAAAATTAGAATGTACAAACAATTTTGTGAATAAAAATGCACAAATTTTGCCAACAGAAAATAAGAATAAATTTTATACAAAATATGTTCACAGTTTTTACAACATAGAATATACACTTTTTTGCATGTATAAAAAATGCGAATAATTTGCACAAAAAGTGCATTTCTTTTTTTTCTTTTTTCTTTTTTTCCCCCAACGTATTTACAAATATTCAGTTTTAATGCACAAATTATGCATAATATACACTTTTTTACAAAAAAAGTGCAATTTCTAACTGGGTTCTTACATACACCAGGCATTATTTTATCCCCACCCAATTTTCTTTACAATGTCACACTTCTTCTCTCTTTAATAAAGAGTTAACTTCTGTAAAAAGATCCGATCCTGTGAAAAAAAACAACCTTTTGTAAAAAGATCTTCAAAAGCCTTTAAGTTACCTGCATGAAAGGCAGTTTTCATTTCCCTTCAAAATACCTGATATAATCTAATTAAAATTGTCTAAGTCATTGAAGGTAATTTGAAGGTTATAAGCTTTCTAAAATAAGCCTGTATGAAACCTTTAAAAAACCTTTATATTTCCTGAAGGAAACCTGCAGTTTTTATTTTTGTATGAAACCTTTAAAAAACCTGTATGAAACCTTTAAAAAATCTGAATTTTTCCTGAAGGAAACCTGTATTTTTTATTTACCTTCAAAATACCTGTGCAAACCTTCAAAATACCTGCAAAGTATGTATTTTTTTAAAGGTTTTTTGCTGATTTTTTTACCTGGGACTGCGGGCAGTTCTGGAGTAAGTGAGATTCATTACCCTTACACAAACCGCATTTGTTATTTTTCATCTCTGACAAAAATACATTAGCACCTTTATTAAACTTACGAGATGAATTGTAATTCTCAGGCTGTTTACCTCGCGAAGTTGTGTATAAGTCAACCTCCTGCGCTAATTTTAAGGGATTAAACCACTCATTTCCTTGTCTAATACTTATATGCGACGCGACCTCTTTATCTAAAGTTTGGAAGATTTTAGCCGCTACAATTAATTGGTTTAGTGTATCAAAATCCGAAACTTTTCTCTGTTTCAAATAGTATTCCCAATTTGTTTTTAACCGAGACGCAAATTGCACGCATGTTTCGCCATGTTGTCTAGTCGCCTTTCGAAATTGTTCCAAACACGCCATAGCAGTGGGTTCAAATTCTCGCAAAATTAATGATTTCACTTTCTCATAATCTCCAATTTCCGCATCTTTTAAATATGTAATTATATTGGAAGCCTTTTCGCCTACTAAATTTAAAAGAATTTCCGCTTTATATTAGCTTGGAACATCCTTCGCTACAAAGGCTCTCTCTAAAGAAGCAAAAAATAAACACCAGCCCTCAGGTTTACTAGGCAATTTCATAGTTAATGTTCGAACACTTTTTATTAGTGCATCTAAATTACACGACTCAGAATCTTTATCACTATTGACTTCCGATTTATTTTCAGATTTTAATTTCTGAAGTTCTAACTCAGCTTTAACCCTATCAAGTTTAATTTTCTCCAATTCCAGAACTCGCTGTTCACCATTTTTTCGTTCATCAATTATTGAATTGCCGATAGAAATTACCCGCCCTGGATCCGACTTATACAACGCACTGCTTGATATAATACTATTTAATTCAGCCACGGTCATTTTTTCATTAATTTTTTCCCCTATTTCTTCGGCTATAAGCCTCAGATCGCTTTTTATTGCGTTTTTGAACATATTTATATTTCTCAATTTACTTTATAATAAATAAAAAAGAGGAATAATCTCACTTACTCAAATAACGAACACTTAAATCACGAATACTAAATAATCGCAAACATTAAAAACAAAAATAAATTCAATCAAAAAAAGGGAAAAGAATTTGCTCTTACCTCAGATCACTGCGATCCCTATTTTCTATCACTAAGCTGATGTAATTCATAATTCCTCTCACAAATAACGAGTATTGTTCACAAAAAACACGTATTCTTCACAAATACCACTGAGTTTTCACTAATAACACGCATTCTTCATTAATCAGCAAAATAAACAGCCATTCTGTTCAGTTACTTTCCACAAATGTTCGAAAACCGTTGTTCTTTTACGCAATTCTAAACCAAATTATTAACACCGATAACTCGTTAAATTACACTTATTACTCCGGCCTCTAGGACCAGATGTTTACGCATCTGATCAAAACACATGACACAAATTAATTAGATCGCTGATTCGATAATAAAACACTTTAATTTCACAATATAACATTTGTTCGGCTCAAAAAGCACGAACTCGCACGAACACATTTTTCTCCTCTCATTCCATTTCGTATTCCACAGTAGTCTCGCAGAAACGGAATATCACACTTTTCCGGAGGGGTGTAGGAAGCACAAGCATGTGCGGCACGTAATACTCATTGGTAAAATGTCAATACAGAACAAAGTTAAAAAAGTGATTCTCTCTCTCTCTTTTTCTCTCTCTCCCTTTTTTAAATTCACTTAAATATATCGACCAGCAATACGAACACAGCCTGCTTGTTTAACTAATATATGGCGATGTTGTTAAACATATACTGTTTGTGACATGTGTGTGTATGTACGAATTCTTTCCAAAAAAAAAAAAAAATGGTCACATTTCGTTGTTCTGAAATTCTATAAGAAAACTTCTAACAAAACTTTGAAATATACGCAATGCAGCGCAGTCTACAACTACCTACTAGAACTATGATGTATTGCGATTCATAGTCTAGTAAATATGGTACTTAAATTATTATATATATTTTGTACAAACATATATATAATTTCGATTTCGAATAGACGCTTTATAAGTTTTTTTTTTTTTTTTTTTCCTTTCATTGAATTCTGTTAAAGAGAATAAAAGAGAATCGATTGAAACGTAAAAGAAATCATTTAAATTAAAAGTGTTAGAATGAATAATCTTTTTTCCTCGAATCTATCAGAGTTTTTAATTGTTCGATTAAATGTTTCCGATAAAGTTAAAAAAAGGATAGTTATTACTTCTTCGATAAAATTCTTGTTCTTCTGAATCAAATTGTCTGGTTTTTATTTTGGCAATCAAGCTTTAACATGAGAAGCAGTTAGTTTTATTTTAACTAATCAAATTATTTATTTCAAGTCTACGAATAAAGATTGCGCTTAAAATAAATTTCTTAAATACAAAAACATATGCATTCTTTATGTTTTTATTAAGCACTTGTTTAATGTTGTTTAATAAATTAAAAAAATAAATAAATAAAACAACAAGAAAAAAAAAATTCAGCAGCAAAAATCTCTTTTATGAACGCTAAATCCTTTTTTATTTAAACAGGGATTTTTCATTTTTTGAATAAAAAAGAAAATAAGTCACACCAATCCCTCCGTTATCTCTCTTTGTCGAATAGTTTACATTTGCATTGACAGAACACTGTCGCAGGGTTTATGCCACTGTAAATGAAACAAAATTTTCTACTTCTTAAATTATTTTATAGAAAGAGAAATTTCGTAAACAAATACCACTATGAGATCCGCGCCAGTGTTCCATTCCTGCATTTGCAGCATAGTTAAAATTAAATATGCCCCATCACTTGTGTTAGTAACTATTTCAAGGAAAGTAGTCTTCAAATTGCAGTAATAAATTGCAAATTTCATTTGATTCGCAAGTCATTTATATTAATTTTTTATTATATTAAAAAAAAAAAAAAATCTAGTTCTTACATTGAAATAACAAAACAGTAAGAGGTTTAATCGGAAAGATTTTAAATTTAAAAGAAAAACGTGATCTTTTGGCAGAGTAATGATAATTTTCCTCATAGGAAAGTGAATCAAAATTTTGGATATGTTTAGTTTGCTTATTCTCAAGGAACAATTAATTAATTTTCTGTCAAAATATAATTAATAATGTTTATTTCTTCCATAATTTGTTTCTTTTGAATTCGGGGAATTAATACCTTTTACTTGAGTATAGGAAAGTTCTCCGAACATAAAAATCAGCCGCTTAATAAAATCATTTTGGCTCCGAACAAATGTGATTTTAGTAAACGATAGGTACTGTATATGTACTGAATGGTTCATTTAATTAACTGACTTCAGAGTTATCCTGTATGCAGAATTGCATAGGAGTCCATGTCCCCAAATGTCATTTTAACCTTTAAGAACTGTATGTTTTGCGCTACTTTGTACTACTAACACCGCCTACTACGTAAGTTTATAAGCTCGCATGGATCATTCCGAATGTTGTAATATTGCACAATGTACGTATTATTGCAATCATTGCGTAAAATACATAGATAAAAACAGAGTTTATTTATTTTTGTAAATAAATTTAAAAAGTCTTTAAAAAATGCAATATTGGAGAGCCATGACCATATCCACGCAAAATCACCCAGTTCTTAAACGGTTAAAATAACGTTTGGGGACATGCGTTCCTATGCAATTCTGAATCCTTATAAAGTGCCCTATTCCTTATAAAGTGCCTGAAAGTTGGCCATTGAATTCGGGGAAACCCTGTAAATTTTTTCACATTTATTTCGTTTTTAGAGAGGAATGGGATTAATTTTATATGTAGAAAAATTAAGCACAAAAGCGTAAACTAATATTTAAGTTAAATATATATACATATAGAAATAAAAACGCTGTACCGTAAAAACTCTTTATTTACTAATTATGCTTATTAAAGTTATCACTATATTTTTATATTTGGAATTTGCACGGAGAATAAATACGCAGCTATTTTTAGAGAAAAAAATCCTACAAAGTAAAGTAACAAGTTACGAACAATGAACATTTAAAAAAGAAGAAGATCAAATTTGTCTCTATAAAGATCGAAAAAATTGGAAAAAAAAAAAAAAATGAGAGGAAGAAAAAGGGATATCTACATAAATTTATTTATTAATTGACAGCATTTAAAGGAATAAGTTAAAAAGAATTAAGAATAATTATTTCATTATATATAGCGGTAAATGGTTTACACGGAAAATTATTCTTTAGTAAAAAATCTGTATAATTATTATGCACAATTAAACACGATAATTATTTTTAACTGAATAATAAGAAAAACAATGTAGTATGGACACAACGCGCTCTGTGTTTTCTTAACAATAGTATATATCTGGAAAAAAAGGAACACAAATTTATTTTTATTATTACCATCACTTTTCATTTTTGCTTACGTCTTATGATATCGAAGTTTACTTTAAATATTATGTTTTTATTTTATTAAATGTATAAATTATTATACTGAGTTAAAAGAATAATTGTAGTCAAAATGGTTTTAAATACATTTCAAACATAAATAAGCTTCAATGTTTTTAAATATCTTGAAAAATATTCTTTACTATAATTGTAAATACCTAACGTATATATATATATATATATATATTTTTTTTTTTTTTCTGAAACTTGAGCTATTAAAAAAAGAAAAAAAAATTAAATTTTTTTTAATTAAATCTCCTCTTTAGTTCAGTATATTTTTCAAAGCTTTCTTTGTTCATAAAAATAAATGAGATGGACAACTTGAAATGATTGTAAATTTTAGTCCATAAATATATTGCATGCAAGTTTACTCCGAAAAAGACTTATTAATTATCCTTATTAGATATCATTTTAACGAAATAATTTCAAAGTGCATATATATTTTTTTCCTTCAACACAGAATGTTTAAAATAATAATAATAATAAATTATAAAGATTTTATTATAAAACAAAACAGGAATAATATTTATATAATCATCCCATTCATTCTCTATGTGCAAACTGCGCATTCTTCTTGATTTATTTTGTTTCACCTACATTTCTTTAGTATAATATTGAAAATAACGTAATTCAAAAATTGTGTGAGAAGCAGACATAAATGACATATCCTGAACCACAATATTCAAAAATATTTTCCTTTTACCAGCAATAAATAAAACTTTGTAACCAAATATTTTGTAATAAAACACATAATTAGAACGAGGATTTTAATCCTCATATAATTACATAGCATTAAATAAATAAAAAGCAGACAACTAAAATACCCCATTCACTGAACCATGCCCCATCCTTCTCGTTTTTCAGTTTATTAAATTCAAATAAGTTTTGAGTAATTTTATTGGTATTAATTGGTTTTATCTTTTCACATTTATATATAATATTTTATAATAAACATTTCAATTCATATTTTAAAACTATATACACTAGTTTAAGAAATTTTTCATGCTAATTTCTATGATATTCAAAGTAGGAAATTCAGTCGTAAAAGTATTATTGTATAAGGGTTCATTTTTTTTCACAATAAACATAATAAGAACTCTAACTTAAAAATAAATTTGGGTGTACACAAGAAATTTCTGAAACTTAAAATAATAATATAGAAAACTGGAAATAATAATTAATAACCAACCGTATTGAAACTATACAACCTTATTAAAAATTATTTTTAGATACCTTCTTGGCAAAAAAATTGTGATTAAAAAGTAATATATATGTGCGTATATGTGTGTGTGTAATATATGAACTGTAAACTATGTGAAACAAAATCCCGTACACATACAACATAAATAACATTACAAATATATTTATATGTTAAGTTTGAACATTTAAATTGAGTTTAAAATTATTTATTTTCAAGAGATGATTCTACGAAAATGGTAAAATAAAATAAAGTATGTATGTATTTTACCATTTCCCTTTATTCAGAAGCTTTATTTTCAATTTGTTAGAAAATTATTTAAAAATAATTTAGAACATGAATTTAGACCTTTATGAATAATTTACAACATTATTTTTAAAGTATTCTTCTAATAATTTACAACATTATTCATAAAATAAAAAACATATGACTTTTTAAATGTTACGTATTGGGTGTCTGAATTAATTCGTAGCGTTTTCTAATAGATGGAGTGACAAGTGGCATTTTCCAATAGATGGCGTGACTAGTATTCCCCGTAAACCTACTATCATTGAGCATCGTTATTAGTATATGTCATTTGGTTGAAGCATAAATAACGTAATTTTTTACTTCATCGAATATATCTATTTTTATGCCGGATAAAGTGTTTTTGCGGGGAGTTCTACTTCATTACTTTAACAGGAAGAAAAGCGCTGCCGAAAGTCATCGAATTTTAGTGGAAGTTTATGGAGAGCATGTACTAGTTGAACAAACGTGTCGGAAACGGTTTACTCGATTTAAAAGTGGTGATTTTGAGCTGGAAGACAAGGAACGGCCTGGGCAACCGAAAAAAATCGAAGATGAAGGATCGAAGTCATTGCTCGATGAAGATCCATGCCAAACGCTTCAAGATTTAGCTGAATCATTAAGAGTTGACGTTTCAACAGTCAGCAAACGCCTGAAAGCCATGGGAAGGATCCAAAAGCAGGTAAATTGGGTCCCATACGAACTGAAACCTAGAGACGTGCTCGTCCGCACGTCGCAAAACCGGTCAAAACCTACATCGAAACGAGCAAATGGGAGGTCCTACCTCACCCGCCGTATTCTTCAGACATTGCTCCATCTGATTACCACTTGTTTCGATCGATGAGCCATTGCTTGTCTGAGGAACACTTCTTATGAAGATTGTAAAAAATGGGTCGATTCTTGGATTGCCTCTAAAGACGATTCGTTCTTCCGATGCGGAATCCGTATGCTGCCAGAAAGATGGGAAAAAGTAGTGGTTAGTGATGATCAATACTTTGAATAATCTATTTGTAATTATTTCTGCACGATAACGTCTCAATTTTCGAAAAAAATCACTACGAATTAATTCAAACACCCAATAATATCATAAAAAATATAGACTGTAAAATAAATAATTATAATAATAATAACAATGATAATAATAATAAGGTTTATTATTTGAGGAATATGAAACTGATAGATTTTAAAATTATTTCTCAAATTTTAATAAATTTATAAATTCAATTCTTTTAATAAAAACTAAATTATAATAATTATAAAGTAATGAATTTTTCGTCGTCATTCTTTATTGTTTTCATTGAGTTTTTTTATTTATTTATTTATTTTTTTCTGTTGTACATTTTATAAAAATTAATTCATTTTCAGATTTAGTCCGAATGAGACTTAATTAATTACTTAAAATTAAAATTTAGAATAAAATAAATTTAGCTTTATAATAAGAAATATTTCTTTAATAAAGAAAAAATATAGTGTACGTAATTAATCTGAAAAGACATTCTAGAAAGAATAATTACACTTTAATAATTTAATTAAACCCAACATCTTTTAACGATTTTCTTTTTCGCATATAATTAAGAATATCATTCATTATGAAATTCTGAGATATTTTAAATTATACTCTTTTTTTTTTTTCCCATTAAATAAAAATCGTAGAATATTAATAAAAGATTGTTTATATACTTCAGAATTATTACAAAAAAACTAAATTGTAGAAACATAAATATTATGCGTAAAACGACTCTAAGAATATATTTTACAAGAATATCCCAGGTAAAAAAATCAGCAAAAAACCTTTAAAAAAAACCTTCAGGAAAACTGCAGGTATTTCGGACTATAGCCTACATCTTTTTTACAGGTAAAAAACCTGCACTTTTCCTGAAGGTAAAAAACCTGCAGTTTTTCTGAAGGTAAAAAACCTTCACTTTCCCTTTTATTTGTCCGAAATAACTGCAGTTTTCCTGAAGGTAAAAAACCTGCAGTTTTTCTGAAGGTAAAAAGCCTTCACTTTCCCTTTTATTTGTCCGAAATAACTGCAGTTTTCCTGAAGGTAAAAAACCTGCAGTTTTCCTGAAAGTAAAAAAGCCTCCACTTTCCCTTTTATTTGTCCGAAATAACTGCAGTTTTCCTGAAGGTAAAAAACCTGCAGTTTTCCTGAAAATAAAAAAAACCTTCATTTTCTCTTTTATTTCTCTGAAATAACTGCAGTTTTCCTGCAGGTAAAAAACCTGCAGTGTTTCTGAAAGTAAAAAAAAAAAAAAAAAAACTTCATTTTTCCCCTTTAACCTGTCCCTAATATATATCTGCAGTTTTCCTTAAATTTATTCCCGAAATAAATTTTCTTACATATAAAAAAGATCTATGCAGTTTTCCTTTAGGTATAAAGTTTTTGTACCTAATCTGGATTTGATTTTTAGTACCCATTATAATATATGAAGAACAAAATATTTGCAAAATTTTATTTTCTTTTATGTAAAAAAAAAAAAAAAGTTATAGAACCTTTAACCAACAATTTTATGTTTAATAATATCAATTATATTTCTTTAAATAAAGTATAGGCAGTCATATGAAATAATCATAGTACTAAAATAAATGGAAATTTTTTGTGAAAAGGTTACATAATTTTGTGTACGATAGCTAAAGCTTAATAAAAAGGTAACACCAGCATGAAATATGTACAAAACTTTGAATAAACATCATAAAGCAGAAGAATACTCACAGCAATTGCTTTGTATCGGAAGAAAACAAGACTTTTCGTCAGGGAACAAAAAGGGCACAATGGTGAGGTTCATTCTGCTTTGTTTGCAGCACTCATGTCTACTTTATTACCTTTTTTTCTTGGCTTAAAACATTTGTTGCAAGCTCTTGCATGTTATAGTGTCAGCGTTGGTGAGCTATAGCACACCATTGATCTCAATTTTAATGAAAGAGATGCAGAATTTTTTTTTATTGTGGGTCACGAGGACCTGTATTTTTTTTCCCAAAAAATATCCTTTATTCTAAAACAATAAATTTTCTTTTATTTAATTCTCTGTCATCAGTTCAAAGCAATTTATTTTCCTGGGCTATTTAGCTCTGAATTTAGAAAAATGGGAGAAAGATTCTTTTTACCTCCTTCAAAACCAAACGAATCGCTGGCTATATCCTTCTCTGTGGACTGCATCTGCTGTCTGATCCAGTCGAAAACAATGACGTCACTTTTCTTCCATTCCTTGTGCATTCTGTCTGACGGAGCACATGCGAAATGAACCAAAACCAGCATCAGCATAAAGTGATAGACTGGAGATGAAATGCCTTTTTTTGGGGGGAGGAGGGGATTTGTTTGTTTATTTAGTTAGCGGAATCAATCAGAATTTGCAAAATAAGCAAATGTTATTTCACGGGGGAAAAAGTGCTCTTTTGAATAAATTGCAAAATACTATATAGTACCATTTACCTGAAATTCCAAAATCCAGAATAATTTCAATTTTTTTCTTTTTCTTTCATGATTTTAAAAACATTTAGTATTTAAAAACAAAACTTAAATAAAGAAGAATTTATTTTTTACTGGAAATAGTTAAAAATGTTTATGGTCTGGAAAATCTTCTGCAATTGCAACCAACCACATAAAAAATTCTCCAATTTTATTTGATGGTCTATTTCAGGGTTTTTTAATTTCTTGTTAAGACAGTCTTACTTTCTAAAAGTAAAGAAAAATAAAAACTTTTCTTTTAGCAATTTGCTCTTATGATCCAGTCATCATTATATTTAGTGGTACCAATAACGCAGCAACTATGAACCACGGCGCTGACGGGAAAGCGGTGAGCAAACAAGCCATGCCGGCCGAGGCCAGTTTCTGAAGTGAAATCTGCATGAAAGCACATATAGCAACTGAAAATAATGCAAGAGAAGAGGAAAAAAGCTACAAACTTCTGAAGATGAGAAAGGGTGGAAATTTCATTTCAATATTAAGAGGGGGGCGATTGAAGTGAAACAAACGGCCAGGGTGCGTATAGGAGGGGAGGGGGGTGAAGGAGAAGGCAGGACTGCAGAAGCAAATTTTTGTTTGATAATCGCCGCTTCCAGTACTGTTCAAGGCCCAATTCGACTTATTTTTCAATACATTTTTCTTTCGTAAATAATATTTAGACAATACAATAGACAATTTTCAATTAAATGTGCATGTGTACATGTTAATATATGTGTATTATTGCAGTTATATCTTTTTTATTTTCGGCTCCAGATTCAAAAGAAATAAAAATATTGGATTCTGGAACTTTTCAGAATTATTCAGGAACTGTTTTAGAAACAAATACTACTACTACTAAAAAAAAAAAAAATCTTATGTATGAAAAATCATACAAATTATTCTTGCATAATTATAGTGTTAAAATGGATATTAAATAATGCATCTAAAATATTCACATTTATTTTTTTATTATTAAAAAAAAAACAGAAAATTTAGATTTTTTGGCTAACATGTGCAAAAAGGTAAGTATTCTTTATATATATACTATTGTTAGTAAGTTCAGCAAGTTCAAGAAAATCAATTATGAAAAAAAAAAAAAAAATTCTGGAAACTTCTAAAATCCTGAATATTTCCCACAAAGGATGGGATCCTATGATTTTTTTTTTTTTTTTTTAAATCTTATTCCAAATCTATTGCTGTTGTTAAAATGATCATAATTTTTACTTTAAAACTTCTTTCAATTTCATTAAATAATTTTCTTTGCACTTTTTATTAATTTCACTATTTTAACTATATGATCAAACACAAGTTTAACAGAGGTAAGTGCTGATTTCCCATGACAAAAAATAATTAAGTTAGAAAGTTATTTTCTTTTTAATGCAATGTTTCAAAATTTAAAACGGAATTGTGAAAAACTTTTCTGTTTTTGTGGGAAATATGAGCAGTTACACACCCCCGCCCCATCCCAAAAAAATAAATCAATTTATACACATATGTTTTTTCAAAAATAAAGTAATAAATTGTGTATTAAGACATAAGAAATGGAGAATACTGAAACAACATAAAAATATATTCCACTAAAATATAAAAACATTTTAAAACTATGAATCATATATATATATATGATTTATTTATTTAAATATTTGTATATATATTTTTTAAAGGGTGAAAAGTGAAAAATAAATTTTTATTTAGTTTTATTTATTTAATTTAAATTAATCCTTTTTATCATCTTTTTTCTTCCACTTCTTCATAGACTAAAATTCTCTCATTCAGAATTCCGTCATTTTATTTTTCTCATACAGTATCTGAAAAACAAAAGCAATATCTTTATTAGCAGGATTTTGCTGTTGAAAACAAACACACTGAAAATCTTTGATTATACACATAAGAGTAAGCCTGCACAAAATGATATTTTGCTTAGTTCTTAACACTATACACTAAAAAAATTAAGTGTTTTCCCACCAAAAAATAATTGTATAAAAGACTGCCTTCTAAACAAATTTCGGGTTTTAACAAATAAAAATAAAGACATTCATTTGAAAAATATCATGAAAATTTATACTGTACATAAAGGCTTTTTTAGCTTTCAATTTTACTGTAACATAAAAGGCAGCTTTCATAAAAATTTCATAAATCATCATTTTCTTTTTTTTCCTCAACAGTGTTAAATATTTACAAATAAAATTGAACTCTTATTATTTCTTAACGAGCTTCCTATAATTTTATCAAATTTAAGATTTAAGTAAAACAGCATTTTAAAAATAATAATAATTATTATTATTAACTGTTAGCATAAATTATAATGTGTGTGGAAATGACTAACATGCAGAAACAAAACAAGAGAGCAAGCAGATAAAAAATGTATAAAAGACTTGCTTCTGAACCCATTTTAAGTTTCACTATTTTAAAGTAACGTGTCTTTCATTCTACATGTGAGCATGATGACAATTTTTACTGTATAATATTGCAAAAGTATCTATAACACTCAAATTTACCAAAACGCAAATGAAAAGTTTCATGAAAAAATGATCTGGATTTTCTCATGAAGTGCTTAATACTTACAACTAAAGTTGAACTTTTATAGTTTTTATAAAGCTTTTAATTATTTTTTATAAAATCTAAGCAAAACAATCTTTAAACAAAATAATTGTTTGGTGCAAGTTAAAATGGGTAAGGAATCTAATGTATACACAAAACGAGGGTGGGGGAACCTTTTTTTTTTTAAATACCAGCCTCTATACACAATTTTAGTTTCACCATATAAAAATAACAGGCTATTCTTTTATTATATATTTAACATGAAATATTTTATTGCATAATTATGTAATTAAACAGTAACAAAACTGAAATTTAAATGAAGCATAAATGGCAGTTTTCATGAAAATGTGTTTTGGATCTTTCTCACGAAGTCTTAAATAGTTGCAACTAAAACTGAACCCTTGTCATTGCTTAAAGATTTTTAGTATTTTTATTAAATTTGATTAAAACGGCATTTTAAAGAAAGTTATTTTTTAGTGCAAATTAAAATGTATGCAAAAATAACTAACATGCGAAAAGAAAACTAGAGAGTAGAATAAAAATTTGTGAAATAATCGATTCTGAACATATTTTAAGTTTTATTATATAAAAAATAGTGTATCATGCATTTAATATATGTGCATGATGCCAATTTTTCCTTTATAATTATATAAAAATACCTATAACACTCAAATTTTACCAAAACCAGAAATGGAACAAGCTTACAGAAAAAAAAGGGCTGAACTTATCCCCCCCCCCTCTCAAAAGTGGTATCAGGCAACTGACACAATATAAATTTTTCAATAATAAAAATAATGTTAAATCTGATTGCATACATGTACACACAATAAACAAAATCGGAACAATAAATCTTATATTGAATATCATATTAATTATAATTAAAATAGTTGTAAGTACTTAAAAAACAGACAAACTTATTACATATACTTGAAAATAAGTTTATTCTATAGAAGCATTGTTTGCTGGGGCAATTGATTAACAAAAAAATGTAGTTCAAGTTCATTAGGAAAATGCAGTTGAAGTGTTATTTCTTCTTCATTTTCTCCAAGTTTGAATTTGACATTTCTTGAAGCCAATCACATAGAAATTGCTAATAATATACTGCTCAAATTGAGGCTGACCCCCCCCCCCCCTACACATGTCCAAAAAGTTTTAATGTGGATTTGCATTGATCCCAAGAATAATAATTCTCAAGCTTAAAAAGGCTGAATTCAGCTTTAAGGCTGAAAAGTAACATGTCTGCAAAACGTAAAAGGTAGTTTTCATGAAAAAGCGATTTGTGTTTTTTCTGATAAAATGCTAGATATTTGAAACTAAAATTGAAATCTTGTAATTTATTATAAAGCTTTCAATTATTTTTATCAAATTTAAGCAAAATAATTTTTTAACATAAATTAAAATGAGCGAGTGAGGAATCAAGAAAAAAAAAAAAAAAAAAAAAAAAAAAAATGCATGAACAAAACAAGACTACAGGAAAATTTTTTATATACATGCCTCTATATACACATTTTTAGTTCCACATATAAAAATAACAGGCCATCAACAAGACTGAACAAACATTATGAACAAGAAAACATCAACAAAATTGAAATTTAACTGTAGCATAAACGACAGTTTTCATGAAAATGCGTAATGGATCTTTCTCACGAAGTATTAAATATTCATAAGTCATAACTAAAGTTGAACCCTTGTCATTGCTTATAAAGATTTTTAGTATTTTTATCAAATTTAATGAAAACAGCATTTTAAAGAAAGATATTTTTCAGCGTAAATTAAAATGTATGTGAAAACGACTAACATGCAAAAACAAAATAAGAGAGTAGAAAAAAATCTTATACATTTTAAAAGAATGGCCTGTTATTTTTATATGTGAGACTAAAATTGTGTGTATATGTATACAGGCAGGTGTTTAAAAAATTTTCCTCCACGCTTGTTTTGTTTACGCATTTTATTAGATACCTCGCCCATTTTAATTTATACCAAAAAATGATTTAGCTTAAATTTGATAAAAATAATTGAAGGCTGTATAAAAATTATAAGAATTCAATATTAGTTATAAATATTTTATATTTTATGAGAAAAAAACCCAAATTGATTTTTCATGAGAACTATCTTTTACGTTTTGGTAAAATTGGCATAATTCCTGTATGTTAAATTAATGACATGTTACTTTTTATATAGTGAAACATAAAATGGGTTCAGAAGCAAGTCTTTTATGAATTTTTTTCTACTCTCTTGTTTTGTTTTTACATGTTAGTCATTTTACACACATTTTAATTTATACACTGAAAAATAACTTTCTTTAAAATGCCTGTTTCAAATAAATTTTATAAAAATACCAAAAGTCTTTATAAGCAATGACAAGGGTACAATTTTAGTTGTGAATATTTAATACTTTGTGAGAAAGATCCGAAACGTATTTTCATGAAAATTGATATTATATAATTATGCAATAAAATAGTTCATCTTACATAAACTAGCAGGCTACACTCACTTCGCTGGTCCATCTTTTTAAATGGATCACTATAATTAATGAACTCAAGAAAAAAAAAGAAAAAAAAATCTGATCAGAAAAAATGTCACACCGAATTTCCACTGCCTTTGGCAGCGCAGGCCACTGTGTGCATTTATGTTCAACACTCACTATATTATCGAAAGGGAAAAAATATAAAATATAAAAATATTCTTCTCTCATTGGTAGGATAATTGGTCCGGTCCGGACCCCCACTGCCTGTGCCAGCATATACCTGCGCGCACAGCGATTGTTCCTGCACCCACAATTCCCTCCCCTTTTAATAGTTCTATACTTTCGAAAATATCCCCAATCGATTTATTGGACCTTAAAAACTTAATATTACTAATTTTGAACACTCAAACTCTTATTTCTATTCTTTTCCGTCTTCGTCCCCCCCTCCCGTCTATCCTAATAATTTTTCAAATTCAAAAATATCCACAATCGATTTGTAGGTATCAAAAACCTCTATGCACGAGTTTTGAACGATCTAACTCTATTTTTATTTTTTGCCTCTCCCCCCCGTTCCCAGCACTCCTAATAACTTTACACTTTCCAAAATATCCCCATTCCACTTGCAGGCCTCTAAAACCAATCTGTACCAATTTTGAACAGCCTAACTGTATTTCAATTTATTTTTACCCATAGCTCGTCCCCATATAATTTTACAAATTCGAAAATATCCGCAATCAATTTGTAGATATTGAAAACCTCTATTTGCCAATTTTGAACGATCTAACTGTATTTTATTTTTTTGCCCCTCCCCCCTTACCGCCCCTCCTAATAATTTTAGAAATTCGAAAATATCCGCAATCGATTTGTAGGTATCAAAAACCTCATGTACCAATTTTGAATGATGTAACTGTATTTTTATTTTTTTGCCCCTCCCCCAATAACTTTACACTTTCGAAAACATCCCAATTCGACTAGAAGGCCTTTAAAACCTATCTGTACCAATTTTCAACAACCTAACTGTTTTTGCCCCATAGCCCCACTCCCCCTTACCGCCCCACCTGGGGGCTGAATTAAAAAAATTCCAGAAATTAGTTTTTACATATTTGTATTAGCTATATTTTTGAACAAAAATTTCACATATATTTGTTTTTTTGTTTGAGCTATATAGGATTATGTGAAATCACGTTTTGCCCCCCCCCCCTTGGGGGCCGAATTTCTAAAATTCCAGCAATTGGTTTTTAGACATTTGAGTTAGCTATATCTTAAAGCAAAAATTTCACAGATATCTGTTTTTTGTTTGAGATATGAAGGATTTTGTGAAATCACGTTTTGCCCACCTCTCCCTTTTGGGGAGCGAATTTTGTAAAATCGCTTCTTAGTGGATGCCTACGTCATAGAAAGAATATTGTCACAAAATTTCATGCTTCTAGGTACAGGGGTTTGGTGTGGGCAATGATGAATCACTCACTCACTCAGTCAGGAAGAACAATTTTATAGATATAGATTATAAGAGTTCAATTTTAGTTGTAAATATTTAGCACTTTATAAGAAAAAACACAAATCGAGAAAAATGTGCTTTACAACATTGTTTGGTAATTTTTTTCCAAACTTATCAATTTGGCACAGTTTCTTGATTTTTTTAAAATGGCCAATTTTGCATGTTTTAAAGCAACTATCTAAAAATATGGCATAAAAAGTAGCCTTTAAAAAACTTCAACAAAGGAAAATAAAAACTTGCCAAATTTTCATAAAAAAACTAAGAAATATTAAACATTACAAAAATAACATAAATGCTCAATAAACATAAAAAAAAGTATAATATATAAATAAAATAGAAGGTTTTTTTACTTACCTGTTTCCGAAAATTTGTATGTACAAAACAGGATAAAAGAAAGAATTAATCCAGTGCGAACCCAGTGGTGTTGCCAAAAAAAAAAATTCAAGGGGGTGCACAACCTAAAAAAAAAATTCTTTTTAATAAAATTCTGATAACATAGTTTTAAATTTTAAGAAAAACATGCTTATTACATGTTACCAGGGGGGGGGGAAACTGCCCTAAAGCTAGAAATTAGCGGTCGCCACTCGCCACATGGCGACTAGATTTTTAAAAGTGGCGACTAAAGAAATTGCCTTTGGTCGGCAATGCAGTGGCCACTTCTCTTCTACCCATTCTTTATAAAATATAACCCATTCCAAGGCAAACTTGGATCGTGCAGCGGCTTTTTTGCGGTAAACGCGCCGCACAAAGAATTCAGGCTGTTCTAAAATCTAACCTCGCCACTTGCAAACATATTTCGGAAGCCAATTTTAATAGTAAACACTTAAAATTCTTCTACCCATTCTTTATAGAATACCCCATTCCAATGCAAACTTGGATCGCGCGGCGGCGTTTTCACAGTAAACGCGCCGCGCGATCCAAGTTCGAATTCAGGCTTTCTCAAATCTAACATCGCCACTTACAGACATTTTCGGAAGTCAATTTTAACAGTAAACACTGGAAATTGGCAGGTAGTCTTATTCATACACTAAAAAAACGTATGGCTTTTTTCCATTTTTCTATAAAAGTATTAGATTTTGATTTTAAAAAAATGTCAAAATGAGAGTTTCGGCCGACTTTCGGGAGAAAGAGACGAAAAGGAAGCTCGTGAGATAATCAATCGGCTGAAACTCCGATTGTATTACGTTCGCAGAAAAATTAAAAACATCATTCGACGCACTTTCACTTCAATAGCCCCGTCTCCAAATGTCCACAATTAATTCACATTCAAAGAGCATTTTAAACATATGAATTTTGTATTGAATAGAATTTTCTTACATTCATAGTATAAATTATGTAAATTATTCCTATTTCATTTATTAACATTTTGTGGATGAGTTTCAAAAAGTTGACTACCTTAATTATTTTCTTAATGATTTGTCGAGACTGAACATTGAAAAAATTCAAGAAAAAATTTTTTATTTTACTTTTATCAGCGAGTGGCCAGTGGCCACTAAAAAAATGAAGGCTAGTGGCCAGTGACCAAATTTCTTAATTTCTACCTTCAGACTGCCCCCCCCCCTTGCCCCATTGTGAAAACTTCAAAATAAGTATATACAGTAGCCAATTAACACCATTTCAAATCACTACTGCAAAGCTTTTTTTTTTAATATATTATTCAACAGAAATACTGAATTATATTTATCCAATAAATCATGATTTTACATTAAAAAAAACAACCATAACAATTACAAACATATCTCCCACAGAAATTTTGTTGCCAAAATTAAAAAAGTAAAACCAAACGATATATATTAAATAAACTGCTACTGTAGCAATGTACATAGGTAGGTTGGATTTAACGTTGCACTAGTACTGTGCTACAGGTAATTGGCGACCATCTGGAATTTCGTTTTGCAGCAATCAGTGATACGAACAGTCGTCAGCAAAAGTATGCAAGCACTAGCAATAATCCCGTCACAAAAAAAGTACACTTAATACAGCTTTGTTAAATAAATCCTTGTGAAGTAATGTTCCTAGTCAACCTAAGAACAGGATTTGACAACGATTTATTTAACAAAATAATATTAACAAAACTATACTTTTTTGACACCTGAATCATTGGAAAGCGCTCGGATATTTTTACTGCCGACTGTACATCTGTACACTCCGTGTACATGGAAACAAACAAACAAAAAAAAATCACTGGATGGATACCTCACCCACATACTGCATGAATCTTTTAAATGGAAAAAATTTTGTGTTGCAGTGATCAGCAATATGCACGTCTGTACGCTCCGTGTACATGAAAACCAAGGAAAACCATAACTGCATACTTCACTCGCATACTGCATGAATCTTTAAAATGCATGAAATTTTGCATTACAGCGATCAGGAATATGCACGTCTGCATGCTCCGGGACCATGAAAACAAAAACAAAAAACATCACTGGATACCTCATCCGCGTGAAATTTCGTTTTATAGCGATCAGTAATATGCACATCTGTAACACTCCGCGTACATGAAACCGAAAAAAAAAAAAAAAAAAACATAACTGGATACCTCACCTGCATGAATTTTTAAACACATGAAATTTCGTTTTACAGCAATCAGTAATATGCATGTCTGTAACGCTCCACCTCCGTGTACATGAAAACAAAAGAAAAAAAAACACTGGATACCTCAATCGCATGAATTTTTAACACATGAAATTTCGTTTTACAGCAACCAGTAATATGCATGTCTGTAACGCTCCGTGTACATGAAAAAAAAAAAAAAAAAATCAATGGATACCTCAACCGCATGAAATTTCATTTTAAAGCAATCGGTAATATGCACGTCCATAAAATACAACTTGAACTCATAACTTAAACTTATAACCTGAGTTTATTACACACACATTTACTGTATACTTGTATATACATATTGAGAAGTAAAATTTAGTATAAGTTCCCAAAAGATCATTTTATTTTTTTCTACTTTTTTTAGTTAATTTTTCCCTCCTAATGCTAAATTCACTCTTTTAAAAATGGTCAAGGAATACTCTCACTTCTAGAAGAAAAACAAATCCTAGCAATATCTGTGCATTCAATAATTATTGAATGCACAGATATTGCTAGGATTTGTTTTTCTTCTAGAAGTGAGAGTATTCCTTGACCATTTTTAAAAGAAATAATACATTCTGTTCATTTGAAAGTGAAGAAATAAATAAAATACATTACATATTTAGTAAATAATTATATGAACAGCTTTAGTTGTTTTAAAATGAAGGTATTACAATATAGCATATAAAGAGTTTTTTAAACATTTCTAGCTTTGAATCTAATGAAAACAACAGTGTCATTATTTTTATTATCTTCTACGTAAATATGTGCCACTAATGAGCATCCTTAAGGGATTTCTTTAAAATTATACATTATTTATTTATTTTATTATTATTATTAAACAAAATTTAACCAATTTTATATCGTCATATCACTCTTATAAATTCACCCTAATTCAAAAATTTGACATTAAGTATTCCTAGATATTTACTACAATAATAAATTAAGTTGTAGTATAAATAATAACTAATTTCTAATTAGATTACACTGTGCTTTAATATTTGATCATACAAGTTCGGTTATTATAAACATAACTTTTAATATTCTGAATGGAATTGCAATACTGATGAAACACACTGTAAGAAAAATACTTTATATTACAAATTTGCAATAAAAAAATAAATAAATAAATAAATGCCTGCTTTCCAGGTAGTTTTGACTAATAAAAAATAATAAATGTTGACTTAACTTGATAAATGAAAGCTAAAAGTAAATCCGTGTAGACACGCTGTTTCTTCCTTCCATCACGCCCGGCTTCCATGTTGTGTTGAATCTAAGTTGGATCTTGTAAATAATAGCGTTGTGTTGCCACATCTGCTTTTCAAGTGCTACAAACTATGCTACAGAAATTCTTTGATTTAAATGAGAAAACAATAGCTTGATAGATATTTGTAAAACACTGAACATTTAACCAATATTAATAATAATCATAAAAAATGAACTATATTTTAAAATAAAGATGATTAATATGCATATAATATTTTAGATCCTCCTAGCTTAAAACAAATAATTAAAGGTAATACATGATTTTTTTTTTTTTTTTTTTTTTTTTTTTTTTTTTGGGGGGGGGGGTTAAGGGGGTGCATTACGGATCGTCAAGGTCAGCCAAAGCCCATGTTATTTAATGGCGAAATTTGCTTATAGAATTACAATTACCTAATTGTTACTTTCAAATTCCGTTTTTATATTCTGAAAATACTTAACTGTTAAATAAGTTTTCCAAAAATTTATTTTTAAATTTTTTTAAATTTCATATTTTTAAGCTGTAAAATGTAATTCAGTTTTTGGAAAACGGGTACTCATTTAACGATTGGGAATTTTCTGAATGTGTAAACGGAATTTAAAAATACCTATTATGTAATGAGCAATTCTATAAACAACTTTTGCCATAGACTCATATGGGATTTGGTGACTTGAGACGGGGAAATCGTAAAAGGGAGTGAGCCTGAGCACCCTTAACATGATTTTGTGAAGAAAAAAAAAAATTCCTTTGAAAAAAAAAAAAAAAAAAAAAAAAAAAGGGAATTTGTGTTACGTGGGGTCCCGAGGCCACTTGGGGTGTATTCAGATTTTTAAAACACACTGAATATATAATATAGTAAAAAGTAAATAAATATTTTTTTTTTTTTTTTTTTTTTGGCAAAATTAGAATGTACAAACAATTTTGTGAATAAAAATGCACAAATTTTGCCAACAGAAAATAAGAATAAATTTTATACAAAATATGTTCACAGTTTTTACAACATAGAATATACACTTTTTTGCATGTATAAGAAATGCGAATAATTTGCACAAAAAGTGCATTTCTTTCTTTTCTTTTTTTTTCCCCAACGTATTTACAAATATTCTGTTTTAATGCACAAATTATGCATAATATACACTTTTTTACAAAAAAAGTGCAATTTCTGACTGGGTTCTTACATACACCAGGCATTATTTTCTCCCCACCCAATTTTCTTTACAATGTCACACTTCTTCTCTCTTTAATAAAGAGTTAACTTCTGTAAAAAGATCCGATCCTGTGAAAAAAACAACCTTTTGTAAAAAGATCTTCAAAAGCCTTTAAGTTACCTGCATGTAAGGCAGTTTTCATTTCCCTTCAAAATACCTGATATAATCTAATTAAAATTGTCTAAGTCATTGAAGGTAATTTGAAGGTTATAAGCTTTCTAAAATAAGCCTGTATGAAACCTTTAAAAAACCTTTATATTTCCTGAAGGAAACCTGCAGTTTTTATTTTTGTATGAAACCTTTAAAAAACCTGCATGAAACCTTTAAAAAATCTGAATATTTCCTTAAGAAAACCTGTATTTTTTATTTACCTTCAAAATACCTGTGCAAACCTTCAAAATACCTGCAAAGTATGTATTTTTTTAAAGGTTTTTTGCTGATTTTTTTACCTGGGATTTTGTTGCCGAAACGTCGATGGTGGCCTCAATGTGGAGACTCAAGAAGATTTGGCGATCCGTCTGTGTGTCTGTCTGTCTCGCGATATCATCCGAAAAAATCACGCTATTGACTTGAAATTCGGTACACGCGTTCACGAGCCATGTGAATTGGCTATATAGTTTTTAATGTATATTCAATTTGTAGTTCGTGGACTGGGACAAAAGAAAGTTTTTCTGATCAATGCGACCTATGGATAGAATTTGTATGTATCGCGATAGCGGCCGCAAAAATCACGCTACTGACTTGCGATTTGGTACACACGTTCATAAGCCACATGGAATTAGCTGTATAGTTTTGGGTGGGTATTCCATTTGTAATTTGTAAACAGGGACGTACCAAATTTTTCTTATCATTACGGCCTATGGGCGGAATTTGTATGTACAGCAATAGCGGTCGAAAAAATCCTCGCACTAACAAGCAAATAGGTACACGCTTTCAGGCTCTCTATAGAAATAGCTGTATACATTTTTAAGTCTATATCGTTTATGCACTGTTTACAGGGACTTGCCGCTTAAGGGATGAATTTTGTTTAAACGAATTTTAGCATCGTTACTCTGCATTCAACAAAATGAAATTAGCGTACATTACTGAGATATTTAAACTGATGTTTTCTGCAGAAAATACGTGCTCTTAGGCTTCTTAATTAATATACAGGACTTAACAAAGGTTTTCCGACAATGTAATCATCCAAATTACATCAAATTTCGAACAATTATTCATGGAAAAAGTAGAATGAGTTAAATAGTTTTTACTGATATATAAAATTGTTATGGTTCGTTTACAGAGACACACAAAATAATTTCATGTCATTATTGCCTATGCACAAATTTTTATTTAAGTGCATTTTTCGCGTTTATTCTTCATTCAAAATATTTTAATTAACATATTTATAAAGGTGTAAAATAAAATAATAATAAAAAAAAAAAAATGATATGTATAGACTAGATGACTTATTAACGGGGCCACACAAAAGAATTTGGATGACATTCTGTAATCATCCAAATGATGTCAAATTAGGTTGAAATATTAACAAGTTACAATTAACTAAATAGATGTATTCTTTTTTAGTGCCTATAATTACTGTGGCTCCTTTTCTGGAATACATAAAAGAATTTCGTACTCTTACGGAAAAGTGTATTTTAGCATGGTTACACCCCATTAAATGCAATTAAATTTTATTAGAATTTTAAAACTATGTTTTTCTGTGGAAAATGTATGGGTATAGAATTGACAATTAATTTACAGGGTTACACAAAATAATTCCGATATGTTATGTACTCATTTTGCATAAAACTTAGTTCAAGTATATATGAATTACAGGGAATTAATACAAGACTATCAATTATTGGAATACATATATATACAGATAGTTATAGAAAGAGAGATACAGCGGGGGTGTTGATTGGGGGGGGGCAGCACCCCTCAGAAATGTTTTTGTTTATATCAATCGAATTTGTTTAAGTCAATCGAATCAATATATATATTATAAGGAATAAATAAATAAAAAAAAAAGATCTGTTGAATGCGTGATGAACATGATTCGACAAGGATTTATTTAACAAAAAAATTTAACTCTATATTTTTACATAGGAATTTTTGCTAGTGTTCGGATACTTTTGTTACCGTCTGCATGAAATGTATCACATTTACTTTCGAATGAAAACGCTTTGTTTTTTAGCGTGACACTGAAACAGTATAGTAAAATTATATTACAATAATAAAAAAAAAAAAACTTCTAATTAAAAGAAAACTAATCGAAAATTCGAAAATCAGGCTTCAAGGTGCAGCAGGTCATAAAGAACCTCCATGCAAATATTTATAGCTCTGCGATCAGCCATTTTTCTAAAATGCTTCGGAAACACATTCACATTGAGAAACACACACACACACAAACATCTTATTTTATTATATGTATAGATTTGATTAAAAAGAAACGAATGAGAACGAAGAATAGACAGTCTAATAAATCACCACATTAACACACATATTCCAACAAAGTAACTAGTTAAGTTAAATTGATTTTATTTTTAAAAAATTATATTATTACTTACTTTAATTTTGAAATTCATTAAACTATGTTACCCGTAGAAAACATAAAAAAGGACCGTGCAATGTAAGGCTGTATAAAAGAAGGAATAGTAAAGGATGGCATTATAATGGCAAATAATTGATCTTACATTAATGAAATGAACTTTTTAAGTTCAGATTAGCAAAAGATTTTCGTACCAAAGCATAAAAATAAGATTGAATTTTAAATAAAAAGCTCAAAATGCGATAGAACTTCTTCAGGAGCTATCCCTAAAACACTGAGTAGATAAATGCAGGTTTTCTGATTTGTTAAGCAATTTTAAACAAAATACCATAAGATAGCTCAAACTCACAGTAAAATATTACCGTGAAATGAAACAAATGAAATAAAGACAAAATACAACCTGAAGTTTCATCACTGAAATATTCACTAGAATAAAAAATGAAATCAAAATATTAGTGAAACAGAACGTCATGGTTGAGAAAATGACATTTTAGGAAGTTGAGTAGTAGTGTGCAAGTTTGGCAGTTAAAATCAATTTATAATAAAAATTACAATAATTATTTTTTAAGATTATCCCTATCCAATTATCTAAACATGATTACTTTTTTAATGTATAAATGATTTATTTTTTAGTGCATGGAGATTTATTTATCATAATTAATTTTGATTATGTAATTATATTCTTAACTGTTAAGCGTTCTAAATATTTAAAGTTTGCATAGTTTTTTCATCTATATTTCATTTTGAAAATCAAAGTAACTTAAATAATACATATGTTCCTTATAGTAAAACCAATTTTTATTTAAAATGAAAAAACTTAAAGAAATGCTTTGTCATGAATTCAAAAACCAGAGTGCTTCAGACTTAATTAGATAGTAATTTACAAGTTTTTTTTTTTTTAAGTTTTGTAATAAAAAAATAAATAATTTAAAATTTATTTCATTTTATTTTATTTTTAATTTATCTTTATTCAAGTTTTTTTTCCCTATTTATTTTTTCTTAATAATTTCATTTAATTTTATAGTTTTACTTTCATTATTTTATTTATATATTTATTTATTTTTATTTACTTACTGTCTAAATATGGAAAAGGAAAATTCTCTCAAATTGAGTCATTTTTCACGGAATCGACGTGTCGAAAGGAAACTTCTCACGTTGAGGGAAATTCTCTCAAATCATTTGAGCCAATTGAAACAATTTATTTTTGAGAGAAATCGAACCAGATTCTATTGAAACTGTTTTATGCTGAAAAAATATACCACATTCTCAATGCCGGTATCGAGCTCGGTTCCCCTTCTGAGGTAGACGAACGCGCTACAACTATGCTACTTTTTCATGCTAAAATGGCTCTATATCCGTTCTCAACCATTCTCAGACGGAGAAAATATTATTTATCAATATTTACTTGTTTTATATATAGCATAAAACTATGCGAAGCCCAGTAAACTTCCTCAAAATAACACTAGTGATGTAAATATGAGGAAAAAGTCTTGAAAATAGAACCTCTATGAAAAGCAGAGATTTTATAATCTTTCAAATTAATTCTGTATAATTTAGCTCGTTTTGAAAAATAAATTATTCCACGCAAAGTTTTAGAGTTACTTGAATAACTTTGAATTGAAGAAACAGTATGTACTGTTTTGTTTATGCATATTATTCCCGATGTGTTGAGTTTAATTATAATTAAAACATTATCACATATTTTTTGAACGTAATTTAGGCATTTTAACAAATTAGTTTCAACGAATATAATAAAAATATTAAATTATTTTTGACATAAATAAATTTCTACATTATATAAATACATTGTTCTTTTTCCTTATATTTCACACATTTTTCTTTAAGAAACAGTTTTTAAAAAGGCGTTAACTGCTTATTTTCAGTTTTTTAAGACTAACGCTCGTGATATTAGAAGTCTGTTATTTTTTGTTAGTTCTATAAATAGTTCTGTAATAGTTCCAAATTTCTTAAGAAAAATTTCTTAAACAATTCGTAGGTGAAAAAATACAATTACTGGATCGTTTGTTTAGATTTATAAAATCTTCTATTTTCATGTCAATTACGAATAAAAAATGCTATAGTCTATATTTTGTTCTTTACATGTTACGTTAAAATGCTTATAATAAATCATATTTATAGATTTCAATGTATCCATGCAATAATTAGCTGCATTGGACTCTACATCTGAAATTAAATAGTACATTTTTAAAAAATTACATCTATTATTTTCTTTTAAGTACTTTTAAAAATGCCAATGCTGTTAAATTTTTATGTCAGTAGTGCAAAAAACATATGTTAATAAAGAAATATATTCCACTTAAATTTGAAAAAATTGATATTTTCATTTTCAGTTTGTTAAATTTCTTCATTATCTTTTTCAAACACAATCTTTAGTAAAAAAGATTATTTTTTTTAATTGTTGGTAAAGAAATCAAGCCACAAATTACAGCAAATTAACGAAAAATGCTGTAATTTGTAAAATCAGTGCTGTATTTGTGGAAATTTTTGCTGCATTTCCTTTCATTATTTATTATTATTATTATTATTTAGAGCGTACTTTCTTTAAAACATCCGATTTTTTTTTCAAATTATTACTTATAAAAATAAATAAATAAATAAAAGTAAAAAATAATATAATAATATAATAATGAAATTGAAAAAAAAAAAAAAAAAAAAAGTCAATCTTCTTTTTCTCTCATCTTAAAGTAAATATTACAGCCATTTTTAAGATAAAGTATAATTTTAGAATTACAACAAAGATTACAACAAAAATATTAAAGTGAATTCCATTATTAGTTTTTATTTAAATATTGAACTTGTTATTACGTAATATGATATCCCCTCCCACACTTTAAACCAAATTTTTGAACAATTTTCGAAATAACAAAGGATCTAAAGCATTGAGAAAACTTTTAACTAGTTTACTAGAGAAATATTTGTTTTAGCAGAAAGTTTAACTTATCATAAGTATTACTCTTTATAGATAAGCTCCAGTGATCTTTCATGCATAAACTTATTTTACTATTCAACTATAATCAACAACTATAGATAAATAACATTTATTATAATCGAACTACTCACTTTTATCTTTGATAATTCAATTATTTTTTATCTTCAATAACAAATATGATTGACATTGTGTTTAATATAAAATGGAGATTTATTTTATCTCAGATGGTAGCTCATTGCGCATTCAGCGAATCAAAATCAATTCGCTATGTATGTTGCAGCAAAATATAGAGTTATGTGAAAAAATACTGATATCTTTATATGTTCTGCTACATATTACGAAGTGAAATAATCAAAAAATTTTTATTCATTTAAAATATTCATAACTTCTGCATTACAAAACAGGACCACTTGCATATTTCCTGTAGTTAGGACGAGTATTTATCACTGGGTAAGTAAAATTACAGTCTTTCAATATGAACCGGGCTATTTCATACTAATGTTATTTATAAGGAAATTTTCATTTCATCTATTATTTTTCAACTTATATTTTGTTTAACTCTTAAAATCGAATGAATAATGTAATTGTAGAGCTTAAAAAAAAAAAAAAAAAAAAAAAAAAAAAAAAAAAAAACTGGATTTCCAGGATTAGTTTTCATTATTAATTTGTCTGTATTCTTCAAAAATGTGTTTGAAAGAATAAATCAAATATGGTAATTTAATTTTAATAATATTGTAATAATAGTTTATTCTAGTTAATAATTTGTTGTAATGTCTGTTTTAAATATATAATGGTTTTCCCTCGTTCCACAGTTTTTACGTTTGCGGTAAAAATAAAAATTTAGAATTTATGTACGTTTAAAATAACATGTCTGACAGTTTATTTCCTAAATCATGACACGTTCAAAATCAAACATTTCAACATCATTTGGCATGGATTTAAGCGAAAGAAAAAGAATTTTGTTCGACAGTAAAATGTTCGAAATTTAGTACTTTACAAGGTGAATTCCTAGAAATATAATAAGAATAACTGAAAAGAAAATTTCGCCGTCTTCTCAAAACTTGTCACGTTTCATTCTTTACATAAATATTTTTTTTAAACTAAAGTTATGATGGATTTACTTTTAAAATCAAACGTAAATGTAAAATAAATCTTATAATTCTTGCGTAAAAGAAAAAAAAATTATCTGAGTAAATAAATAAATAAAAATTAAACTGAAAATAATATTGATCATTTATTTTGGATTTTATAAAACAAGAATGAAAATTTTACGAGTTATATTTTGCCTTTTATTTTTTATTATATATTTTTATAACATAATTACGTACGATCACGAGCCCGCCGCTCTTACCGACCAGGTTACCGCGGCCCTTAATAACCTTTATGGTATTGCTCATAACTTTACTCCATATAGTGGTTCAAGTTTGAACTGAAATTTTTACAGTATACCTAATACTTAATGAAAGTTATTTTAAGTTCAACAGTAATATTTATAAACAAATTAAGGGTCCTCAATTTCTGATTTTGTTGTTGAATTAAAACTTAGAATTTCAGAAGAAAAAATTCATAAACTGCTTCAAAATAGAATTCACTGCTGGTGCCGTTACGTCGTTGACATTTTCACCGTTAGTAATGAAAATGACTCCATTGATGATATTTTCCATTTGCTTAATAACCTTCGCGCCATAATAAAATTTACGAAAAAAATTAAAAATGATTACCGTTATGTAAGGATTAAACGCAATAAAAATAACAAAATTTCAAACGTCCGTCTACAGAAAGCCCACCAACAGTAATGAAATTACCAGTAACCATAGTAAATTTTTTACCATTGTAAACTTTATTTCATTCTAGCTTACATCAATCGTGCCATTCTGGTTTGTTCAGATCCTCAAATTTTACAAGATGAATTACAATTTATTAAGCAAATTACAATAAAGAATAGTGCCCCAAAAATATAGTTCGTAAACTTTTTTAAAAACGTGTTAAAAGCCTATAGTATCCCTAGCCATAAATACAACCCCCCCCCCCCCCAAAGTTCATCTATTGTATCCTTTTTAACCGAGGAATTTCCTTAAAATTATAATCGGAACCGCGACAATCAATTACAATATACCTTTTAAAACTCTTAGAAATACTTATCAGCTAATCCGTAGTGACAGATATTTAACTATCCCCCTTGAAACAGTCGACGTACATAACATTTAGTTTTCTAGCTCAAACTCCACAAATGGTTGTTATAATGATATGACTAAAAGAAAAATTAAAAAACGAGTCAAAGATAATACCTCACACATTAAATTCTGCGAAAATACTACAGCTTTAATCAAAACTACTCTCAATGAAAATATCGAAATAAAATTTACCAAAGTTACGAAACTCGCAGAGTACAAAAAACCCAACTTATGCTTTTTATTGCGAAATCGTATAAATTATTAATAACTTAAAAGCCTGTAATAGCAACGAGTCCAAATCAAACTTAGAATGAATACGGTGTCACCTACTAGAAAATAAGACTAAAAGAGCTACTGGTATCACTTGTAAAAGTAATCAGTTATTACTTTTCGTTCAAATATTCCCAGATAATATACTTTTTTATTGTCACGCCCACTATCAAAATGCATTTATTTTATTTTTCGAAATAATAAGTGGTCTAGAGACTTAATTTTATTAAATAATTATGTAGAGAAGTTTGTATCAGCAGAAATTTTAACTGATAACACAATTTTTCTGATTTTAAATTAAGTACAATGATCTTTCATGCTTTAACTTGTTTCACTACTTTAAATGGGTTAATTTCATTCCTTCGCTTAGAGACATGTATATATATATTCAATAAAGAAGCATACAGCTCATATTCAAAAGAAAAAATATTTTTCTTATTCCTTAACTTAATATAATCCTCTTTTTTTCAGCATAAACTTATTTATTTATTTATTTATTTTTTGGTTGGGGGGGGGCATTTTAAAAGATAAATTATTTTAAATAATATATATATATATATATATTCATCGTTTACATTTTCTCAACTGCAGTAGATGAATGATATCTAATGATATCTATTACAGTCGAACTATTTACTTTTATCATTGACGGTTCAATTACTTTTATTTTAGATAACAAATGTGACTGTCAGTGTATTTAACATAAAATGGAAATTCATTCTATCTTGGATGATAACTAATTTCGAACTCACCGAATTGAAATCCATTTGAGATGAGTGCTGCAGTGAGATCAAGAGAAGGTTTTAGGTAACCAATTATATGTAATTTTTTTATATTATGTTTAAAGTTACGAAGTTAATTTTAATGATAAATTTATATTTATTTCTCCAGAATTATTAATATATGATGCCTGTATATAGTAAGACGGCATATGCATGTCTAAAAAGAGGGTAATTTTTTATGCACGTAATATTAATAAATTGCGTTGCCTCTATAAAGCACTAATGTTAAATGAAAAAAATTAATGTTAACTATTTTTTATAAAGTATTTTTATTACTTTCTCTTTCCCGAATAAATTGTAGAAAAAAACTGCTTTTGTATTAAATTTTCTAAATTGACTTTTATTATATCTAATGGTTTTAATTAAACCTGATTAATAAATACATAAATAAAAACATATTTTTTTTGCGGTTTGTGTGTTCGTCTGTCTCTGTGTGACCTTCCAGAAGTCTTCGGCGCACGCGTGTGTCAATTGTTGTACTTCTACGTTCAGTGGCGCCAGAACATATAGTGAAAATAGCTTTATTGAAAAATTTAACCACAATAAATTCCCGTTTCAATATCTGAAACAGCCTGATCGTTCACCGTGTTATGATCTTTAAAAATTCTGACTTTAGTAAAGTCCCGCTCGATGGCGCCTTATCCCCGTTTTAGAACTTACAACTGCTTGCTCGCTCATAGCGCAAATAACTTTGAAAATTTTAACTGTAGCAAATTCTGCTCTGTGGCGACTAAAGCGCCGCTTTACGTTCCATAATTTGAAACAGCCTGTTCGCTCACCAAGTAAAGGTCCTTTGAAAATTCCGGTCGCGGCAAATCCGCAACCCGGTGTGGCCTACGCGCTCCCAATCTTCTCCCTATACGCAATTTACTCATAATCAGAATTGGACATATCGAATTATTAAAATATCAAAGCGCCCTCTGGCGACAGATATTTGCAATATGTACTCTTCAATTTCAATTTAAATGAGTTTTAAAATGATGTTTTACCTATGAAATTACGTTAATTATAAGCTGATATGCAAAGGTAATATAAGCATTGTTATAAAAAAAAAAAAAAAAAAAAAAAAAAAAAAAAAAAGTGTCTGATTTTTTGTGGTTTTTCTCTGAAACTTGCGTAACTGCGGGCTAAATAGTGTTAAAAATCCTCAATACAAAATGTGAGCGAAGTATTGGAATTCGAAAGCCTGCATCATAATTAGAATTAGAGATATTGTAATAAAAATGTTATGGCTTTTCTCTGAAACTCCCATA
Organism: Salticus scenicus; assembly: GCA_963930645.1. NCBI lineage: Eukaryota > Metazoa > Arthropoda > Arachnida > Araneae > Salticidae > Salticus > Salticus scenicus. The sequence continues at coordinate 325,658,861 of OZ005654.1, forward strand.
CGGGATTTAACGGCTTATATCAGTTTAAAAGTACGCGATATTTCAAATGATGTGTTGTAAGCAATGTAATCATGATTAGAATTCTAGATATTGAATTATTAAAATATCAAAGATCCCCATGGCGACAGAGATTTGCAGCATATACTTTTCAATTCCACTTCAAATAACTTTTAAAATTATATTGTATGTATGAAATTATGTTTGTTAGAAGCTCAGATACAAATGTAATATAAACATTTTTATAAAGAGATTCGTGTCTGATTTATCCGTCGTTTTCTCCGAAACTTGCGTAATGCCGGGCTATGTAATGTTAAAGTCTCAGTACGAAATGTGAGCGGAAATTGGAATTCGGAACGTTGCAAAATATAAAAGAATAAAGGCATTCTGGGTTTTCCGTTTTTTCTCCGAAACTCCCGTTCCTTTTCTTCATTTGTGCCCCTTCACCCCTCTTTCTTTCCGTCCCTCATAATAATTTTACACTCAAAAATATCCGCAGTCGATTTATCTTGCCATAAAACCGAACAATGCCAATTTCAAACGCTGTAACTATTTTTTTCCCCTTCACCTCCCCCCCCCCCCTAAAACCCTTTCTAATAATTCTATACTTTCAAAAATATGCACAATCGAATTATCGGGTGTTAAAATCAAATACAGTGAAACCCCGATCTATCGTTTCCGCATCCATCGTTTTCCCGTATTGATCGTTTTATTTCTATTGTCCTTGCACAAATTGTATTTAGGAAACCCACATGTATCGTGCTTCAAAAAGTCGTTTTCCCGCATTCATCGTTTTAAAATTTTCTCCTGACCTTGTAAAAAAATTTCCCTGAAGGTGAAGTGGTTGTATATGCCATACAGACTGGAACCACTGCTTTCATTCTAAAATAACTTTTTTATCCATTTCCATTGAGGACCAAATTTGTGAAGCCATGTCTCCGGACCATCTGTTCATTTTGTAATTTCAGCATTGTAGGAAATAACCTCTTCAGTATTCCAAAAAATCGTTTCGTGAAATGTGGTTACGCGTGAAAAAATGATGAAGAATACCAAACAGAAAGGTAATAAAATGATGATGATGATGATGATGATGATGATGATGGTAATGGAGATAAAGAGTGGTTGTGTGTAGCAGAAGATGCGTCTGGTACAAAATTGTGATAATTGGCATCAATCAAGACGTTGCGACATGCGGTATCCTAAAGCATAGTAGAAATGTGTGATTTCAAAAAATTAAAAGAATGGCAAAGAAACGAAGATATTTTTTCCGCCAATAATCTAATTATGGCGTTTATGCACGAACTTTTATATAAGCACCAGAAAAAAGTTATAAATCTGGGGAAAAAGCCTGTTTAATTTATGAAATAAACGAAAAATCTAACATAAAATTACTGATTTTAAAAAATAAATTTTACTTAATGTTCTACAACATTGATTGATTACTTTGACATTTTGGAAAGCAACAACTAGTTTTTATTAGTAGTATACTGTACACAAATTGTGTGTGTATTAATTTCTAAATATTGTTTTTTTTTTTTTTTTTCGTGTTTTAATTTTAACTCGCATTTATCATTTTCCAGATTTCATCGTTTTTTCCACGCACCCCGTGAAAAACTATGGATCGTGGTTCTACTGTATTACTAAATTTCAACGGCATATCTCAATTTAAAATACTGCAAAATATAAAAGACAACTTAATATTACATTGTCTTTTGGTCCCATGAGTCCTGATAAATATAATTCACAATGAAAATGTATTTTTTTTTTTTTTTTTTTTTTATTTGTTCACATATTTTCATGAAAATTGAACTCTAGCTTTATAATCTGCTGTCTAGGCCGAATATTAATTTAAATGTAACGTGAATGAAAGTTTGAAGAAGTTTAAAAATTGAAATTTTCCACCACTATAAAACACGTGATATCTTAATCGGTTACAACCATTTCCTTTTTCGCAGACATTCCTCTGGCAGTTGAAATGATGTTGCTATCTAAATTTTATACTTTAGTTAATTTAAAAAAATGTAATTGTTGTATCAATAAGACGCTTGTACTCTTAGATTCAGAAAAAAAATCCCTTTTCATTTGGTACCGAACTCGTAACGATCGGACTAATATTTTAAATTTATTTTCCACTTTTAATGCTTTTAACTCGCTGTGATTACTCAGTCATTGAGACCGCTTTTTGATTAGACATATGTCGACATTTTAAATAATATTTCAACAACTAATTAAAATTTTTAAATTATGTTTTCAGAAGCCCCTCGGAAAAACTTATGAGCATCCGTATGGCAATTCTTGCTGCAGTATGGCAATTCTTTGCATACTTCTGCCTTCAATAGGGGCTGAATGTACAGATGATAAGATAGACAGACAGACAGACATCCTCTTTTATTATTATAGATTGAAATTCAAACTTATATTATTTGCACTTCACATACGGATGCAAAAATGAAAGCCGTGTAATGATAAAGTTCTGTAACATAAAAAAAAGGCTAAATCCAGCATATATATATATATATTTAAAATTATACAATTAATAATGAAACAACCAATAATAATGAAAAAAAAAAAGAAGAAGAAGAAGAAGAAAAACGAATTGAAAATTGATCAAAAACAAAAGAATAACAACAACCAAAAATATATTTTGTATATTTAAAATTATAGATAATGAATTTTTAAAAGTAATTTCAAATTTCAAATTCCGATTTCTATTTTATTATTCAAAGTTTTGATGTAAGTAATTTTATTTAGCTTAACTAAAAATAAATTCAGCAGTTTTGAAAATTGGATTTATTTTTTATGCAATTAGATTTTGAAAGATAAATAAATAAATATATTAAATAAATGAATAATAAAACTGCAATTTTACAGGAAAAAGTAGAAAAAAATCACGCATGTCCGCAAATAGATTTTTTTTTTTTTTTTTTTTTTAATACGATCTTAAAACCACTTACATATCAGATAATGTACACTTATATATATACAATACATACATTATTTCATGTAATTTAAAGCATGATAGAGAAGCTTTTTATTTATTTATTTTTTAATATTTGTGTAGAAATCAATCATTATATGTGTCGAAAAAAAATGAGAAAAATATTTTCTAAAACAGCTGCTTCAAGCGTTCTAATACAAATATGTTTCTAAAACGAAATGCCGGAATATACTTTAAAATCTCAAAACCTTCATTTTTAACAAAAATTTACATTTCAATTGTGCTGAAACCCGTGAAATTTAGAAAAAAAATACCTAAACACTTTTGTAAATTACATTCTAATTTTGTTACTATAAAAGTGTGTTACAAAATGTTTCGATAGAAAAAATGCTTTTTTATGCGTTTGTGATATATATATATTTTAAACAGTTGATACATGATTTTTAATTTCCTTAAATTTAAATTCCAATAATATAAATAAAGGCTTTGCACTATATTGCCGTTATTCATGTTATTTGTTTTAGTTTTAATTCCTTGATAAATAATACAAAAAAAAAAAAAAAAAAAACATTTATTTAGTATTATTTTATAATACTAAGGTATTTATTTTCCTAAAAGAGTTTCTAATTTTCCCCTTCTTTGTTTGTAAATCGCTTTTTACTTATATTATTCCAATGTTCTGTTTCATATAACTGATATTTCTATCAAAACAAAGCGGAATGTCTTTTTATTTGCCATACGTTTAACAGAATTTGAGATTGAATTCTAAATCATTCTGTACTTTTCCATTGTCAAAGAAACACTAAAGTAAATGTTGCAATATTTTTCTCGAAATTGAATTTGTTTTTCTGAATGCAGTGTTTTTGTTTACCGTTTATTATCTCTTTCAAAAAATAAATCTGTTTTCATAAATTTCCGAAGAAAACTAATCACACTTCCGAATAAAAATAATCACACGGTAGAAATTTACTATTTACGGTGTTAGCTAAAGTTCTGCACATGTGAACAAATATAGCTATTGCTTTAAATGTATTATTTACAATGTAAAACCAAATTTATTATGCGCTACAATTTAAGATTAATTAAGACGAAGCCTGGCAGCAAAGAACGAAATTAACGTTTTTAAATCAGAAAAAGTAACAGGCAATTGTAAAAAAGCAAATACGATGTTGCATATAGCGTCGTCTTTTTAGTACACAAAAGCACATTGCGCAGGGCAAACCTGAAAGCAGAACATGTAATCTTGGCTTTCGTTTAGTCAAAATTTCGCACATTCATGACGTTAACCATTTAACTCCACAAGGTTCTAGCTAAGAGTACGCAAGTTTCAAGTCCCAACAATCCTAACGGCAAAATCCAACCCATTTTTTTTTTTTTTTTTTTTACTATTATTTAATTTAATTTTATAACTTAGCAGAAAAGTTTTTTATTTCTTTCATTTAAACTTTTCTCTAAAATTCTTGTGGCTTTCCAATTCAAAAGAGGGTAATTGACTTTTCTTCTCAAAGGGTTAAAAACCACAGATGATTGCACAAAAGTCACTTTTAACTAGTCATAAACTAGATGGCGTCGTAATTAAGTGCTGAACAGAAAAAACTTTTAATGCATTAATTAGCGGGGAAAAATATTATTTATATTTACATTCTGAAATAGTTTAAAAAGCTGCTTTTAAAAATCATCTTAAAATAAATGTGTTTTAGTTTGTGAATATAACGCTACCATTTTTTTTTTTTTTTTTTTTTTTTTTTTGTTCCATGTAATGAAAATATTAAATATTAATCTATAATAATAAAGGAAGATGTCTGTCTGTCTCTTTGTCTGAGCATCTATACGTACAGCCCCTATTGAACGCAAAACTACAAAATTCGACATACGGGTGCTCAGAAGCATGCCCGAGTGCATATTGAAAAAAGAATATAAAAATTTTAATTAGTTCCTGAGATATTAATTAAAACGTCAACCAATGTCTAATTAAAAAGCGAGCGGATCGTCTTTTCCGCTCTCCAAGTAGAATTCAGCGCGTTCCTCAAAAGAAGAAACACAGAGAGAAAATTTCGCGCGTTTTTGTAAAGGCATTCCAGCTAAGCGGTTGCAGATATTGAAAATATACCTGTACCACGAGAAAGAACATTTATTACCAATTCTTACGGTACAATGTTTTTTGAAAAATACGGATTTTTTATATTTAAAAAAAAAAGTTTTAAAAAGGGTCCAAAATTTCTCTTTTTCTCGATTGTCTTTTTTAATCACCCTGTACCACCGAGTATTTGTTCCATTCTTAACAACCGGTATATTTTAAAAACTCATTTAATCCTCTTTCGAACCATATAAACATTTTAACAAAATACGGAGATTAGTGATTCCAATTTTTAGATTTTACGAAACATCGATTTTTTCACAAAACATTTTATAACTCAAAATCGTTTAGAGATAAATCACTTTTTTTTTTTTTTTAATACAGATTTCGGTTAGACGATTAACATCTCAAAAGATTGAAAGATTTTTTCCAAAAACTGAATGAGTTATATATATATATATATATATATATATATATTAATTTTAAGCATAAAACCTTTGCATACCGCGTTCTGGATCCATTGGAATCGTCCGACTTCATGTATTTGGGTTGGATTACCATGACAACTCCCATTCACAGAGAAAAGGACATCTGGAAAGACAGGGGAAAGAAAAAAAGCTTTTACTGACTGAGATCAGTTGTTTTTTGTACTGGGAATAAAAATTGCGAATTTCAATATTCTTGAATTTTCCTTTGTCGCACAAAAGACTTACTATGCAGAGTTTTCATCACAAGTCGAAGTTGCCGTTCAAATATCATTGATTTCGGAGAATAAACAAAAAATTTACATTTTAATTGCAAATTGAATTTTATTCTAATATGCGTATTTCAAATTCTAATTACGATTAAGTTATTTTTAATACATACATCATTTAAAAGATATTTTAAAGTACATTTATATTATCGAAGGTAGAATTCGAGATTTTACCCCATTTACACTTTTTAAGGTGTCCTGATTAGGTTTTCTTTTGTATCTCAGCTACTAATTAAAATATTTTTATAAGTAATACATCATTTGAAAGGTTTGTTGATTTGGAATTGAACAGTAGATTACAGAAATTTCTACCGTCAGATGGTGCTGTAAAATTTAAAAATTCAATATTTTAAATTCTAATGATCGAGGAATGTGTTGTATGTTCTAAAACAGGGATAAGTCGCCGCAGGCGTCACCGAGCCGGACTTCGCTAAAGTTAGAAATTTGAAAGATCATAACATGTTGAGCGAACATGCTGTTTCAGATATCGAAACTGTAAGAGGGCGCCGCAGGCGCTACCGAGCGGGAATTTACTGCGATTAAATTTTTTAATAAATATATTTTCACTATGTGTCAATAAGCTGTTGTAAGACCTGAAACGGGAAAAAGGCTCCGCAGGCACCACCGAGCGGGAGTTTTGTAAAGTCGGATTTTTGAAAGATCGCGAACTAGCTGGTCGCCGAAGGCGGCTAGTTAATCATTTTTTTTTTTTTTTAAATACCCTTTTGTAATCTAATAATGCATAAATTTAGTTTGCTGATAACACGAAATTTATGTACATGAAAAAGTACTTCATCTCACTGCTTCATTCATTGACTAATTAATGTGCAACAAATTATAATGAGACCTATAACTTGAAATTTACTCAGATCATAGAACAAGTGATGTAAATAAATTCTAAGACAAGATTTTAGGAAAATCCGCGCAACCTTTATCAAAGGAGAGAAAAAGAGTCGCCTAGAGCTACTTAATAGATTATCCTAGATTAAACTCTAATGAATATCTATAAAAAAAAATGCAAGGTAGTTCTCGTAACTTTAAAAAAAACGGTTCCCCTATTTTCGAAAATCAAATTTTAAGATGGGAAAATTACAATTAATCCACTTTACTTTCGGACAACATACATTTATTATAATTTGAATTGGAAATTATATAAAGCACATATAATATACAATACTGGCCATTAAAATTGCTACTAAAGGAAATAATAGAAATAATTCAATGATGTTTATTGGACACATACTTTACAGTGGTAAGAAGAATTAATTAAAGTTTCAGGAATATTTGGAATTAATTATCATGAGAAATCAGTACATAAAGTAGCCACTTCTGGCAATAAAAACAGCATTTATCCTACTAGACATTGAATCGAGCAGTTATTGGGTGAAATATACTGGTATAGAGCACCATGCAGTTTCAACACGATGTCACAGTTTATATAATATTAGTTACTGGAGAGTGGCGGCGTTCCAGTAGCTTGATAACGATTGTTTAGGCGTTTGTAATTAGTACTAGACTAGGAGAATGCGCTGGCTAAAACAACAGTCAAATACATTGTAAAAAAAAAGAAAAAGAAAAAGAAAAAGAAAAAGAAAAAGAAAAAAAAAGAAAAAGAAAAAGTACAAGCCAGATTACGGGAAACGCTCAGCAGAAGAGATTCCAGGCAACGCCCATAAAAAAAAAAAAAAAAAAAAAAAAAAGAACCATAAATTATGTATTCCTCCGTAATTTTACGATGTGACAAATATACAACTTTGAATGAAACTCTTTTAATTAAATTAGGAAAACAATAGCTCTTTTATATCTATCGCTATTTGATTGTACGATTAAACTCTTTCAATTAATAAAATTAAAACTATATTTTCAGTTTCAAATACGAAATGATTCTTATATGACGTCACTCAAAAGTTAACACTTTACATTTAAAAGAGTTTGACCGTAAAAATACAGTTTGAGTGTAGATTTGAACAAATAACGTAGAATAAACGTTTTGCCCGTAAAAAAAAGGGGGGGGGGAATGCCATTAGAACGTTTAGCTATCTAAACGGTCCTTTCCCGTAAGATTATATGGTGAAGACCCGTGATTTTACATTTTTGTTTCTTTTACAGTGTACATTCTGTATCAGCGAAAGTCAGTACAACACAGGAAACATGTTATTGCGCATTATCCTGCTTAATTGTTGCGGTACGGAACCCTGGAATGTATGGAAGAATCAGAAATGCAAAACGGCTACTTATAATACTCGTTATACAAATAAGGTGCAATCAAGGAGTGTATCCAGTCGCATTACATAACATTTCTGTAAGTGGTGAGCCATACATGGCTACCATGACTTCGACTACCGTAGAAACAACATCACAGAGAAAAGCGCAGTCAATGTGTGATCACCGACGAACTTGTACGCAGGAATAAAGTGACGTCGTTTTATGTCTACAGAATAAAGATGGCCGCATCAGGATTGGCTACGTCATACAGAATGCACGCCGTCAGCTGGCATGACATCGTCTTTCTGATTCACAACCTGGATGATATGGAGTGCCATTTCTATACATATCTCAATCATCTCGTATTTGAATTTCCGGTATTTTGAATAACGGCCTTTATATTTCTGATACTGTAAAATATTGTAATCACAGATTACAGATAAAGACATAAAATCAATAATGTAAGATTATGATGTCCAATCTAGTTTTAAAATAATTTAAATTAGGTTTAAAGAAAGTTTTATTTTACATATATTTTTATGTGAGTAGTTATACTTCATCCCCCAAATCAGTTATTGTGTGTACATTTATTTAAAAATAAAAAAATATGCTTCTATTAATTTTTTTTAAACTTGCCAAACTTTTAACCCTATAAAGTGGCAACTTCATACAACTTTAAAATATCAAATTTAAATTGCCTACGGTTACTTCTTTTTAAGTTATACAGATAACACATATAGATTTAGACCAACCACTAAAAAATTAACTTTTTATTCAGGGGGCCTCAAAGCGTGATATTATACGAAATAGCGAAAATTCAAATTACAAAAGTATTTAATTTACAGTATTAGATTTTGAAATTATTTCCTTTCCTGAATAGCGTTTGTCAATATAGTAAATTGTAGCATAAAATTTAGCAAAACACTTCCATCAATTACATTCAGTAGAAAAGAAAGTTTAGCTTAATTTTGAGTACTTTACTATATATATTGTCTATAAACTATATAAACATCACACTGTGCAGTTAAATTTAGTCTTATATGAAAACCACATAATACAAAATCAAATACACTTATATCTATTTCCAAGTATAGCCGCAATACATCCAAATATTTTCGGTAGCCCTGTAAAACAATGATGAATGATACCTATACCACAAAATACAAAAACAAATGTCCTTTTATACATATAAAAAAAAAAAAAATGTTCATTCCACTTTCTTTAAGGCAGCCTATAAATGTTGCACTGTACTTACCAGAAATTTAGACCATAATTATAATGCATTTTAATTCTCTTAGATGAACCTGTACACGAACATTTTGCACAACCACAACGAAAAGTTTTGTATTTATTCAAATTTTTATTTTTCCGACTGAGTGAAAATAATGCCTGGACCGGGAATCAAACCCCGGAACTTTGACTTACAAGGTCAAGACTCTACCAATTGAGCTATCCAGGCCGACAACCGGTCAGCATTACTCACTCAGACAACCTTTAGGCAGGGGGTTCGATCCCGGTCCAGGCATTATTTTCACTCAGTCGGAAAAATAAAAATTTGAATAAATATGATTTCTTCCAATCAGTTCATAGTGTGATTTTAATAAAAATTGAAAAGTTTTTTGTTACATTATTATATGATACAGATGTACAATACGAAATTTGGACTTCCTGCTACCATTTGTTCTTGAGGTGGGTTGATAACAGACACAAACATACAGACACACATACAGACCAAACGCTAAATAAACATGTTTTTCGGAATTCAGGGAACATCTTAACAAACATTCAATTTCGAAAATTTGTCACATAAACAATAATTTTTCTACCATTTATGTGGATGAGAAAAATAATATATTCTAATTTTATTCTTATACAGTTAATCATTCAAATTAAAAACTTTCTTCTAAATATAGATGTGCTTTTATTTCAAATTATCATTTATATATATATATATATATATATATTTATATTTATATATTTATATATTAAGTATATAAAAATTTGTTATTTTAAGATATTTTTTATAAATGAATAAATACGTATCAGAAAACTTTTAAATTAATTCCAAATATTAACATATAAAAATATAAAAAGATGACTTTAAGTACAAACTAAAAATGCACAACTTTCAATCCAGAAACGTTTAACTTTATACATCATGTATGTGTATTTCAAAAATTTATCTTTTTAATTCTTTGAAAATCAGTAACATTTCTCGATATTTTGCTTTTCTTAGTTTAATGTGATAAACAGATGGAAATGACAGTGTATTAATTAACATAGATATTTAACATGACTTAAAATGAACTCTTAGACAAGTTTTAAATTTTCGACATAAGTAAAAATTATCGTTGTAAATTTACATTATTTTGTAAAAGTTTGCATTTTTTGTCTTTTTTTTTTTTTTTTTTTTTTTTTTTAGATGTAACATTTTAGATCATTTTTGAAACACTTTCTATCGTTTGAAACTCGCAGTAGAATTTTAAGAAACGTTCTAATTTTATTTTTATTTTATTTTTTCTATTTATTGTCATAAGTGTTCAAATCATATAAGACACAATCGGCTGTTTTTTTTTTTTTAAGTATTGATATATTGCTTAATTAACTATTTTTCACCAATGCTGTTATTATTCGTGATCTTAAATAGTGAATCACTTAGCCTGATATGTCATTTCATATTTAATATTGCGCAAAATAAAACAATTAATTGTTAGAAAGAATAAAATAATAATGCATTTATTAATTCATAAAAAACCGAAAAAAAAATACAGACATAGCAATGAAAGACACCATGATATAAATTTAAATTATCGCTAGATAACTAAACTTAAACGAGTGTTACTCTGTAACTCATTCGACTCATAGGCTACGAATTAAAAACAAGTATAGTTTTATATTTCCTTTTTGTACTTCAAACAAATTACCGTAACTTAAAAAAAGTGTTATAATATTCCAATTAAAAAATAGAAAAGAGGTAAAAATTATTATATAAAAAGTAACAAACCACTTTAAAAAACACGTAGATAAACTATTTTTATTAAAAACGACACAAAGCTTTTCGCCATTATACCAATAGCATCGTCAGGTGTAATTAAGTTACATAGAACCAGCAATATATAAAAAAGAGAAGTTCAAACGGTTTAAAGTTACGGTTACAATAAAAAAAATTTTAAGTTACGGTAACAAAAAAAAAAAAAAAAAAAAAAAAAAAAAACTGAAAATGATATTGAAAATGATATTGAAATGAAAAAAAATTTATTGTAACCGTAACTTTAAACCGTTTGAACTTCTCTTTTTTATATATTGCTCGTTCTATGTAACGCAACTACACTGGCGAATAGCTTTGTGTCGTTTTTAATAAAAATAGTTTATCTACGCGTTTTTTAAAGTGGTTTGTCACTTTTTATATATTATATATACACGTGAAATGCTTTCTAATTTTAAACTTTTAATAGTTTTTAATCTTAAGTAAACATTATTGTTTGCAGTCATGGCAGATGTTAAAAGTGTGCTCTCCACAAATGGCCTTATTGCAGCAGTTGCATACCTATTTTCTCATTCTGCGTTTCTTAGATGGACAGAAAGTATAAATTCTGGATTTGATCGCCGCACTTTTATTCTTCTTCTTCTGTGGTCTTTTCAATATTCAAAAACCTTCAATATTTATTTTGATGATAAATAAACATTCGACTGTTAGACGGTGATTACAGCAAATCTCAAAAATTAATAAGTGTACAAACGTGCTTATCACCTTCGGATAACTCATTTTACTAATCATGAAGGTACTGTGAGTGAGGCATGATGTGAGCGCAATGGGAACATTTCAACTTCACATAACTGGCAGGGGTCAGTAGTCCTATTAGACAACGTTTAGTTATCTAAGGTTAAATATTTCATTTTTTAAAGGTTTGTGTGTTTGTAATATTATCACTATTAGAAATTATTAATTAAACAAGAAATGTACATTGATTGTACTTATCATTGCTTATATAGGAGCAATTTCTTATTAATTACATTTTTTTTAATATAATTCAAAAAAGTTTTATACACTCACACACTACTTCTTTCACAATGTAAATTTACAGAGAAATATATATATATATATTTTCTCTTCTAAATTTTATAAATACATAAATAATACTGTTTTAGTCATTTATTAACAGTAGAAGAAGGCGTAATAAATAAAAGTTTTTTCAATGTCTGTTTAAGTATTATGAAAATATGCCCCTTTTTTCTATTGCATGGGAAAAAACAAATGCAGCATTTAAATGTGATAATATAAAATATCTGTTAAAATGAAATAGAATATTTTAGATACAATTTTTTAAATGATCCACTTTTAATTAAATTATATTTTACTTTTAATAATTAAATTTTTCTGTCTTACAATCTATATATATTCTGTATTTTAACTTATTAAAATTATTTATATATAAAACCTAAGTAAGAAAAAAAAAAAAAAAAAGAACAGAAATTTCTAAACAAAACTTGGCAATGCGTCGTGTAAAATCAAGGTATACAAGTTAAAAGATCGACGCATGTCATTCAGGAGTTTGCAAAAGAATTTTCAACAACTATACATATATTGTTTTAACACTCTATTCCTTAAATGCCGTGTGTTGCCTTTTGGCCACATACTAATTTTGTCCTCTAAAATACTATTAGAGTAATATAGAAACTCTAATGTCTCATGTTTGTCGATTGACAATAAATTGCTTTTTAGCTGTAAAACATACTTAAAATAAAGTATGATTTTTTAAAGTATTTTTCCCATTATTTATTTAAGAGAAGAATCGCAAAATATTTTTAAATTGATTTTTAAAAATTCAGGTACTTACGGGTTAAGGGTCGTTAATACATTTAAAATTTATGTTATTTTTCAGATGGGTCAAGAAATTAGAATAATCAATACATTCAATATGAATTTGAAAATTAGAGAAAATATTTGCATACTTTCGACAAGTATAAAGCTTAGCACTCGAAAATCTTACGATAGTCTTTTGCTAAAAATGGATCATAAATGTGATATTTCTGAAACAAGCAAAATGGGTATTGTAAAGCTAGAAGAAACAAGAATTTATCTTGTATCAAAATGTGTGGTTTCAAAGATTTTAAAGAAATGTAGAAAAATCAGCTAACTAAAAAGTAATCGTGGTGGTAAGTGTGGTAGAAAACTTATAACAACAGTCAGAGATGGATGCAAAATAAAATATATAGCACAAAATAATCACTTAGAAACTATTTCTTACTTCAATAACGACGTTATTCACCTTACCAGTGTTCACCCATGGTTCACGTAACATTTGTGTTAGAGTTAACACTCCCTTAACGTTAGAAAGTTTTCGTATTCCCCAACCGGGTATTAGTGGACCCTAGAATTATCTGAAGAAATTTGTAAGAGTATCTCCGATTGGTCAGTAAATAATCAATGTATTGAAAAATGTAAACAAGTCTTTTTTTCACTGTAACTGTAACGTGCTCATGTAATACAACAGTTAACCTACCAATTTCGAAGGATTAAAAATGATGGTTAACTCGAGTGTTAAATCGCTGATTTAGCGTGCTGAATACTGACTTTGAGATAACCTAGCATATTCCCAGGTTAACCCAGTGTTAAAAGTTTGGTGAATAATGTTGTCGGTATTAAAAGCCTTTGGAGGTATTGTGTGAAATTCAACTACTGTTAGTTAATTGCATAAATTGGAGTTTCAATCTCGGATCTTCAATATAAATCCATAGATTAACATGAAGCAGAGACGCGTACGACTCTCCTGGTGCAAAGAGAAGCTCGTCTAGAGGCTAAAAGACTGAGAAAGTGGTGTTTTATTCAGTGATGATTCTTCATTTCAAATATCTGTTGGTGAAGAAGGGGTCCATGTTTGGTGTTGAAAACATGAAGCCTTTGAGAAATCTTTTGTAAGATGCTCTGTCAATTTGTGACATGTTGTATTGTATGGGGATGCACGAGTGCTTTCAGGAGACGTCAATTAGGTATCCTTATACAACGTGTAAATTCCGCAGAGTATCAAGATATACAAAAATACTACATGATACACTCCTCTCAGTATCTACGCAAAGACACATTTAACTTTCAGCAAAATTCCGTTTCGTGTCACACTTGGAAGTCGAATCGTAATTGGCTAACAGAAAGAGGGATTTTGGTATTAAACTGGCCACGTATCTTCCCCGATCTCAATACGATCTAGAATTTGGGGCATCGTCTAAAGATAAAGGTTCGAGACCCAATTCCCGCGAATAAAATTGAACTCATTACTGCATTGAAGAGTGCATATAACAATATCATTAGCGATGAATGTAAACAGCCGGTAGAATATCCATGTCTGAAACGATCAGACCGTGATTCTAGAAAAAAGGAAAGTAAAAATGTGTGATTTTTTTTTAAATATACTTTAATTTTTACACACTATATAAACCATCATCACTATAAACTTTCTTATTATGAAGTTCAAGATTATTTTGAATTAAGTGTATACCAAATGCTATTTATAAGTTAAAGCTTAAAAAATGTTTATACGCTCATGTAAATACGCCCTTTATATTTATTTTTCGTTAGATTAAACTTTATCCCATAAAACATATCAATATACTTGAAAAATATATTAATAAGTTTTGCATAAAAAAAAAAAAATAAAATAAAAATAAAAAAAACATGATTTTAAACATATATTCAGAAAATTAAATAAAAATTGCATGTTTAGTTCGAAATATGTATTTTAGCCTTAAAAATTTTTAAACCTTATAATGTCTTGATCCATTATTTATCAGTATATCTATGAGTAAAAGAAAATAAAATAATAATTTGACTATAATGGGATTTTCTGAAGAAATATTATTGGAAATAAAAATAATATCAATAAATATTTCATTTTTATTACATCCTTTAATATCACGGATTTCCTTATAGATCTATAACATTATTTTTACTTTAAAAAATGCTCCAAAGAACATTTTGCTCACAAATCTTTTCATAATTCAGCTAACATTGAATAAATTTGAATACGCAATGCAGTAAATGCACTTTACAAGAATGCAAATTTCTATGTTTAAACGTATAAAACTTGGTAAATAGAACAACGTATTACTAAAGTTAGATGTTGTTATAAATGGGCGTCTTTAGGCAACATTCAATCTTAAATTTAAAATGGTGTAAAAAGTAGAACGAAAAACTTATTGAATTCCACATTTTCTTCTTTCAATTCATCTTTTTTATTTAAGATTTTATTTAAAGTAAAGGTAAAAAAAAAATTACCGCATAAGAATAGTTTCTAAAAATAATAAAATTCATTAAAAAAAATATATATATATATATATTTTTTTATATGTATTAAAAATGTTTTAATAATATGATTTGGGTATAAAAATAAAAACAGCATTAATTGTTATTATCATTAATAATAATTTCGTTTTAAATGATTTACGATATATATATATATATATATATATACATGTGTGTGTGTGTGTACTAGAGAGAGTAGGTCTACCTTAAGTTACACGGACCAAGTACTGTTTATAGAATTAAACGAAAATTATCATAGATTCTTGCGATTAAAAAAAAGAGAGTAAAATGGACTTTTCCATTGTTCAGAATATTCCACAACTTTCTGCAGCACTTTTGCACTACATGTACAAAACCATTCACGTTTCCTGCTGTGCTGGCATTAAAATGCTCCAAAGAACATTTTGCTCACAAATCTTTTCATAATTCAGCTAACATTGAATAAATTTGAATACGCAATGCAGTAAATGCACTTTACAAGAATGCAAATTTCTATGTTTAAACGTATAAAACTTGGTAAGTAGAACAACGTATTACTAAAGTTAGATGTTGTTATAAATGGGCGTCTTTAGGCAACATTCAATCTTAAATTTAAAATGGTGTAAAAAGTAGAACGAAAAACTTATTGAATTCCAC
The DNA here is from genome assembly GCA_963930645.1 of Salticus scenicus. Taxonomy (NCBI): domain Eukaryota; kingdom Metazoa; phylum Arthropoda; class Arachnida; order Araneae; family Salticidae; genus Salticus; species Salticus scenicus. The sequence continues at coordinate 325,674,765 of OZ005654.1, forward strand.
ATTTTCTTCTTTCAATTCATCTTTTTTATTTAAGATTTTATTTAAAGTAAAGGTAAAAAAAAAAAATTACCGCATAAGAATAGTTTCTAAAAATAATAAAATTCATTAAAAAAAATATATATATATTTTTATATGTATTAAAAATGTTTTAATAATATGATTTGAGTATAAAAATAAAAACAGCATTAATTGTTATTATCATTAATGATAATTTCGTTTTAAATGATTTACGATATATATATATATATATATATATACATGTGTGTGTGTGTGTACTAGAGAGAGTAGGTCTACCTTAAGTTACACGGACCAAGTACTGTTTATAGAATTAAACGAAAATTATCATAGATTCTTGCGATTCAAAAAAAGAGAGTAAAATGGACTTTTCCATTGTTCAGAATATTCCACAACTTTCTGCAGCACTTTTGCACTACATGTACAAAACCATTCACGTTTCCTGCTGTGCTGGCATTACTTTGAAACTGATAATCAACAGTTGAATCCTCGTAAAATGCACATACTAGCCAATTCTTAGTATTCAATCCTCAATAGGTTATATCAGTATGGTGTCTTACATCATCTTTGAATAAGTATTTGCTCTTTAGTTTCCCCATTCTCTGAATTAATATCGTTCATTCTGCACGTAACTAGTTTTCTAGATTTATATCTTAGTTCACTATGCTTAGTTATACTGTCTAACCTACCACCGCGCAAAATGGTACAATTTTTAATGAATACTAAATATAGAGACTATCGTATTTTTCTGAAGTATTTAATGCTTTTTGATTTAATCTCGTGGGTTGGTAGGCCGGATGGTTGGTTGATTTAAGGCCGATTGATTACCCTAGTTTCCTAGATCTATAGATGGAATGTCCTCTGTGGGGGATCTTTATAAGGTGTCCTAGCCTTACTCTCATGGGATAAATTAATGATATATTGGATTGTTTCAGAAATACTTTTTAATGAGAGTTTTATTAGATCTTTTGTGAATATATATGTATAATAATTTGTAATCATGAACTAGAACCTGTCTGTTAGTTTACGATCTGCTTTCTTTATAAAGGAAATTAAATATTTGAGCAGAAGTGTACGTTCATTCTTTCTTTTTACTTTTTTTTTCTTTCTTAAATATATTATTTAGTTACAAAATTACTACCTGCATGGTATTTACAAGCAAATGAGTAGTAAAGTTAATTGAAAATATATTTTTGAATTTTAGCAAGTAAACGACATATAAATATGATAAACAATCAATTGCATATTATGTATAGTACTCTTAAATCTATAAGTAATGCTATTAAGTTAAATTAAACTATTAGTATAACTAATAAAGTAGTGCTAAAATAAATTTAATTATTACCCCAATATGCGTATTCTTAATATATACACAATGGTAAGAAACGATAAATAATTTTCAATTAAAATGTACTATATACAAAAGATACCACTTTAATTTTTCACTACATAGAACGACCATTATAAACATTATTTTCTGGAACTACTCTTAAAATGTACTTCTACTTCCACTTACTACGTTTCCACAAGTATTCAAGAAGATAAATGCCTTATTGTTTGTGAAATAAACTCTCCTTTTAACTTTCAAAAAGAGATTGTATGTAAAGTGAAAATGCCTTTAAAAATAGTCTTTTTACCGAAATAAAAGCACGCCTTTTAAAACTTAAAGTCTTAAAATCTTAAAATTTACCTTTTTAAAAAACGTTTAACATCCATATGATTTTTGTTTATTTTATTTTTGAAAAATCAAAGTATAAACACATAATATGAAAAATACTTCAATAAAATACTCTTTTTTTTAAATACATATTAAAATTATTTTAAAGAATAGATTTTTTTTTCTTTTAATTAGACATGTACGTTTGTATGTAAAACTTCAATACAATGGCAAATTAGGACATTTGGTCGTCCACCAAATACTCCAAAACACTATAGTTTTTCTGGGACATATCTGTATTCAGCAGATAAAAGAGCAATCTACCTTTTAAATTTTTTGACATATCTAATGTTATGCTTTGTCTTAGGACCGTTGATTAACCCATTAGGCGCCAATGTTCCCATTTTGGGAACATTCGCTATTATTATTTTTTTAAACTAAATATTAAAATTATTGTTACAAGGTTAATTACATTTCATTTTAGAATAAATGCGACAAGTTGTGTAATTTTTTTTATAAAGTTTCTCTCATAATTTGTATTTTTTATGGAATTTTAAAAAATGGGAAAATTCATCTTTCCATCATACTCAGTATGTGTGCTTATATTTTTTAAATGTATAAATAAAAAATTATTTTATCAGTTGCAATTTTATTATAAATGTCTATTGTATCAAATAACATTGATTATAAATGAAAAATTGCAACAACTTGTTCTCAATGGAAGATTAAATAGCTTGTTCCCATTTTGGGAACATTGGCGTCTTCTTTAGTTTTTTAAACCAATAATATTATACTGGTCGCTATTCGGCAAAGATGTACATGAGATCAAAACCCATAAAATTTGGATATAAAATGTGGGTTCTTGCATCCTCAGAAAGATACCCTTTTAATTTGCAAGTATATTTTGGTAAAGAGCAGACGCCAAACAATTCATTGCATTTGGGAACAAGAGTGGTATTAGATTTGACTGCATGCATTTCATATCCTCCAAGACATGAACTTTACTTCGGTGGAATTATTGGTAGAAATGAGAGCTAGAAATTTCCGAACAACTGGAACTATCAGAGAAAACAGATTAAAATGTTGTCGTTTAATAAGTTCTAAAGAGTTGAAAAAGAAAGACAGAGGGACATTCGATTCCATTACCACCGACTCTATCGGTATTGTGAAATGGAAAGACAATCAAGTTTTTTGTTTAGCTTCAAATTTTGAACCACTAGAACCAATTGGTTCGGCAAAACGATGGAATTCTCTAGAAAAGAAAAAAAAAACTGATATACCACAGCCACACATTGTTGCCTCCTACAACAAATACATGGGAGGCGTCGATCTTCCTGATCGAATTTTGAGTCAATATCGGCCAAAAATTAAAGGCAAGAAATGGTGGTGGCCATTTTTTACAAATACTCTAAATATGGCAGTTGTAGCTGCTTGGCGGATACATAAACAATGCAAAGGAAAACTCCCCCAGCTAGAATATCTTCGGGAAATTACAACGTCATTGATGAAAAGAGAGGAACCGAGAACTGCGGAACATCTTCGTCCTGGCCCTTCTGGAACCATACCGAAAGATGTACGTTTCGACGGTGTCAATCATTTTCTTGAAAATGCAGAAAGACAATATAGGTGCAGAGTATGTATGAAAAGCACTAAACTTTATTGCAAAAAATGTAATGTTATGCTGCATAAGAACTGTTTAGCTTATTTTCATTCAAATTAATGTAAAAAAGTGAGGTGTGATTTATAAAAATAAAGAAGTGTGCATAAAGAAAATACAGGTAAATTATTTTTTATTCATTTTCTATTAATAAGTAATAATTAATAATCTATAAAATACAGAAATTCTAATTTCTAATGAAAAAAATTGCATGATTATCTCTACCCCCATTAGGCGCCAATGTTCCCATTTTGGGAACATCGTCTAAATTTGAAAATTTTAAATTTTTTTGGTATTTTTTTGCGGAAACTTATTAAACCCTTAGTCTACACGGGAAAAAAACAATTCCTTTATAAAAAATTACGTTGGAACATATAGCGGCGCTTAATGGGTTAAACCGTTAGACCCCAAAGTCCTCAAACGTGGACAGCTAATCAAATGGCACGTATATTTTTTTGTGATTTCTTGGAATTTCTTCTGATTTCTGCTTTTTAGTGACAGCTTATAGCGTCACTCTAAATGATCCCTGAAAGTTTTATGTGTCTACTATTAATTATTTCATAATTATTTCATTAATTATTTCATAAATTGGATAGTCACTTTATGATTTTTTCATTCGTCGCCCATATATTTGCTTTTTGCGCAGGTATACAAACTTAAATCAAGTTGAATAATAATATATGTTATAATACTTTACTTTCGAGATCTTTGTCAACATATTATAAGAAATTAATCTGTTATCTCAGAATTTTTCTATCTCGAAGTTTTCTCGCTAGGGCTCTAAACGTCTATGAATGAGGATAGGCTTTAAATTTAAAACTATCGGAAGAATTGTTTCAGTTATTGTATTTTACTCTCAGTTGTCTATATTAATTTAGAAGTGAAATAATCAGCTAATAATATTTTGCAAAATCAATTCGGGCATTAATGCGTTAAAACCAGTAATTTTTCAAATTTCAGGAATACAATTATCCCTATGCTTCACTGTATTACCTTTTCAACATATTTATTAAGAGCTTTTTTTTTTGCTATACTTATACCAATCAGAAATAATGTTAATATTTCAGCACGCAACCAAGTGAGTATGAAATTTTTATCCAATGTTTTTTATTCTTGTTTTAGTTGTCATACTTAAGTGTGCAGTAGTGCCGAAATGTTTATGATTCAAATTCTTAGTAAATTTTAATGTTTTTTATGTGTATTTAAATTAATAAATTAGTTATCTCCATTGGTGAAATCTCATACTACTAAATACAATTAATTATTTTTTATGGAAGGTTTACATTTACATTTCATTACCTTTCGTGTTTTACCATTTTTTCACTAAAGAACTTTCTGAAACTAGACACATTATACTTAATGTTCTTATAAAAAATATACAAATAAATGCTAGTTGTGCATTTTTTATGCACATTTTGAATATTACGCAATTTTATTATTCACTGTTTTGTTATAGCACACTTTGCCATCACATTTTTTAGTTATTGCTCAGCTCTATATCTCATAAGATATAAATTGATATTTCAAAAAAAATGATTTAATACATTGTTCTTAACCGATTCGACACTTAAAATATAACACGTAGGATTTTATATAAAATTGTTTTTACAATAGTTAACGTAAAAAAAAAAAAAAAAAAAAAATACAAAATTTAAAATGTCGTTTGGGGAATAAACAAAATTAAAAAAAAATAATAATAATAATATCAGGGTAGACCGGGGTTAATTCGCCCACTTTTTAATCATTATTGAAACTCGTCATTTGAAATTTATTTTTTTTTACGTTAACACTATCAGTTTAACATAGAAACTCAAACTGGCACAAAGTCTTTGGGATAACCTGCCTGGATTGCAAGGTACGTTAGCCCACGTCATATAACAATGAAGGCACAAATTTATAAAAATGTAAAATTATGCGTAAAAAATAAGATATTAATTTTAAACAAACAGCTAATTTTAAATTAAAAAGATATGTAATTACTTTATATATATATATATATATATATATATATATATATATATATATATATGTATGTATAATTTTCAATAAATACAAACATAAAATATCGTTTCTCCAATAACAACACATATTTCATGTGTCCAGCATTTTAACATGGTATAATTAGGCCAATGCGCGCTCGGTTTACAGCTTTATAATGATATTAGATAGAAGAATTCAAAGCCTTCTGTTCCCACTAATTTTTTTATCATTATAGACATATTTCCTAAGTCTAACGCTTTTCTGAAGCTTTTTTGTACGAAAAAAAAAGGCCCTTTTAAAAAGTTCCTTTCTTTTTTGCAACTGATTTTCTTATTTACTTTCTTATGTTTTGTCTCCATTTGCTCTTCTTACAATGTTTTTTTGACTGATGTGTGAGTGAATACTGCAGAACTCTATTTTCTCTTTATTTCCAATCTGTCTTCAGAAAAGGCGTCACATCGTCTAAAAAAAAAAAAAAAAAAAAAAAAAAATCTATCAAAGTTTTTTTTAAAGAATTGTTTGTTCTTAGATGGCTCCGAAAGAAATCTCATTGAAATATAAACAAATTTTCGAATAGTAACTATAATGAGTTCTGATATGGAATCTGAATCAAGCAATTCTGGGTCATACGATGCATAAAATTTGCATCTGTAATAATAAAAAAGTTTTTGTACAACAGAGCTGCTGATTTAATGTGGGGAGGTTGTAAATAACATTATAAATTTATTATTTAAAAAGGCTGACTTTGAAACAAGGAATTCAATTAATTTGCAGCAATTATATAGGTCACAAAATACCACTCACTACTTTTTTTTTCAATGTGTAAATAACTTTGTTTTGGAGACCTCCTCCCTTACAGTTAGACTTTTGTGATGTGGCAGAGCACATTGGTCAGATGGGCTAAAGCGACCATGGAAAATGAGCCTAACTTTATATCGCAACTTTTAAATTTTATCAGTGTAAAGAATGACACTGAAAGCATTTCCTTACCAAAAATGCCCTGTAATAACTTTAAACAAATATCTTCTTAAACATTATTTATCAAAATCTAAAATATAATCTACAATCAAATAAAAAAAAAATGGTTATTTATAAATTAGGAATTTTACTCATTTTAGAAAAATTTTGAAAATCATTGAAAGTTCTTTAACCTGTGCTCCATCTTACATGATGATGTTATTGGAGAACGAATACAGGCCAACACAAATTTGACTAATATGTCAACACCATTTCCGTGAAAGTAAAAAAAAATTTCGCTACTTGGACAGTTTGCCCGTATAGCTAACTGAGGTGTAACGAAATGAATTTAATTGTAAACTAATTTGTTTTTAATTTTAAAACACTACAAGGTACGTTAAACGAAATTTTAAATATTCTAAGCCCAAGACGTCTTTGATGCGAAACTGAAAACTTAACTGGTATAGTAGTTTTTAGAAATAAATTCTGGCTAGCTAATATGTTTACCAAATTTACCAAATATGTTACGTAATTAAATATTTGTCATAAAAAAACAAACAAATAAATAAATAAATAAATGTTTTGATATTCTATATTTTTAGAAATTCAATCCCAAAATAAACAGGCGTACACATTAAAAAAAATATTCAAAGGTTTAAACAGAAAATTCAAACTTTCTTTTAAAAAATATTTATCAAAAATAAATTGACAAATTTAGCATAATATTTTAAGAACAACCAGGGGAAAAATCTTTTAGTTCTAACTTTGTTTTAGGAATAAAATTTTGTTATTTATCAGGTAGTCTTCCTTTTTTCCTAACTAAAATATAAGGAAGTAATCAACTTTTTCTAGTTGTGAAATTCAAAATCTGATAACACATTGTGAAACTTAAGTTATATATTCCAGCTAATTAAAATCTATTATAAGTTTGTTATTCTAAAAGCATTTTCATCTTTTCTTTAAACACACACAAAAAAATATATATATATATATTTTTTTTTTTTTCAATTTCAGTTTTAGGTTTTCGCCACCCATACTGTGCAATGGTTAGCCTTTCATAGCCCGGGTTCTAATCTTGGATAAAATATGAATGCTTTCTTCTGTGTTGTCTCCGCTAACGACCATTCGCCCCTTAAAAATGCCATAAATTCGGCGATTTCCCGGCTCAAGTCGCTCAAATCACAAGCGCTGTTTCACTATGTATATATATATATTAAACATTTATTGCACGTTTTTCTTCAAATTTATTAAAATACATTTTTAGACGCCTTTTAAGTGCTAATAAATTATTGAACATAAAAAAAAATATAATTACATGTTTTCTTTAATTAAATTAACATGATTTGTGCCCACGCATTTTTTTTTTTTTTTTTTTATAAATCTCTGAAGAAGAATATAGTTTTTATTACAACCATAAATAAATACAATGCTATACATACATATTTTGAGAAAACTAAAGACATATTTAATTAACCCTTTATTTAAGTAATTCTTTGAAAAAGAATAATTATACAAGTAACATGTTTAGTTAGATTGCCCAAGAGATGCTTTCTTCTTAACACAATAAAGAAAATTCAGAATAATTTACATTTTTAATGACATTATTGCGTATTTTTAATTTGTGATTACAGTGAAACACAGCTGTGTAAATAATGTTCATAGAATTTAAATAAATACAATGCTATACATACATATTTTGAGAAAACTAAAGACATATTTAATTAACCCTTTATTTAAGTAATTCTTTGAAAAAGAATAATTATACAAGTAACATGTTTAGTTAGATTGCCCAAGAGATGCTTTCTTCTTAACACAATAAAGAAAATTCAGAATAATTTACATTTTTAATGACATTATTGCGTATTTTTAATTTGTGATTACAGTGAAACACAGCTGTGTAAATAATGTTCATAGAATTTAATTAAAGCATTAGAGCAAACTAAATAGTAATTTCTTAAGTATTAAATCAGTACATTTTTTTTTTTTTTTTTTTTTACGAAATTTTAAAACACATGGAATAATCTCGTAAGTACGCTGTATTCAAAAACATATATTTAATTTTTAAAAAATTATAAAATCATACTAAATCTGTTTAATGTTTTTCTTTAAATATATAACAGAAAATATAATATTGCTATAATACAATACAAAATCTTCGCTTATAACCTTTGGCCACGTAATTATAAAACATAACATGATGCGAATTTAATATCTGTAGAACTTGAATTTAGATGTAAGATATATTTTTAATTTTCTTTTATTTATCTCTACAAGAAGAGCAGATAGAAATTGTATGATTTACTAATATTTATAAGATGGCATTCAAGACAAAGAATCATATGAACAGTATTTAATTTAACATGTTCTATGTAAAGAGACTATTATAGCGACATTAAAAGCAAATTTTAAAATGTGTATATGTACATACATATGCATTCATTTATACATGTATAGCAAAAGAATGAAATCAAGAGAGCAGCTATGCAGACGTCAAAGTCGATTTTGCTTATGAACTTCGAGAGATAGAATAACCATGTAAAATATTTGCAGATATGTTTCAGACATAGTACTGTGGAAGAAATATTTTTTATAATGAAATATTTCCTTTAACATTCCCAAACTCAGTGTCGTCGAGAATAGTGCCAATTATAATTACCACGTTGAGCGCCACTCGAATTCTCGAGGATATCACCATCAAGTCAAGGGGGCTGCTTAGAAGTGCTGGTATTGCAATTATAGCAAGGACAACCGTTTTTATGTTTACCGTGTTTCAATAAAATCAGTTAAAATGCCTTAATGATATAATCCTATAATAAATAAAAAATTATGTACATTTTCAGTAAATTTTCATTAATTACTTAAAACACTGTAATTTTTTTAGTTTTATATCATATTTTACACTGTCAGCCACCAGTAATTTACGCGGCCTAAACGGAAAGTTCAGTGTCAGCCACCGATGGCTGACGTGGCACTTAACTTGTCAAACAGAATAACTTATGAATGTTATTTTTCAGCGAAGGTTTTAACGTTTTATTTCATAAGGATGTCTGCCACATTATTTGATCTTATAAGGCCAAGGTAATTTCACTCAGTTAAAAAACTAAATATTTGTTAAAGATTTCCATGATGAATTTTCGCAGCTGGGCATTAGATATTGCATTTTCATGGCGAGGACATGTTAACGAGTTAAACGAGTAGAATATAACACTCATAAACAGTGTATGGCGCAAAAGAGCAACATTTCAGTGAATGGATATATACTGTCGTGGAAGTAAGGGGGATAATAACATCAAACCAGATTGTACATTTTACAAATTTTATTCAATTTCTTCATAAGTGTTATATCCCAGTTTCAAAATTGTTTAAAATTCTGCATTTCCATCTTTACTTGCTGTTGTATAAAATTATATAGATATTACTAGTTTAATGAAATCTATAAAAAAAATAATAATAATAAACTATTTTTTAATGTGGTTTGAATAAAACTAAGATTTTGTGATATGATTGAAAGAATATTTTCTAAACTATACTTCATTGTTTACGATATTACTAACACATTCTAAAAATTATTTTATTTCGAGAAAAAAAAAAAAAAAAAAAAAAAAGATTATGTTAACAACATGTAGACTATTTTAATCTTTAGAAAAGTCTTTTACGATGATGATTGATGACAGCTCTTGAAAAAAAAATGAAAAATATATACCATAGTATATATATATATATATTTATTTAAGTGAAAAATTCTTTTCATCTTGTTGTATTTTCGAGTAAATCTCTTCAAAGCCTTATACATGATTTATATATGTGAAAAAAAAAAAAAAACTTTTTCGGTTGCATAAAAATTCAAATCTTTAAAAAAAATCAGAGTTTTCAGAATTCAATGCGTTAAAAATGAATTTTTAAGTGTTATAAAAACGAAAACATTAAATTTAAATCAAGAAATTATAATTGAACGCAAGCAAATATATTTTCTTGGGCAATATATATCTATATCTATATCATTATATAAAGCGCAAAAAATTGTTTGTTTGTGGAGGGTAATCTCTGAAACTACTGAAACGATTTAAAAACTTCTTTCGCTGACCGAAAGCTACAGTATGCCATATTGTTATAGGCTATATTTAATTTTGATAAAATAAATTTTAGTTTAAAATCTGAGCATTTTAATTAAAATCCCCATAGAAGCCGTAATAGGAATGGAAATAATGAAATATTAAAAAAATTAGCTGCTGCCAACATAAAAGAAACATTTACATATTCATTTCGTTTTTAAAATATCTTGACGTGAAAAGAAAAGAAATATATTTGCACGTGCATTAAATTAAAATTCATATAAAGCTTTTTTAATTGTTAAACTTACACGTTAAATCTGACGTCATTATAGAATTAAAGTGTTTATTTTTCTAATAATTTAATTTGATATGATATGATATAATATCTAAGCATCAATGTTTAAACCACGGAGTCTTTATTACTCCGTGGTTTAAACTGATGTGTGTAAACGAAATTGGAATTTAAAAATAAATAAATAAATAAAATAAAATAAAATAAGAAATTCTATTTTATAATATTATTTATTTTAATTTATAATTGTTGCCAAAAAGATTTACGAATTAATTTATTTTTAGACATATAATAAAATATATTTTCACACGAACAATAATATAAAAAGTGAACTGGATTTTTTGTAAAAAAATAATAAAGATCGAGGAAAATTATTTCCCCATTTTAATCCCCATATTTGAATATAGATATGTATTAGTTATCATGTGCATCCGTTAGATTAAATTGTTTTTGTTGTAAAATTGATAAAATTGGAATTTTATATTTCAAAACTCTAGAAAAAAAAATGGCAAATTTCCATATTCGATTGAAAACATAAACATTTCATTTCAAAGGATGATATTTACACAATAAACATCCAACTAATAAACTAATTAAACAGGAAAGGATAAATATTCTATCATAATTTGAAGTCAAATTTGTTTTCAAATGTCTAAATAAAGTATCTGATATACTATACTAATATGTTGCAGCGGAATAGATTTGATATCCGTCATCCTTGGCAGAAAAAAAAAAAAATATCGCCAAATTATCTGGCGAATATAATTTAATTCCTTTCAAAAATCATGGTTATTTTAAAAACTTACATTAAGAGTATAACGAATAATATGAAACAGTATTTCGTACAATACATATTACGAAAATATACATCTGGCATGTATATTTTCGTATTACGTTTTTGATCGCCAAATACAAAAAACGCCAAGGGTGACAGTTTTGAAATTTAAAATTAAAATTTTGTCAATTTGACAGCAAAATAACTCAATCTAACGCATGCATACAATAACTAATACATATCTATACCCAAATATGAGGATTAAAATCGGGAAATAATTCTTCTAGAATTTTAATATATATATATATAAAAAAAAAAAAAAAAAAAAAAAAAAAATCCAATGAGCGATTAACATGGAAAATCTTTTACTTGCATCCACGGGCGGTCAGTGATGTCATACTTCGCTTGCGTATTGAGATGTTTAAATTTATTTGGCCACTATTTTTAGCAACTAACAGTTATGGCAAGTAGCTCAATATACATAGCGCATACAGCCATTACTGAAATGTAAATAGCATTTAATTATTTGAGTTACATTATGTTGACTGGAAACCTATTTAATATACCTATGCTCTATAGCTATACTAATATAAAAAAAAAGAAAGGTTTATATGCATATGTAGAGAACGATCGCTAGAACTAAAAAGCCGATTGCTTTTTTCTTTTTTTTTTTTTCTTTCAATAATCAAAAGTTACACTGTCTCTCTCTAAGTGCTAGAAGCTATGATAAATTTTGGTAAAATAAATTTTTAATTAAAATTTTCAATATTTTAATTGAAAACAAAGCATAGATTTGATATCTATCGTCATTGGCGATTTTTGTATTTGGCGATCGAAAACGTAATACGAAAATCTGTATATTACCATAGTAAATACGAGATGTATGTGTTTACTTCAATTACCCTACTACCGTAGGTAGTGGAAGTATTGTATAGGTTTTGGCAATTGGTCAGTGTGTGTGTAATCTTCTGGCTGTCATATCTCCAAAACTAATAAAAATAGAACTACTAAACTTCACAAGTGATTCAGGTCTGGTGTACAGATAAATTTTCCAAATTTTCGTGAAAATTGAAAAACCGGAATTGGGTCATCGAAAACCAAAAATGGGACCCTAAGCCCATATTCAAAAACACCTCTAAGGATTTTCTTCAAAGTTGCTATATAAATAATATATTAGATGCCCTTTCGATTGAAAAGTTGCTTAGTTCAGGAAAATTGATAGGCGTCCTCTATAAACAGCTCAATTTCAGACTTCGCAAGTGCGTTCCTTTAAAAACGCCTGTACGGATTTTTTTCAAACTCGCCATGTTAACTTCCTATTAAATATCCTTTTGTATGTAATTATTGTTTTTAGATCAATAATTGAGTATGTTAAGTTTTGGTAAAAGTTGGTATCTCAAAAACGGCTCTAACGTATTCTTGAAAATTTTTTCTTTAATCCAATTTAGATAACCTTTCTCAAGTATTACGTGCTTATTACAGGAATATTAACGGTCATCCTGATTAGGTAGTTCAGTTTTAGATCTCGGAAATTCGTGTTTAAAAAAATAACTAGCTATTTTTTTCCCCTTATTTTTTAACTCGCTATGCAAACTCTGTTGTATGTATCTTTATACGTGTATCAAGTTTCTCTTACTCGAAATTCTCAAAAAATGCAAGTAATATCTCCAAAAAATTGTATATATTACGTGTAATAGTGGGTAATGGAAGTCGTGTGGTTGTTTCACACCAGATTCTGTAATAGTATATATTGTACGAATATTGTTTCATATTATTGATTTCTCCTTTAATATACATTATTAAAATAATAATCAATTATGGAAAAAATTAAATATATTTGCGAAATGAAAAAATAAATAATAATTAAAACTATTATGACGTCAATTTTATCAAAAACATTTTCATGTCATAGGTTTATTTTTCAATATTTTTTATTCATGAGTAAAGAAATGTTTCTTTTTATGAAATAAATAAATAAATAAATAAATAGCATTAAGTAAAAATTGCCAACATTTAACAACTAATTAAAAAAAATAATTGTAAAATTATATTTTGACTTTCCAGTTAATAATATTGCCTGACTATAACATATAAACTGATATATTTCTTGATTTTTTACATATCAATCCATCTTTAACTAAAATTTGTTCATCAGTGCGAAGCCGGACGGGTCAGCTAGTATATATATATATATATATAATTTCATGCGCTTAGTACAAAATGTCGCTAATATATATTGTTTTGAATGTTCTATCCTTTTACCGTAATTTTAAACACGAACTTCTTTTGGGAATTAAAATATTATATAAACAATCACATTGCTAAAAATAAATAGTATTAAATACAATGACTTCTAAGCTATATATAACACATTTATAATTTTTACATTTACATTTACTTGTAATAATGTCATTTATCAATTACGTAAAAAAGAAAAAAAAAAAAAAGATAATAATCATAATAATAACAATAATAAAATACAATACATTATTGGTGGAATGCGTTGTCCATGGCACAAATTTTCGATAACAACAACATACGCTCGTGGCACAAATTTGTGCATATGCGAGTGTCACGATTTTTTACTTCTTTTTATTGTTAAAGCTATAACAAACGTAATGAACGAAACAAATATTAAAAAAGAAAAATTTGAAAATTTTCGTTCTAACCATATGCCTGAAAAAATACTATTTCTTTTAGCAGTTATTTAAATATTTAAAAATGAGAAAAAAAGCTTTTTCGGAAACATTTACACCATAAAATGCAGGGTGTCTGTAACTAAACTTGACACTTTGGAGCGCTCTGTAACAAAAACTAAGCTGAAGAATTTCATACAAATTGGGTAATATCATGCTCAGATAACGAGGATTTTATCTAGTACAAATAATAATAATAATAATAATAATAATAATAATAATAATAATAATAATAATAAATAAAATAATAAAATAATATAAATAATATAAATAATATAAATAAATCAATAAAGTAATAAAAATAATAAAAATAAATAAATAAAAATATAAAAACACTACAGGGCGTATTATAGGAATGGGAATATGATTGGGGGAAAATGACTCTTTATTATTTTTCTACATCTTGGCCTTCTAGATTACCAGATCTGTATCCTTTTGAATTTTGGCTGCTGTGATACCTCAAAGACTTGGTAAGCTGTGATTCCATAACATCTATGACCGACCTTAAAGATGGGATAGCCACGCTATATGCATAACATTCTCCAACAACTCTGCTTTAAATAGCATACTATGCACTTTTCCGCTTCCAGAAGGTAGAAGAAAATGATGGAAATCGTATAGAGCAGGTTTTGTATATAATGCTAGATTTGCAATTGTTAAGTTCGCAGATTCTTGTTATACTGTCAATAAAGCTATGATACGTTATCGTGCGTTGATAGTTTGAAAGTTTTTGTTCTAGATAAAATCCCCATCATCTGATTATGATACTTCCTAATATTTATGGAATTTTGCAGCATAATTTTTGATGAAGAGCGATTTAAAATATATAGCTTAATTATGGACAACCTGTATATAGAAACTTGACAAAATAAATAAATAAATAAATAAAGATAAAATAAAAAATAACATATGGTTTGTAAATAAGTTACATTATGGGACTCGTACGATTTATAAAATATTTTCAAAACGTAACCCTTTGCATAGTTTAACCTTTAATATGCAATAACGTTTTATATTTTCTCTTTAGGATACCAATTTCTAGATCATTTATTTCTCCTTAGACAATTTATTTATGTTATATTCATGAATCTAATAGGAAACACATTTGTAAAAGTAATACTAACAGTTGCATAGTAAACTTGGAAAACATATATCACTTTCAAGTATTCACTTCATTAAAATTACATGCAGTGGCAGACAAACCCAAGACATCAACCATTTCATTTAGATAAAAGTTGTTAATGATATATATATATATATATTGGATAATGTCCATTTATATCTTATAGTATATTAAAAAATAAATTTGTACACTAATTAGTGATGCAAATCATACATTCTTCTGCATAAACAAACATTTTCGCTGAATAATGTATGACTAGCTGGCTTCGCCGCTAGCGGGTCAGTATTTTCAAATGAATCACTAAAAATACTGAATCACTAACAGAAACTTTTAGTGTTAAGAAAAGAAATTAAAAAAAAATCATTTCTGATTGGGTAAAAAGTCGGGCCGGGTCCCCACGCGCTGCGCGCGCGTATTCCTTCCCCACTGCCTTCGGCAGCGCAGTCCCGTGCGCGCTGCGCTCGCACAACTTCAGGGATACACGCGCTGCGCGCGCGTATTCCTTCCCTGAGCCTTCATGCCCCCTAAAAAAAAAATCATTTCAGATCGGGAAAAAACTCGCACCGGGTCCCCACTGCCTTCGGCAGCGCAGTCGCGTGCGCGCTGCGCGCGCACAAGTTAAGGGATACGCGCGCGGTGCACGCCTATTTCTTCTCCACCCTTTCAGGCCCTCTTAATTAACTTACGTATACCAATTTTGAACGATCTAACTCATTTGGCTGAGATGCAAAAGAAAACGTAATCAGGACACCTCAAAACGTGTGAATCTGGTGAAAACTTTCGATAATTTAAAAGAACTTTAAAATATCTTTCGAATGATGTATTAAAAATAATTGAATCATAATTAGAAATTGAAATATTGAAATTTGAAAATATTACAGCGCCATCTGGCGGTACAAATATCTGTAATCCACTGTTTGATTCCAATTCAAAAAAGCTTTCTAATGATGTCTTACTTACGAAATTATTTTAATTAGTAGCTGAGATACAAAAGAAAACTAATTCAGGACACCTCAAAACGTGTAAATCTGGTGAAAACTTTCGATAATTTAAAAGAACGTTAAAATATCTTTCGAATGATGTATTAAAAATAATTTAATCATAATTAGAAATTGAAATATTGATATATGAAAATATTACAGCGCCATCTGTCGGTAGAAATTTCTGTATTCCACTGTTCCATTCCAATTCAAAAACGCTTTCTAATGATGTATTACTTATGAAATTATTTTAATTAGTAGCTGTGATACAAAGAAAACTAAATTTCATTCAGGACACCTCAAAACGTGTAAATCTGGTGAAAACTTTCGATAATATAAAAAAAACTTTAAAATATCTTTCGAATGATGTATTAAAAAAAATTTAATCATAATTAGAAATTGAAATATTAAAATTTGAAAATAATACAGCACCATAAGAGAAAACTGATTCAGGACACCTCAAAACGTGTAAATCTCAGGAAAACTTTCGATAATTTAAAAGAACTTTAAAATATCTTTCGAGTGATGCATTAAAAATAATTTAATTATAATTAGAAATTGAAATATTAAAATTTGAAAAAATTACAGCGCCATCTGGCGGTAGAAATTTCTGTATTCCACTGTTCGATTCCAAATCAAAAAAGCTTTCTAATGATGTATTACTTATGAAATTATTATAATTAGTATCTGAGATACAAAAGAAAACTAATTCAGGACACCTCAAAACGTGTAAATCTGGTGAAAACTTTCGATAATATAAAAGAACTTTAAAATATCTTTCGAATTAAGTATTAAAAATAATTTAATCATAATTAGAAATTGTAATATTGAAATTTGAAAATATTACAACGCCATAAAAGAAAACTGATTCAGGAGACCTCAAAACGTGTAATTCTGGTGAAAACTTTCGATAATTTAAAAGAACTTTAAAATATCTTTCGAATGATGTATTAAAAATAATTTAATCATAATTAGAAATTGAAATATTGAAATTTGAAAATATTACAGCGCCATAAAAGAACACTGATTCAGGAAACCTCAAATCGTGTAAATCTGTTGAAAACTTTGAATTATGCAAAACAACTTTAAAATATCTTTCGTGTGATGTATAAAAAATAAATTAATCGTAATTAGAAATTGAAATACGCGTATTAGAATATTGCAAAAATGTCCGGCGTGTAAAGATAAAATTTAATTTGCAATTAAAATGTAAATCTTTTCTTTGTTGACCAAAATCGATGAAATTTGAAATGCAAGTTTGTTTTGTGGTGTAAATATTATATACTAAATAAAATGTGTAAAATTTGAAAAATTGAAGAAAATAGAAAATTGCAATTTTTAATCGCAGTATGAAACACGTGACTTCATTAAATAACAGATGTGTTTCCGTTGAAGACTGCTGTAGACGAAAAGTCTGCAAAGCTAAGATTCTTGTTATTTGTTGCCAATATTTTTTTATAGTTTAGTTAATTTTAAAAAATCTAATTGTCCGATCGATAAGCCGTTTAAACCATCGGTTTAAGAAAAAAAAGCCCTTTCCAATGGTATCTTGTTTGTAACAATACGACTGATATTTCTAATTTATTTTCCACCTTTTCCGTAAAAATGTCGCTTTTTAAGCATTTAATCATAAATTCTGGGTCATTTTTCGTTAGACAATGGTCGACATTTTAATTAATATCTCCGCTAATTAGGGTCGCATCGTTTAGCAACTTACATATCGTACATCTGCGATAAATTCTCTGTCCGACGGTACCTGTTCGAAGTCCGTGCGAACGTTAGCGGCGGTCTTTTTTCCGTTTCAAGCCGTTTCTCACAGACAGACAAAAACACACACGCGTACAGATTTTAATAATATAAGGAGATAACTTCGTTTTGTTTTGTGCAGTACAAATACAACAAAAATGTGTTCATAAAAACTTCTTATAGGTTTTACTGTAATAAACATGTATTAGAAGTTTTAAACTCATAGTAGTTGCAGCCCACCAGCGGCTTTGCTGCTCTGCGCTCAAAGGTAGACGTGAAAAGCCAGGTTAAAAACCAGGTCGTGATCATCGGCCTTGTCATTCGGAATTTCCGTGGTTTTCTCCGAAACTTGCGTAAATACGGGCTAGGATTCCTTATAAAGACCTCACTGACGGCACTCTCCCTCAGGCCTAGGAACATAGTGAAGACAATTGGTCTTAATCCCCACAACCCATAGTAGTTGCAATTGGAAGATGGCGGAATCGATACTCGAGCCAACCAAAAACTGTTGTGTACAATAATGGTGGCTGGTGCATATAAAATCCGTCATGTTAGCAATATACTCTATGTTCCCATGCAGATTATACCTCTGAATTTCACCGAAGCGGGGGAGCAATCACTTCCGCAGAGGATCAAAATTGTGATGGCATGTCTTCAAGCCATCTTTATGGGTGTATGGGATCATCGCCAATTACCTAAAGCGCAATACTAGTTCTACGTTAAACCCAACCAACCAACGATAATAGTTGTATTTTTGTGCCGTAAAATATTTGAAACTAGTATGTTGTGGCCACCACAAGACTTTCTTCTATATTTTCCTATACAAATTCACTCAGTAACAATATTGAAAAAAAAAAAAAATCCAATTTTTTTTTTCGTTAAAAGTAAAAAAAAGCAATAACTTTGTTTTAAATTATCACATATTTATAGTTCAACCATTCGTTTTAAAGGTATTGACGAGACCTTTCGAAAGATACCCATCTTTGAAATTTACCCCACCCCGTGGGTACTTCCCCCAGGGGGGAAGCGATGCCCCCAAATGCACAATTTTTTTTCCTAATTAACTACTACTATTATTAATAATTCGTATTAATTTTACAATCACAGGTTAAAAATAACTCTTATTATGTACAATTATGCGAAATTTTGTCCTATACTGCCATGTTAAAAATTTAGAAAAAATACGATCACAGCGCCTCCTGTTGTGCGATTGATCCCCAAATCTAACCAGTACCAGTTTTCTGGCAGCGGCCAACTAAATACAGAGTTTGATTAATTTTGTTTATTATTATTTTTTTTTTTTATTGTGATTTTTTTTCGAAGTTTTTTTTTTTTTTTTTTTTTTTTGTAAAAAGTAAAAAAAAATCGATAACTTTATTTTAAATTATCACAGATTTATAGTTCAACCATTCGTTTTAAAGGTATTGACGATACCTTTCGAAAGATACCCATCTTGAAAATTTACTCCCCTCGAGGGGGGACTTCCCCCCCAGGGGGGTTGACGAGGCTCCTACACATACAAAAAAAAATTTCCCAGTTGACTATCTCTTTATAAATAATTCTTGTGAATTTCATAATGATTACTAAAATATAATTCTCTTTATGCACATTTATACAAAATTTTGTCCTATATCACCATGTTAAAAATTCAGAAAAAGCGGGATGACAACGCAACCTGTAAGACAATTTTTACCAAAATTTGATAGGCACTAATTTATGTCAAGGTGCAAATACATACCAATTCGTATGAAATTCTGTGCAGTAGTTCCTGAGATACAGTTGCCACAAAATTTTGTCACACACACACACAGACAGGCAGACAGACAGACATTTTGTTAAAATGGTCAAATCGTGTTCTACAGCTCTCAAAATATGTAAATCCATCAAAAACCCGAGGTCGAAAATTTTTACGAATCCATTACTTTCTTCTATTGAATATAGAAGAAAGTAAAAATGTTTCAATAAAGTTTAATTTAAGAATCAGTAATTATTGTTTTACCGGAATTATCTTAAGACACAAATGCAGCGAAATGTGGCATTATTTTAACTAGTATGGAAACAGAAGTAAGGAGTGAAATTTGGAAGGGCTTCTAAGTAATAATAAAGTAAAAACTTTCTTTTTTGTGTTTTAAATTTCATGGTTATATATTTAATATGAAATAACTAAAATTTTTGAAATCATCCTTTTTTTTTTCTTAAATATTTATCTTAATGTATAATAGCAAGCAAAAACATAATTGTTAACATATAAAAGTATTTAATCTAATTGTAACATAACTCTTAAATGTCTATTAGTTATGCAAATTTTATTTAAGTATTAAAATATTAGCATCTACTATTAGCATTTTTCAATATTACCTATTATAATGATATTAATGTGGAAAATATAACATAGAAAATGCTTAAAAAACAATGGTTTGGTTAAGTTATAAATATAGCTTAGACATTTTGACGCTTCATTTATAATGTGAATAATGTAAGTAATGTATGTAACATATGCTTTGTAATATAATTACTTTTAATATAAATGAAAACCTTGTTTATATGCCTGTGACTATGTATGTATGTGGATATATCAGCCGATTTGTACGAAACTTGGCTTACTTGCTGCTTATGATCATAGTTGAAGTACTGTGGGTGTTTCAAATTTCTTACGCATGTGCAATGGGGGGAGGGAGGATAAGGAAAAACCATTTTAAAACCATACTTTTGTACGTTTTCTTCAATATTAGCGTAGCTAGAAACTTCACATTTCACATATAGGTTGCTTCTAATGTAAATATATTTTACATAATAAGAGGGTTATAGAAATTCAAATTAAATGGGGGTGAAACGGTTAAAAAAAAACTTTCTAAATTTATGCTTTGGTCAAAATATTTTGCCTGCGGCTTAAAAATTTTACTATGAATACGTAAAGAATAATTTAGACGAAGAATAATAATGACGTAGTGTTTTAATATAATTAGAATAAAAAAATAATAACATGTTAGAATGACGTTTTTTTCACAAAACTTCCCTAACGTCTTTAAAAATTATGTCATTTCTAATAAATCATTCAATAGAATAAAGTGCATTTTAATAGAGAAAACTACTGCCCTTTGCTACGATGGTGTTAGGTTTTATTTTACTAGCGACAGAATAAGCAGACAAATAGTAATCTCAACAACAAATTATAATACAACTAGCCGATCTAAACGCTTTTCGCACGTGAAAACATTAAAAAAGAAAATTTTAAAGGAGAGCTAATTAAATTGACCTCTTGACCAGAGATTGTTTATTCTGATTTCTCCTGAAGGCAAGCTTTGTTCAAATCTTTTGAGAAATTCTATGGAAACCACCCCTATTTTCCCCGCGTGAAGAACGGGTAGAAACGCTAAACAGCTCTCCCCTTCACACCCCTCTCTGTCTTATTCCCTTGAGTGTTAAATTTTGAACAATTTTTAAAGTTTTTCTGCGTTAGGGTCTAAGAGGATACCTAAATTTTCACGCTGCTACAGTAAAGAAATAATAATCATAATAATAATCATAATAATAATCATAACTGTGATTTTACCTGTGCGAATAATGGAAAGAAATGCTAGTCACCTCCTCTTATCCCTTTAATTATTAAATGTCGAATTATTCTTATATTTTGTGTTTATTAGGGTCTAAGAGGAGACATTTTTCTAAATTTCATGCTTCTTGAAGGTACATATGCGACTTTCTCCGTGCGAATAACGTATAGAAGTGCTATACACCCCTTTCACAACCTTGAGGGTTAAATTTTGTAGGATTCTAACCATTCACCCTAAACAGCGCCTACAAAAAAACATTTTACTGAATTTAAAGTTTTTATTAGAAAATACTGCGATTTTCCCTGTGCGAAGAACGGAAGGAACTGTTAGACGCCCCCTTTGCATTCCTTAAGAACTAAATTTTAGAAAATTCTTTTTTTACCTTAATTATTGCCTAAAAGAAGACAGTTTTCTAAATTTCAAGCTTCTAATGGAAACCCCTGTGATTTTCCCCATGCGAAGAAAATATACAGGGTGTAGACAAGCTTTCACGCCCTTGAGGGTTAATTTTCAGGAGATACTTTCACTTTAATAGAGGCGAAAGAAGAAACATTTTGCTAAATATGAAGTTTTTTATAGAAACCACCGTGATATTCCACGTGCAAATAGCGGGTAGAACTATTAGATACCCGCTATTAGATAGACTAAACTATTAGATAGACTAAATTTTTGAAAATTCTTATATTTTCCCTTAATCAGGGTCTCAGAGAAGACATTTTGCTAAACTTACAGCTTCTAGTGGAAACAACTGCAGAAACACCATGAGAAAGTTAAAAAACTTCGACTACCTTTCCAATCCCTTATAGGTCAAACTGCATTAAATCCGTTTATAGCGAATTCTTTCATCATGAAAAGAACCAACTATCCAAAAGGCATGATTTTAGCTTTGGCGATTTGGACTCGGCGTTGATAGATGAATGAGTGAATTAATGACATTTTGGCATTATATAGAGATATATGAAACGCTTTTCCACTTTGAGATAGATATTTTATTTGTAGGAATAACAAATACAAGCTCTTTACTTCGAAGATTTTTTTTTTTTTTCATTTTTAAGAGTGTTGCATTCGATAGTTATGTTTTACAAATGAATTATGTTCGAAATAATTCCTTTGAAATAATTCTTTTGAAATAATTCATTTGTAGCAGCGGATAATTGTTCAATTATTTTAGGTTTATTGACAATTATAGGTATAAAAAATGAAAGACTTATTATTATAAAAATGATTCATTTAAATGTAGTGACCAGCAAAGTGGGCAAAGTCAGTTAGTAATATATATAACGCAATTAATACAGTATTATTAAGGCATAATTTCGTAATCTAATGAATATTATTCGTTACTATAGGTAAAAAGATGGTTGGTTGGAGGATTAAGGCCGATTGACTCCTCATGTGTCCTAGGCCTATAGGGGGAATGCCCTCCGTGGGGGTCTTTCTAAGGGGTCCCAGCCCGTATTTACGCGAGTTTCGGAGGAAACCACGGAAAACTCCGAACGGCTAGGTCGATGAGCGCGACCTGGGATCGAACCCGGCACCTCCCATCTACCAGCTTTGAGCGCAGAACCGCTCGGCCGCTGGTGGATAGGTAAAAAGAAGCTATTCAATGTTTATTTTTACGATTATTTTTTCTAAGCATACATTGATAAAATTTAAGAAAACTTTTTTTTTAACACTATTTTTTATATAAATGTATAATATATAAATTTAAAAAAAATTGGTAATTTGTAGTAGCTGTTGCGTTGTGTTCTTAACAGAAGTTGTGAGTTAAAAGAGGTTGAGTCAAAAAAATGTCGCCGCAGGAAAGTAAGATTGTGGCTTTGAGTTAGGATAAAAAGATGTAGCCAGTGGTGAAGGAATGTTGATCGGAGATTGGAAACGAGAAGTCTGGTACCAGCGCAGAGTGACGAACGAGTTTACGCCGGCATAGAGCCACTAAAAGGAAAGGAGAACTCACGCAGTTTACGTAAGGTGTATGAATATGATCGGTTATTGAAGTTAGGGAAGTGAAATGATGAAGGTTGTTGTTTCAAAATAGATGAATAAGTGAGGTGTGGTAAGAGATAGTTTTGTGTTGGTGGCGTAAATACTATGAGATCTATGAGTGTTGTTGTGATACTATGAGAGTTGTGGTAGATGGCGTATAGAGGAGGAGTGACTATAGGATAGTATTCTGAGTGAATCTAGTGAAACGGATTAATCAGTATAGCGGGTGTGAGCTTCGTCTGATTAACGGAGCTAAGAATCAATTATCTTCAGAAAATTAAAGAGCGTGCTTTTACAAGTTTATCACAAGTGGTGAGAGATCATTTTCATATCTTCATATTTATTAATTTATTTATTTAATTAAGTACTGAGTAAATATTAATTTTATTTTAATCTAAAGAGTATCTTCAACTTATTCCTTAAATTACGTTTAAAATGGGGTCTGAGATACCCGAGGCAAGCGCGCAGACCTCACAAAGTCTCATTTAAAATCAATATAATATTTATAACTATTACGGTATTTATTGCCAATATTTGTGTAAATATACGTTATATATACATTATATCTAAATATCTAAATATCTATATCTATATTACTTTTATTAAAAAATAAATAAATAAATAAATGAAAAATAAAAAATAAAAAATTAACATAGAAAAATATTTTTTTTTATTTCTTATTAAAGAAAACATATACCCAAAACATTCTTTGGCTGAAGTTAAATAGAATTTCCTCTTATTATTTTCCTTAATCGCTTTACATGAGCGATTTTTTTTTTTTTTTTTTTTTTTTTTTTTTTAAAGACCTGTGAAGCTTTTTTTTTTTCTTAAATCTCTTCTTCACAACAACATACCTTTTTAAAACGAAAATATTTCTGATTAACTTTCAGTCTTGTAATGAAAAAGATTGTATTACTTTCACCGTGAAATTTATACCAGTTTTTACATCTTTTTGTAGAACTTCTCTTTTCTAGTACAATAGCCCAAAATGTTGCATTTTTATTCAGTTCCATCAAGTTTTTAAATAGTTTTCTACATAAAGAGTTAAACGGACACCAAAAATGCATAAAAATTTTTATTATATACTTTAATTTAAAATAACAGTATAATAAATGTGTAAAAAACATGTTAATTTATTTTAGAGGGATAATAATAATAATAATAATAAAATCATATGTTTTTCTAAAATTTAATTCATCTAGAGAATTAATTAATTCTTTCATATTTTAAACTATGTCCACAGATTGCACATTGTTCCAGGAATCATACTACTGTGAATGAAACAAAAATTTATTTTTATAAAACCAATTACTTTATAGGTAGAAATATTTTTAAAAACAAATATTGGTATGAATTCTGTGCCAATCTTTGAGCCTTGTGTGTCCTATGCTTAAAATGCCCCTTTAAAAATATTATTTACATAACAATGACGGGAATTTGTAGCCTTCAGCTAAAAGTGAATCTATGTAGAGTGTTCTAAGAGATCATTGGATCTCAAAAGGTCTCCTAGGGTGCCCTGGTGTGCCCTAGAGACTTCATCGGTTCTCGCTGATTAATTAGATAGAAATATATTCAACATAGAAATACATTTAGATAAAAGAAATAAATATAGCTAATGTACTATACCATTCCATGAAGGATAAGACGATCATTTTATAGCATATTATTATTATATGTTAAAAAAGCGATTTGATTTTCTATCAAAAAGAATTAAATTATTTGCTGCATATATATATTTTTAATATATATAATACTTGATTTGAAAGTATGAGTTTGTCTATATACAGATTACTTATTTCCTGATAAATGCGTCCAAGTAAAATAAGCATTCAAAAAATAAGTTACACATGTTCCCCTACAGATTCCTCATTGGAAAACAAAAGCGAAACTTGCTCAGACGATACCTGTGGTTGGAATTTTGTTACAAGCTTTGCTGTGTATTACAAGAACAAACATGACGCGTCAGCTGGAAAATTACGCCAATGTTATAACACGCAGAACAGTACGTTCCTTTTAGACAAAACATTACACGAGTTTGAAAATTCATCGGGAAATATTGACAGTGTATGAGCTGCATGCAATTTTTTATTTAGCTATTATGAAATTATGACAATACTTTCAAGACGGTCACAGAGACTTAACCGATGAGGAATGGCAAGGACAGTAGTGAATAAATCATGCATTATATGTTAGATCAAAAACATTATTTTTAGCAGAGTGAGCATTGCACAGGAGTTGGGAATATCTGTTGGCAATGATCATTTCATCATCCGTCACCAGTCTGATTCTAAGTTAGCTCCAAGAAGCGATTTCCTATTTTAATGACATCTAATGATTAGTGCAACGTTATGACAAATTCCTGCAGCGACTGGGATTTTGTGCAGAAATAAAAAGTGTATTTTATGTGTATAATATTGTCAGTAAAGTGTTTATACTTCTCAATAAAGCGTTTTATGACCTATTTTCTTTGAACTTCCATAGCACATTTATTTTTCAAAATGAAGTGTTACAGTGAAGAATGTTATTTTATAAGTAAATAAAAATTAAATGAAGAAATCAAAGTCATATCCTACTCGGAAATATAGTAAAACGTCATACATGCGTAAATTATGATTTTCCAACCATCACTAAAATTCTGCGTATATATATATATATATCTGTATATCGGTCGCACAAATGAAAGTTTTACTGTCGTGGTTGCGTCATCGTTTTGATATATAGAACACTACAGATATCTCAGTAGAAGCCTATAAATGCCATATCGTCACATTATAAAAGGTTATTTATGTGATAGAATCGGAGCAAGTTTAACGGTTTCGTTCGTATCATGGAAGCCACCAAAAGTTCTCAAACGGTAGTGGTTCAATTTCTATCGACGGAAAACGTGTGTTGGAGAAGTTTATCATTGAATGCAAAACGTGTATGTATGACACACAGTGCATGTTACGCAGATCAGTATTCTGATAGTGTAGGGATTTTCGTAAAAGACGAAGGAATGCCGACGATATGATACGACCAAATGCATATGATTATCTCCCATGAAACAATTGCTGTGTGTCCTTTACGAGAATCGCTACTTTATCGGGAAACTGATTTGCATGACACACAAATTATTTTCCATGCAACAATAAATTTCTCTAGGACTCATATTTTCCACCGTTAAAAATTGCACAAATGCATATTAAGAACGTTTGAAGGCATTTATCGTATGAAAGGCGCTGTTGAACTTGCTCCTAGGCTATCACACATGCATGTGTCGTATTTTCACTGTATGACATGTGTTTTAAACACCCAGATCTCTCTCTAGAGTCATTCGTAGTCTTCTATATCTTAAAACGATAACGCAATCAAGGCAGTGTTCCTTTCATTAGGCAACCCTTATATTTAACCTTAAAACATGAATATAAATTTTCAGTTCAATCGAATAATCCATTTAAACGATATCACACTTTCTAACTATCGTAAATAGTTTAAGCTCATAAGCTATAAGGTTAATGAATTTTCCTTTGTGTCCCTGTAAAAAATACTATAAGTGATAGATTCACTAAAATCTATACGAATCGTCCGACGGTGATCTATAGCACGTATATAAATTTTCAATTCTGTCGAATAAGAAGTTTGGACGCTATCTCACTTTAAAGATTTTGAGCTCCAGGACGTAATGATAAAGATTTTTTCTTTGTAGCTCTGCAAAAATGTATAAGTGCTAAATTCACCAAAATCAATAGGGTTTGTGCTAGGGTGACCCATAATATACGTAGTAACTTTCAGCTAATTCAAACAAAGCGTTTAGACATTATCGTATTCACTTACACACGTACACTCATGTACATACATCACGTAAAAATAGCAAAATGATCTTAGAGGACCTCAAACGTATATGTACACCAAAACCTCTAAGTCAAATTTTTGTCATAATTGCAATACTTTCCTTATATTTGTATGTTCGGTAAGTAATACATAAAAATAGAAAAATAACCACATTTTTTTCCTCCAGTATATAAAGGAGCAGTACTATGTAATAGGGTAGGCCGAAAATGGATATTTTCAATATGCGATTTCTAATAGCAAAAAACAGAAAAGTTGCACTTTGGCATCCTCAATTTGGGAAAAAATAATAAATAAATAAATAAATATTTATATCTTTAGTTTACGCATGACCTTCAAAATTCGAAAAAATGATGAAAAAAGGCGAAATTTCAAATATTTTTTATTCAGATACAAGTATTATTACATTTTGATCTAATATCTTTCAAAGTTTCCTTTTAACACTATTTCGAAATATCTTTAAAAAAAATTTATATTATTTTATAGCTTTCAGATGCGCATAATTCGTAAACTTTCGTAAAATTAACCAAAATTCGGCTTTTTTTATGTTTTCTAAAAAACACATCCTGTTTGCTAGAAAACATAATGAGTCGAATATTTCGTTACATTTGTAGGCATTTATTCCTTTTTAGTTAATAAAAGCACGTGATAGTAACAGACAATACGTAATTTTAGTTAGCAAATCATCAAAATCGATGACACTTCCATCTACCAAGCCACACGATTTTTCTTTTCAATTTCATTCACCATTCTCATAACATATCAGTCTGCTGTCAGCAAGAAGTGGTAATCAGGTCATTAAGTTTTAGTTTTATCATATTTAAGTAATGTTAGTTTAAAATATTATGTTAAATTGTGAATTTACCGTAGTGCTTTAAAAACTAATTATTGTTATATTTGTGTTATTTTACTTGTACCGTCATTAGCAATGCGGCTATCAGAGATTCCTTTGAGTATTCGTTTTTATGTTTATTTACTTATTTCTTTATTTTTACTGGGGGCTTAACAATAAAACAACCGTATACGAACACTTTTACAACATATGAGGATGTACTTTTTTGTTGTTTCAATAAAAAGGAAAAGTTGTCTGTATATTTTAAGAAAATACCAGCGTTTTTCCTGTTACCAATTGAGTGAGTTCACAAATACAGGAGTTATACCGATAAGCTTCAATACTAACTGTATTACATACTAGAATAGCACGATTAGAAAACTATCATGATCCATGTGTAAATTTAAGAAAGTCGTTTAAAAGATACAAGATGAAAGCAACTTTAAAAAATGCTTCATTGCTGATGCTAAATCAAAGTTGTTGGAAGTTACAGCATGTAAATTTACAATCACTTTTTTTGCTTTCGTGGGAAACACCATAGTTCTTGTGACTGTCCTGTAAACACCGATTTTAAATGTGAAAATGAGAAAAAAAAATCCAATATCGAGTTAGAAATTTTGTATGACCAACAAAATACCAGAAATACTTACATTAATATTCTAGACAGGAAAGAAACATAAAGTCTGAGATAAAAGGAGCATAGAAAATTACTAGATTAATATTGAAAAAATAGTTTAAATAGTTCTTCCGATGATTCAGTTTTAAATGTACATCCTAAGAAGTAATTTAAATACACAACAAAGAAAGTGACGTACCTGTTGCTTCTCATCTAAAATTCAAATAAAAATTATGTTATATGCTACCACTGTAATGACAGGAAAATAGCTTCTAATGCGCTCTAAAACCTGTTGGACTGATTAGTGACGGAAAGCTTATTTTTCTAACCCCGAGATTATTGACCATATTAATGGACGACAGGCAACATATGAGGAAGTTAGCCTACAGAAGATTCCTTAAGGCAAGAAATAAACTGTCAGAATCTCTCCACTAACATTAAATTTTGAAATTTCGAACTATGGAATGTTAGTCATCTGGTGAATGAGTTCGCTTTCTATCTTTTTTTTCTATACCTCAAATGACGAAAAATGTGACAAACAAGGATTTTTTGTCACTAGAATTGTTAAAATTTAAAATCATAGAATTCACAAACCACATTTAGGCTGTTGAAATAACTGTGAATCTGGTCAATGAATCTACAGAAAAAGTACTTGGGGAAGACTCAAGTGATAGATTTATGGAAACAACTATGTTGCTGGAAGCCAGCTTAGCTTGGTACAGCATGTAAAATAATCAGGAGATTTACTATTTTTGCTTTTCCATAAAACCAATTTTAAATCAAAACTATGACAGAGAAAAATTGGACACAATAATTCTCCAACGAGTGTAGCATATGAAAAAAATTAATGAAGACAGAAACACAATATATACAGACTACAAGAACTAAATTTTAAATAAAAGCATGAACAGCGCTGTAAAAGCGGCGCTATATTTTATGCTTTAGTACATTTCAAAAGAAATGAACGCGAGACGAATCTCTGCAAACCTTTCTGGGAGAAAGACGACTACAGACAAACTAAGATTATTACTAAATTTCATTAGGTGGGAGGTCACGTGGGTTTTGAAGAACGCTTCTACGTAAGCGCTTCTGCGTTGCTCTCCCTCGCTGGGAAAACCTCAAAGGGTGATCTGAGCTAGAAGATTTGGTTTTGGGTATTACACAACTTTATATTCAAGATAATCAATGTCAAAACTGAGTAATATATCCAATTTTCAACCGTAATCCAAAATTAGAAACTTGATTAAAATAATATAATAAATGGAAATGGAAATGCACTATAAATATGTAAATATTGTAAATAACTGTCCATCACGTTTGGTTAGACGGTAAGGGCTGGGTAGAACTCGAAGTGCAATCATCTCACCGTGGTCAGTTCTAGGTTGTTAATGTAATAAATTATAATTGCATAACAAACTAAGAGCTGCATATTGCGCATTTCTTCTTGAAAGTGTAAAGCTAAACTACAAAAAACAAAATACTGCAATTTCTAAAAATATAACTAAAAATTCAATTTTGATTAAATGAATGAAACTTTATGGCTTATGCTTAATCTAAAAACTGTAAAATAATATAAATATTTTTAAAGATATATGGAAAGAGTGGTAAAAGGAAGCATGTAAATGGTATTAGAACACAAAGAAATAGTATTTGCATTTCAATAAATAAAAAAAATATATGAGATTTTACCTGTTTTCATAATTTTTTCGAACTTTGAAGGCCATGCTCGTACTAAAGATTCGCAAACTTCTGTTATTAAACGAATACTTCAGCACAGTATTTTCTTAAGGGGAGTAGTATATTTTGTTACCGACCACTCTTTAGATGTTATGATACGAAAAGACAAGTTGCTTAATTCTTTTTTTTATTACTTTGAGAGTTTTACAGGTAATAGGGGGGAATTTGTCATTGATATCCAGAAATATTTCACTAAAATATTAATTTGAATCGGTTAATATTTCTTGTGCCCTTGTAAAATCCTAATAAAGGTAAGAGATGAAAAAAAAATATAAATAAACAGATAGGTATATATTATACTCAGATACTTTATACAAAATAATGTGGAAAAATAAACAAATAAGTCGACTACGTAGTGGTAAGGAGTAAATTATTTAATACGTATGAACGGAAAGATATATATATATATATAAATATATATATATATATATATAGGGATAAATTTAACAAATGAAATGAAATGAAACCCCAAAAAACAAAGAGGTCTTAATCAGGGAGGCCCCTCCGTGTAGGTACTAAAAGGAAATTTCTCCTGTTGGTTTTTCTTTTATTTTAACTTCATATACATAAATATTTGTTTTAAAAGTTTCTTATATAACTTTTATCTTCTGAATACTCAACAGCAAAGGATATTCAATTTTAATACTAAGCAATCTCCCAATAAATTATATTTTTCAATCGAGATTATCATCATTTTTGCCAAACCACCCCTTAAACGAATAAAAGACTCAAATTGAACAAATACATGTTTTTTATTATGATTATTATTTACTTTTCAACAGGTAATAGCAAAAATGTTCTCTTTCATAGAGATAAAACTTTTGATATCAAAGAGGTGATTTCATTTCATCTTATCAAAGAAAGAG
Source organism: Salticus scenicus (assembly GCA_963930645.1). NCBI lineage: Eukaryota > Metazoa > Arthropoda > Arachnida > Araneae > Salticidae > Salticus > Salticus scenicus. The sequence continues at coordinate 325,706,111 of OZ005654.1, forward strand.
GGCTTTTTTAGGCCTTTTTCCTGGGGTATGAAAAATAGAAAGATGATAAATAAGAAGAATGAGCTGTAGAGGTATAAAGTGAACTTTTGCTCAGTATTACTAAATTAATTTTCTTCTAAAAAAGATATGTCCCCACTACAAACTGTGTGTTTCTTTTTCTTTTTTTAAAGACCTAGACTGTTTTATTTATTTATTTATTTATTTATTTTTTTTTTGGTTTTCCGTCACTTGATACATACATTTATTATATAATAATGAGATGTTTTAACAATAAAATATTATAGCATTATATATTGTTTAATTTATTCCACATATTTTTTAACTTTGATGATCAAGAACTAAATTAGTTAGAAAGAAGATATTTTTTAAATGAGTACTGCTTCCCTTCGAAATTAAAATCACAATACTGTAAGATTTATACTTCAACTGAAAATTCAAGATCGCCTTCATTTGTAATATATAATAAAGAAAATCTTTATTTTGTTAAAAAATTTAATAAATATATTTTTTTTAATCCTTTTAATAATACGCTCTAACACATTTAATGAGCATTGTTTATTATGTGATTTCGTCATTACCGTGGAAATATGCTTTGTTTTAAAAATACTTCATAAGCACGACATAATTCAATTCAATATATTTGCGTTGTATTTCATTTTGGAATATATATATATATATATATATATATATATGTGTATATATATATATATATATATATATATATATATATATATATATATATATATATATATATATATATATATATATATATATATATATATATATATATATATATATATATATATATATATATAATAAGTTGATATTACACGCTTCTGAAATTTTGATTAACATTTTTATTTCATAACCATAAAAATATTTTGGAAATAAATTTTTAACAATATTACTCTTCTTGTTAAAAAAGTATTTTGTTTTTCTTTACTTACCCTTATTGGAAACTAAAAGATTATGCATAATATTCATTATACCTATCACTATTTTTCATATAATAATCATTATCTAAAAAGAGACTCGACACTGTGATTCATTTTTTACGAATATATTTCCGTTCCGTCAGCATATTTTCTAGCAAATATCTTATATTTTCTACTAAAAGATACGCAGGATGTTTACTCTGTAAAACTATAAAAATAATATAATATAATATTTGAAACTTTATTTCACAGGGAAGAAAAAAATTAAATAATGTAGACAGTTTTTTTTTTTTTTTTTTTTTTTTTTTAATTTAGGGAATGATTAAACTCGTGAGTATGCGTAAGATCTGTTCTCGCCCATTATATATAGAAAAATAAAATGTATTCATTTTAAGTTGTATGAACAATAATAAAAATTTGAATAATTTTATTGTGATATTGCATGATAAATTAATAATTAAACATTTGTATATTTTTTCTAATTATGCAGTAAATGTTACCTCTAATGCACAATACATTATCATGCCGAAATATCTATAATTTTGGGTGATATGAAAAATGAGCATTGGTTGAGAAACCTTTTTTAAAAGTAAATTTGTGCTGTACTTTATTTATAAATATTTGTGTTTTTAGAGTGTCCTGACCAATATGAAACTGTAACATTTTGCGATAAACTAATAAAATCATATGTATAAAACCCATTTTTTTAACACAGAAATAGAAAAATTTGGATGCAATTTTGTATTTAACACAGTCTATTATTTTAGGTGTTATATTTAAGAATTCTGTTACGTAATAGATATTCTAATAATTTAAATAAACAGAGTGTTCTAATAGAAAAAATATTTCTACGATAGTTCTAAAAATAAAAAAAAAGTTCCACATTTGACTCTTTCGTAATTCAAGACTTTATATGCAGAATTTTCTTTAGTAAGCTGGATCACGTTCGCTAAATTAAATTACTTAAGAAAACAATGAGCATTGGAAGTATTATCTGTTCTGCTTCTTTCATTTACAATTGAATCTTAAATTACGTACTGTCCGGAATTTTACAGACTTTATATTCAGGATTTCAGAATATAACAATATTGGTTTGGGAAATTCGTATACAAAACTACTGGATTAATAAAAATTATATTTTGTACATCTAACCTACTACGTATGTGGTTTTTATCTCTTAAATACAAAAAATTAGTTCATTTATTCGCTGATAGGAGGTAAGATGGAGTTGTGTTGCTACTATTTTGCATAAAACGGAAATTATATTGAAATTTTCTGCCTATTAAAACTTTTTATGGCAAACGTTTTATAAGAATACGGATAATTATTTTCATTGTTGAATAACTAATGTCTAAATCCAAGATATTTCACATCCGATGCTTATACCAAGCGCATTTTACATTAATTTTCTAACCAGTGTAGTCGCAATTTCTTCAGATCACATCGTTCTAGAAAATTTCCGATCCTAATCATACATTAGACGGTACTTTAATCTTTTCTAAATGCACGATTATTCTTCGAAGGTTAGTAATGTTAATAGAACTTTAGGACAAACTTTTAATCTCTCGAAATCGCTGGAAATCATAGAAGCATTGTAATTTCTCAAGTAAAATAATTTGCCGAGTAACGTTCTCTCTGATAATGTGAGCGGCATGTTAACTTTTATTTTGAAAGAAATTTTCCTTTACTCGTTGTAGTGCCTTTTGCCAAAACATGAACTTTATTTTCTTTTAGAAATGAAATCCATAAATTAACCAGACTATGTATCAAAAATGTATTTATTCATTAACAAGTAGTTTTCGCGTAGGAGGACTCCCAAAATATCTTGTCTGACTTGAATTTTTCTTTATATTCATAAAACAAAAAATAATTCTATCGTTATAAAAGTCTCGTTTATGGAAGAAAATACTGTATCAGGTTGTCGACAGTCGAAGATTCTTCCAGCAGTATATTTAAAAATTAATTTTGTTGCTCAGTTAATCGCGTAAATTACTACTTAAAGTTAAAAAAGAAAATTATTGGTGGAAGAATCAGGAAAATTTTTCGACTGTTAGCACCGTGTGTAGCTAATTTAGATAATTAAATATTTATAAATAATAATAATAAAATATATATATATCAGATTATTTGTATGTAAGTAATTGAATATATATCTACACTAGTTTTGACTGTTTCATCACATCCTAACTATAGAAGAAAAGATAAATTTATGGAAATTAAGTCACGCGATAGAATCATAAAAAAAAAAGTTATTGTTTATTGATTTCTGAATGAATTAACATTATTTGATGGATAAACTGCTTAATATTTATACAAAATTTTAAAAGATTAAATGTAAAAGATAGCTTAAAAAGAAAGCATCGTCATTAATAAATGATTTCTATCAAAATTTGAAACAATAAAATGAAAATTAAATTTTAAATCCAGTTAAAAGTTTAAATATATTATTTCATAAATTCCAAAACTTTATTTTAAATATTAAAAACTATAAATATTTTAAATATTAAAAATAAATATTTTAAATATTAAAAATAAATATTTTAAATATTAAAACAATATTTTAAATATTGAAGTGTTTTCAAATTGGCAGCACTACTTATTCATTCAATCGCAATGCATTTTAGATATATCGTTTTCCATTGACAATTTTTAGTGTTTCATTTTAGTTAATAACAATGGAAATGATGTCACGACACTTGTCACGCCTAATCAAGAGCATTATGTCATTGATCTTCTTTTTTTATTTATTTATTTTTTTTTTAAGAACCATCTTTTCTTCAACTGTAATTTACCAGCTACATTTAATTATGCGTCTATGGCTTCATCTAACTTTATATCGTTTTAGACGTCATGCAGGGTTTATTCAGTGGCTTGAGTGTTCAGACGTTTTGATGTTCGAGTCTTGACACGGAAATTTTACACTGACGTTGGAAAGGATTAATATTTCCAATTAAGATTAAAACTTTAAAATTCAATACTTATTATTATTTTGAAAATCAATGGAGAAAATTTTGGTCATGTAAGCGTGAAATTTATCTCAAATCAGCGTTACATTGTGTAAAATATATCCAGTTTTAATTTTATTTTGACAACCAGTTTAGTTTATTTTAGCGAGATTTTATTTCCCCTTTTTAATAAAAATGTGCAAGAAACATATATAGATTGATAAATTAAAAACTGTCTTTTAAACAAGCAATGGCAAAATTTATATTTCGAAAGCATACTTATGTATAGAACTTATTTCAATTATGAAAAACGCTAAATCGTATACATAGCAAATATAATAATTATTTTGTTCAAAACATACAGAAACTGTGAAAAAATATATATATATACTTTCTTGGCAATTTGAAAATAGTATAAGAATATGGAAAATACTATATTTTCAAAAATGACCGGACACATTGGATTCAAGTCATTTTGTCAAATATCTCAAAAAGTACTATATGAATCTTCTTGAAACTTGAGGAACGTGAAAAACATGTTATTCCTCACATATTCGAATGAATGTTTTAAACCAAAAGCGGAAGGGGGACTAATAAAAAACTAATATGTGGTCGCCACCACAAGACTTTCTTCTATAACTTCCTATACAAATTCACTCAGTTCAAATAATTTACAAAAGCTATTATTTATTAAAATTATCTACCATGATGGATGGAAAGAAAACTAACACTAAATATCCAAAGAAAGGCAGTTTAACTAACATCTTAAAAAATGTGTTTTCATAATGGTCATGTGAAACATCAAATTTTATACAGTTAAATGTCATATAAGTTAAAATATAGCATTCCCGTTCTCAGGAAAAAATCCATTTTAGCAGCGCAACCTATTGGTAGATATACATCCAAACTGAATCATCATAATGCCTCATACTGGCTTTCTCACACACTAAATGTTGTTTGATTATACGCATCCGAATCTGAGATATTGTCTTAACTTAAACTGAGAAAATCGCTCCACCTGTTGAGAAATTTGTACCAAAAATTGATAATCACTAACACGCGTCAAGATGTACCTAAGTTTTAATTTATATGCATTTTTATGCTGTAGTTCCTCAGATATAACATTTTCGTAAATTGTGGAAATCGCTGCATAGCAGCACCACGTTTTAGACGGTTGACACCAATAGTTGATAAGCTCTAACTTATATGAAGTTGCATCGGTATATAAATTTATATGCATTTTTGGGCAGTAGCCCCTGAGATATAGCATTTCCTTAAATTGCGGAAATCGTTGCAGAGCAGCGCCGCCTGTTGAGCGGTTAACACCAAAAGTTAATACGCACTAATTTAAGTCAAGGAGCATCTATGTATAAAATTATACGTCATTGTATGCAGCAGTTCCTGGGATGCAATCGCCACACAAGTTTTGTCTCTCTCTCACACATACACAGACAGGCAGACATTTTTTAAAAATGGACAAATCGTGCTCTGGACCTCTCAAAACATGTAAATAAACCGAAAAACGGAAGTCGAAAATTTTTGCAAGTCCAATACTTTCTTCTATTTAATGTCGAAGAAATTAATAAATGAAAATGTTTCGTATTATCTTGTAAAAAATTATGTTTGAAATGCGGTTTGGCTGTAGCATATGATGATAAGGCTTCGTCGATTTAGCCTATATAATTTTTTTATGAGACTGCCACATAATTCCTCAAAAATATAACAGTTTCTTAAAAAAAAAAAAAAAAAAAAAAAAAAAAGCATTCTAAAAGCTATAACACAAGAGGTGTGTTATAGTTTTTACTATAACACACAAACTGTAACCCGATGCAAAATCATTTACAGGAAACTTGACATTCTGTATTTGACGTATTACGATCAGAATATAAAAATATTAAATATCTAATAAAATATGAACATTTTTACACAATATTTTTTAACTGCACATGCTCAAGTTTTATCGAAACTTCACTTTCATATTTTGATGGCGAAAAGTATTAAACTACATATATAAAAACTCCAAACAAGTATCGTGTAAATTCAAAAACTATTTAATTTAAAAAAAAAAAAAAGTAAATTTAATAAATTTTAAATAATCATAAAATTTAATATTTTATATCAATACCGATAAAAATAAATCTACTATTTATACCTTTTATTTTATTTTAAATACACTGTAAAAAAAAAAAAAAAAAAAAAAAAAAAAAAAAAAAACGTAAGATTACGAGGAAAGCACAGTAGCAGAGATTCCAGATAAAGCCTGTTAAAAGGAACGCTTAGACCGTAAATTAAGTGTATAATAACCTTAAATTACGTTACACGCCTGTAAAAAAAAAAAAAAAAAAAAAAAATACGGGCTTTGTCTGGAATCTCTGCTGCCGGGCTTTCTCCGCAATCTAACGGGATTTTTTTTTTTCTACAGTGTATTCTATAAAATTTACAATATTATTAAATTATCATGGTGAATGCAGATGATTTCCATCCTACAGAAATCTAACACTAAATATACAAAGAAAGACAGTTTTATTCTCTATAAATAACATCTTTAAAAATACATAAGTATTTTGGATACAATCACTGGCAATTCTCTAGAAGAGAACTTAAGCATTTGACAATTGGACTTAAGCATTTGCTCCATCTTTCTTGATTATTAGTCTATGGATATAGAATTACCCTTGAAATATTTTTCCCTGATTTGTTACAGGAAGTGTTTCTTGCATTATTATTTTCTGAAAAGATGCCTATACCTTTTCTAAAAATAGTCAAATCGTATTCGTATACATTTTCTTCTATATTCAATAAAAGAAAGTATTGGATTCATAAAAATTTTCGACTTCAGGATTTTGGTGGATTTACATGTTTTGAGAGGTTTAAAGCACGATTCGACCATTTTTAGAAAATGTCTGTCTGCTTGGTGTGTGTAACAAAATTTTGAATCAACTGTATAGGACCTATTACTCATAATTTCATAAAATTTTATATGTGGATGTACCTTGACATAAATTAGTGTTTGTGAACTTTTGGGTAAAACCGTCTTACAGGTAGCGTTGCCCCCCGTTTTACTAATTTTTTAACATGGACATATATAATATAAGACAAAATTTCATATAAATGAACTTTAAGATAATTATGTTTCAATAATCACCATTAAATTAAAAGGAATTATTTATAATTGTGAAAGTTATCCACTTCCCTCCTCCCTGTGCGAATTCCTAAATTTTATTATAAGTATTTTTTGAAAGAGTTCGTCAATACTTTTAAAATGAATGGTTGAAAATTTGATCTGCGATAAATTAAAATAAAGTGTCCGCTATTTTTATTTTTAAGGGGAAAAAAAATACTTCGAAAATAAATAAATAAAATTCTTAAATATGTCACACAGTGAATAAATTTGAATTTCTTTTGATATTTAGTTTTATACTACTTCTGTAGAATGGAAATCGTCTGCAATTATCATGGAAATAACTTTAATAAAAAATAATTTTAAAAAGTTATTTTTACTGAGTGAATGTGTATAGGAAAGTATAGAAGAAAGTCATGTGGTGAACACATTATAGGGGAGACCGAGGTACAATGGACCAAATTTGAAAATTTTAAGTGTTTACTCACGAAGTAATGATTTCTAGTTATTGAAAATATGTGTACATATTACATATATATTGGGTTTTGTGTTGCAGTCAATCAAAAGCAATAAATATGTTTACTTATACATATATATATATATATATATATATATATATACCGGGTGATCCAAAAGTCAGGACAAACTTTAAAAATGAATAATTCGAAAACGAATCAAGATACAAAGATACGGTTTGCACCAAACGGATGGAAAAGAAACCGGGTTTTGTGTGGCAAAGGAAAGAAATTAGTTCTGTTGGCGACCAACAGATGGCGCTATAGTGTTTTATTTCACCAAAAGATGATTTACAAATGAAAAAAAAAAATGTTGACAACTTATAAGTCAGCTTAATTACAGTTAATTAGTACTACTACAGTAACTGTTCAATGTCCATCATTCAGAAGTACAGCTGTGAGATGATTCACCACATCGTTCACAGCATTTAGTAGCATTTCTTGCGTTATGGCAGACACAGTTTGGCGGATGGCATCTTTCAGTGCTGCTAGTGATGCCGGTTGGTCGCGGTACACTTTTGACTTCCAAGAATCCTCACAGCCAAAAGTCACAGGGTGTCAGTTCGGGAGATCTTGGAGGCCATGCGTGATTAAAGCAACGACTGAGAATGCGATATTTCGATGCATATAAGCTTCGACTACCATTACCTGCTGTAGTTGTTACTTTTTATATCGTTTGTTGCTCTGCATAATCCTACATCAGAAATACGACAGCGCCATCTGTTGGTCACCAACAGAACTAATTTTTATTTCTTTGCCACACAAAACTCGGCTTCTTTTCCATCCGTTTGGTGCAAACCGTATCTTTGTATCTTGATTCGTTTTCGAATTATTCATTTTTTAATTTTGTCCTGACTTTTGGATCACCCGGTATATCTATCTATATATATATATATATATATATATATATACAGGGTGATTCAAAAACGTGAAAAAAATGGTGTGGCAGATCAATCATATAACAAGGATCAAAAGTCGCATAGGAACAGGGGGTCGCAAACGCCTGTAAAGGGCGCTAGAGCCACGAGAGAGCGTTGCGATACAAACACGAGTAGAAATCCTTCAGTAAACCAGAGATACGACAATGCTGGCAATGAATCCTGATTCGGCCAAAACTACTTTCGACCGCCTGAGGGAACGCTGCAGCGCCAACGTAGACTTAGCGACCACTGCACTAGAACACCTTCAAACAAAACCACTTATGAGACATACAAATAAATAGCCCATACTGCGCTTATGCGCCAAGGTTAGGAGTCCAGGTTGCCATAGTTTGGACGAAATTTAATCAGCCCGCCATTTGTTTTCGTCCACTGCTCAAGCGCACTAAGCTCTTGTCTTATCTCTGGTTTACTAAAGGATTTCTACACACGAGCTGAGCAAACGGAGATTGTCTTCATTCGAGCCATGAATGCGTTTGGCGTAACATGACTAGTTAACACGCACTGCGAAGTGGCTGACATGCATTTAATTTACGGCATGGCCAATTGCAATGGATGAGAAGCCTTGCGAATGTATTGTGAAAAATATCCTGGTAGAAACTTGCCTAGACACTCATTCTTTGCCACTTTGTATCGACGATTGTGTGAAACCGTCTCGTTCGACGTGCACAAGCCGGATGCTGGTCTCCAACGAATAACTCGGACAGTTGATGCTGAAAAAAGAGTTGCCCAAGAAATCCTGCGTACTCCTTTAACAAGTACTCCTTTAACAAGTTGTATCTAGAAAGACCCATATCCCCCAAGCTGCCGTCTGGCGCACTGTACACGACAAAGGATTACATCCTTATCATTTACAACGCATCCAGTCACTGAAACTAGGAGACTACAGCAATCGTATGGATTTTGCGCGGTGGTTTTTGCAAGAAAGTGCTGCAGACCGAAACTTCGCAGCAAGTGTTCTCTTCACGGATGAGGCTGCGTTCTCATAAGAGGGTATGATGAACTTTCACAACCTGCATACGTGGGCGGATGAAAACCCGCATGCTACACATCCACACGGCGCACAACGAAAATTTTCCGTTAACGTGTTCTGCCAGAAATGCTGAATGATGTTCCGTTGCCTATTCGTCAACGCATTCAATTTCAACATGACGGAGCTCCTGCACATTTCAGCACAGACATCAGAGTATATTTGCAGGCTACTTTTCCTGGCGGCTTGATTGGTCGCGGTGGACCAATCGCATGGCCACCACGATCACCATCCCTGTCTCCCTTAGACTTTTTCTTATGGGGATTTTTAAAAGGACTTGTATAAGAAACACCTGTTGCAACGCCAGAAGAATTGGTAGGAGGAATCTTTGTGGCAGCAGGATGTGTTCGTGATACACCTGGTATCTTTGAGATGGTGTGGCGTTCTATGCAATGTAGATGCCAGGCGTGTCTCGATGCATCTGGCAAAAACTTTGAGCATCTCCTGTAGGCTCAACATTTGGCTCGCATTAGTCGCATGTGAGTGAGTAATTAACAATAAATTTATCTGTAAAGGTTTTGTTCCTTCTCTTTGTGTTATGTATTACTTTAGACGCCTTGTAGCGGCTCCGGATCGCAGTTGCGACCCTCTGTTACTATGCGATTTTTTATCTATGTTGTATGCATGATCTACCATGACATTTTGTCAACGTTTTATTTTAATCACCCTGTATATATATATATAATATATATATATATATATATGTGTGTGTGTGTGTGTGTTTTAAATAGTAAATGGACATTTGTACCCCGACACCAGGGTACAATGGTCCATGACACGGGGTACTATGGACAACAGTGAAATTAAAAAAGTATACTAATATAGTGCGTTTTTAATAGTGTAAAATGTTAGTTTAATACATTACATTTCTTTATTTATGCCTTAGATTCATGCAAATAATGCAAATTAATGAACATTAAAATTAGAAATGGATACACCAAACGATTTTTATGTCACTAAAAGTCTGTTGTTTTCTTGTAAAGTCTTAGGGTTTGTAAGACTCATAATTACAATAACTTGAAAATTTACAAGACATATATCAACCCTCTCAGGAAAAAATGTATAAATCTTGATTAGGTTTTCGTTGCATGAAAAGCAGATTCATTACCTTTTATTTCTGTGATTAAAACAACAAAATGTAAAATTGTACTTTTCGTCAAATTTATTTGCATGATTATTTTTTAATTTCATTATTTAATTCAATTTGTTGTCGCTGTATGATATTTTGAATACAAAAGTAACTGAATGTTTATTAAAAATAAATAAGAAGAAACCTCAAAGTAAATTGCTTTCTTATTCATCTTTGAAGACACAATAGATCTAATTAAGGTTAACTGCGAAATTTTTAAGTATAATTTATAACTAACACTTCAGAAATATAGATTTCGTGAATCAGTTTATTATGGCAGAGAACTGAGGTAAATGTACCATGGTCCATTGTACCCCGGCTCTTACAGTTCAATTGTACCGTGTATGGACCTCTGACAGCAAATCTTAAAAAAAAAAAAAGAAACAAATCCCTTTAAAAAATATTTTAATGAAATTAAATATAATAATAGATAACCTTAGCTCTTTACTGTGCTAAATACCCTCTTCCAGATCATTATTCTTGAATGATAAAAAGAAAAAATGTTTAACTGAAAATATTTACTTTTGGCTACCGTAAACTAAATTTCACAATTAAAATGGCTAAATTATCAGTTAGGCATTAAATTACTAGCTAAGTTTCCTCATGGCAGTGCTGCGATGTATGTACCAAAATACAACCATAAAAAATAAATAAATAAATACAATTATAGGGCGTGGTCCACTGTACCCCGTGAATCATTGTACTCCAGTCTCAGCTTCTAGAATGTTTTTTGGGGTAATTTCTGAATGGCAAGTTTTGTTTCCAGGTGAAATAATATCGTTCATATCACGAGACCCTAATACACTAAATAATAAATTTTTAGCACAATAATTCATTTATTATTTTAAAAATATTTATGTGTTATGATTCTGAATTATCACAAGAAAAACATATTCAACAATTCTAAAAGTTTTCAAACACTATTTAATCTATCAAATATTTCAAGAAATTGCTTAAATTTTTCAAAGTATACTTTTCAAAAGAAGTTTATAGCTTATCAATTCTAATCTTTAAAGTGTGTATTTTAGTCTAAATGGGTACACTCTAAAAGTTATTGGAATAGATAAATATTTGTTTAAGACTAACAGGTAAAAATAAAGATGCACTTGTTTATTTTATATTACAATTTTCCATTAAAGCTTTTTAATGATATATATATATATATATATATATATATATATATATATATATATATATATATATATATATATATATATGCATATATATGCATATCAAATATTAAAAGTTTATCGTAATAACATACCCATAACTCTGGTATCTGAATTGAAATTTGAAATTTTAATTTGCTTTTAAAGTTTCCTTTAATATTCCACTCATATTAATGCACTTTCCATTATTCCATTAAAGTGAAGCATCAATAAATATGTCTATGATAATTATTAATATCCCTTTTAAAATTAGTATATTTATTTCGTAGTTTAGATTTGTGTATCTTAATCTTTTTGTCTATGAATATAAAATTCGTATACAAAAGTACGTGTAAAACTTTCTTTTTTTTTTCTTCTGTATGTGTGTATTATAGAAATCATTGCTATTAAATTAAATTAAACACAATTTAATAAATTTTAAAATTAATAAACAATTCTATAAGCAATCTTTAAAGTACAATTGAGGAACAAACAATCAGTCCGTGTTTTACATATATATATGTATATATATATATATATATATCTAAAAGATTTAGTAATTTTTTGTTGAATTCAATATAAAATAGTACAAAAGTATAATATTATTTTCAAATAAAACAAATTTTATTTCATCATAAAACTACTTAGAAAATTGTGGTTTCAAGAAGTGTTTTCTCTAGAGCCTGTTTGCAATCAAATAGTGACTCCTGTAGCCAGCCTATCAGAACTTTTTTGATTGGTCACGTGACAATACACACGTACCAGTTTTTTGTTTGTTTATCTTTTTCGTGCTGTGTTGGTTTGAAGATTTTAAAGCAGTGTGTATATTTACTTAATTTTTTTCTTCTTGAGGGGGATAGTAGATCTCGTATTAGTGAGTTCACCAGATTACGGAACTAGGAAAAAACTAGGAAAAAACAAGCAGCTGATGCAAAAAGGGCAGAATAAACATAAGTTGTATTTCGGCAGAACGTGATGAGACGATCATCCGAAGAAAAATGTAAAAATATCAGAGGAACAAAGGAAACAATAACCTGAATAAACTACTACGTCAAAAACGCCAAAAGAAATATATTTGCGATGCATACAGCTGTTTCGGTAGCCTTAAGCGTACCGTCTTCAGTGCAAAAAGAATTCTTTAATAACGTCAAAGAAACAAAAGTAACAATGCTATGAAGATTACAAAACAGTTGATTTGATGATGCAAATGTGTTGGCGACTGATTGGAAACCTTTTAATATGAAGTCACTTAAATTTTATTTAAAAATTTACCATTCATATCAGAAATGGAAAAGATATTTTTATAGAAAAATTCGGAAAATGTCAAGGTTAAAATCTTCAAAATTTCTAAAGAGGATTAATGTTGCTATTGTTCAAAAGTGTTACCTTACAATCTCTTTGTCTTAGTCATCACTTAGTAAAAATTTTTCACTTAAAAGAAAAAAAAAAAAAAAAAAGATGTAGACAAATTTTTAAATTAATGCATGGTGAAGAGTAGCAAAGTCAACTTGATTTTAATTAGTATAAAGATATTATTAATTTACCTTCGAGCAGTGAAGAAACAGGTGAAGTATGGATAAGGATATTGGTTAAGAAATTCGAAGAATGACTTTTCACGTCTAAATGTTTCACTTTATTTTATAAATAGACAAACAATTTTATTCTGTTGATAATGTATTTAATTCCATTAAAAATGTTATTTTAACAATATCTGAGTTACATTCTTTTTCATTCAACAGTGTTTTAAGCACACTGGAAATATTCAAAACCTGCTTTCTACTTACATTATTAGTTACTGTGGGAATTAGTGTTTAAATTTATTTATTTTATTATTATTATTATTATTATTATTAGTTATTAGTTTTTTGTGTTTTCTGAAAAAATGTATCTCTCGGAGAAAACATGGCTTAAATGTTTGCTCCTCATATGTAAAAATAAATATCAGCGTATATTGCTGAAAATTAAATGTTTTTCTAAACGAAATGCATATTTGATTGCGATATAAACAATGTGCAGTATGAACTGAAAACATGTCAATAAACAATGGCGATAGATTTTTACATCTTGATTTTATTTAGCACTTTAGAAAATTAAAGGGATGCTAATTTTTTGGTACAATATTAGACGTTTAAATTAAACAACTAGATGTCAAAAGGATGCCAAAACCAAAATTATTACGTAAATTACAAATAATGCAAATCTGAATTCATTAAAAATTCATTTATCTTCAAATTTATGAACACAGTAAAAGGATATTGTACGTACTCTATAAAGCTTGTAATAAGATCTTTTACACATATTGCATCACCTCCAAGCGAAATTCTGTTTCTGTTATTAATTCTTCGACCTCCTCAGGTAGGTGTGCTTGTTATTCGAGTCACATCATATTATGTCCTCGTTGCACTCCAGTTTTTGTGCATTTTGAGTGTTGTGGCTGTGCCACTTGATTATGTGTCCAAGAAGATTATTGGATCTCCTGGGTCAATCTAGTTCCCTCTCTTTAAAGAATGAACGAAGTACACTATGTCCTTTTTAGTGTGAAACTGACGCGATGATTGATCCCCATGACGTTATCTGGTATTCGTTACAGTTGTCGACAACGAACCCATATACCTGACTTGGACAGTAGAAGATAACCAATGGCGTCCAAATCCAAGTTCCTCTGCACGATGTACCGGAAAAGAAATTATGTGTATTCTTGGAATATATTATTATCGCGAGTTAAATACATTGATCGTGCATGGCAGCGTATAATAAATGATAGTGCAGCGTTTTTCCTTTCATCGATGAAGCGTTCCATATAGAGCTGGTTATTAAATACGAAATCGATATGTATTAGACGAAGCCTGAAATATGACATTAATCGTGCATTATAAACTCAAACACATATGGCCAAGAGTTAATGGCAATCGCTGAATTTGAAGCTTGTTGAAATTTTAATGTACTGCAAAAATGTCGAACGGTACGACGTGACAGATAATTTTATGAAACAAACCAAATTTCTTGCGCTATTATTCTTTACAGCTGTATGATAAATCATTCTTGTTACAATATTCTTTTGTAAAAGTTCACTGTTATGACACGACTAGTGCAACCGTTCCCTTCGACCGGTATGTCGATTCCTACAGCCTTTGAATGCCTCACTGTGACTTCATTACGCCCAACATGGATGCCAGTTTCTCGAATGTATAACCCACACTATCTATAAGCTACGTTATCTTCCCTATTAGTTTGTTAAATTATTATTTTTTTTTTCTGGGTGGGGGAGGGATGCAAACAAATTCTTTACCCTAAAGAAATTCCACGCGCAGCATATTATCGGTACAAAAAGCATTCTTCTTTTTTACAATTATCTCACGTCTTAATTTTAACTGGAGATGCTCAGTTTGCGCATATGCACAGAAAAGTAACTATTTGCATATTCTACCGAGGTATACACATTATACGGATTTTATATTCTTCTTCATTAGTGTTATATTTTGAAAGATTTAAAGAATGTAAACAACTGCTTAATAAGGTATAAAGTTAAATTTAAGGAATTAAAAAAAAAACTTCTAGAAATCATGATTTTTGTTCATAAAATAGCTAAAGTATACAGTGATTGGAGTCTTTAGTCTTTTACAGAGTCAGTCTTCTTCAACAGTTTGTATTAACTTCGCAATGCAATACTGCTGATTAAGATGATTGTTATAGCAATTGTATGATTACGTAACTTTATTATAAACATATAGATTTACACCAAATAAAACTAGTATCTTGTGGTCACCGCCAGACTTTATTCTATATTTTCCTATATAAATTAACTCAGTTCAAATAATTTCCAAAAACTGTTGTTTATTAAAATTGTCTACCATGATGAATGCAGGTGATTTTCTTCTTAGAGAAAACTCTAAATACACAAAGAAACAAGGTTTAACTAACATCTTAATATATGTGTTTTCATTATGTTTAACTCACGTATCATGTTTCGCAGAGTTAAATGCCATAGAAGTTGAAATATATCATCCCTGTTCTCCGGAAAAATCTGCACTGTATCAGTGCAACATATTGGTAGATGTACATCCAAATCGAATTGGCATAATGTCTCATAATGATTTTATCACATATCATGTGTTATTTGATTATACGCATTAGTACCGGCAATATAGTTTTCTCATAAACTGAGGAAATCGCAGTATAGAAGCATTACTTGTCAATCAGTACCAAAAGTTTGTTCGCAGTAACTCACGTCAAAGTGCATCCACATTTAATTTTTATACAATTTTATGAAGTAGTTCTTGGGATATAATTCTTCCTTAAATTATGAAAATTGCTGAACAGCACCGGCACTTGTTGAACAGTTGACAACAAAAAATTCTAGGCACTAACACATGTCAAGAGACTGTAAAGATGTAGGCTACCCTGCCTGCGTCATACTTAATGAGGTAGTGAGTGTAAATAATTCACAGAGTCAAATAGTACAATTGAATAGTATATTTAATTAAACTTCAATTAAGGGAGAATACTTTACTAAACGGCATTTAAAACACAGGAATGTTTTAATTTCTCCGAATAATTTTAAATTATAGGCAATTTCATTTGCTAAATGAAACAGGTGGCTAAACAGTCTTACTATAAAACAAGAAACGATGCTACATTACCCATCAATGATGAAAACTGACGATTGACTCGGTGATATCTCGAACAGGTGAATTTATCTTAGGCGTACTCGTGGCCAGAATTATATTTCAAGGCAAAAGCTACTTCACCACCTAAATCCCACCTACTACACACCTACAAGCTCTCCGAGCATGATACCATCATTCCTTTTATACGTTAACTAATTAGCATCTTTCCATTTAACCTTATTTTCTATGCTCTTCCCCCAAAAGTCTCTTATTTAGCAAATCTCGTAAAATACGAACGTTCTCCTTTTTGATTTCGCTACTCCTCACTAGAGTGTTTTAGTAGGCAGAGTAAAACCTAAAGACAGTTTCACGACTCTTACTGCTTACTCTTACTCGAAACTGCTTCCCACGTTACAATACATCTACATATAACTTTATATGCATGTTTATTAAGTAGTTCCTGAGAGATAGTCTTTTTCCAAACTGTGGAAATCGCTATAAATCAGTGTCACCTTTTGAGTGGGTGACACCAAAACTTGATAGACACTAACTTATATCAAGTTACATCTATATATGACTTCATATACATTTTTGTGCAGTAGTTCCTGAGATTTTGCCTTCCATTCACTTGTGGAAATTGCTGCATAGTAGCGTCATCTATTGAACAACTGACACCAAAATTTGACATGGACTTTAGGTCAATTAGGTCAATGTGCATCTACATATAAAATTATAGGCCATTCTGTGCAGCATTTCCTGGGACACAGTCGCCAGAAAATGTTTGTCACACGCACACATACAGACAGACATTTTCTAAAAGTAATCAAATCTTTTTCAGGACCTCTCAAAACGTGTAAATCTACCGGAAGTCGAAAACTATTACGAATCCAATACTTTCTTTTATTGAATATAGAAGAAAGTATAAAATAATTTTTTATACAAAATTACTAGAGGTATCATATATTTAAAATGAAGATGCATTTTCTTTTCGATTTTTGAAATGTTTATAGAGTTAAGCGAAACCGTAATCAATAGGAGGTATGTGGGATTAAAATTTCTTACAAACATTTTACATACTTTTAGAAAGATTTTGAGCTACACTGATTTTTAAGATATTTTATTGTAGAGAAAGCCAAAACTAACAAATTTGAAAACTGATGTCTAGACATACGTCAATGTAATAGTTCTTTTTTTTTTTTTTTTTTTTTTTGGAATGCAATCAATTACTAATGTAATTAAATATTTAATTCATGTGCAAAACTACACTCCTTCTCATATTTATAAGGACACTTTATATTTTGAAATAACTAATCTAAAAATAATTGTGAACAAGATTATACTAAGTGCACTTAATAGATCTAGTATTCTAAAAACCAAAATTGCTATAATTTTTTTAATATGAAACAAACTTAATAAAAAATAATGCAAAATGTGTTTTTCTCCACGTTTTTAGATGTTCATAATTATAGGGACAATCCAGATTTTTTTCGTTTTTTTAACTTACTAGCGGTTAAATTACAGTTGACATACGAATTTGTTAACTACTGGGCTAGATTAATTCATATATAAGCATTCAACTTTTCTTGGACGGACATTCTAAGATTCTAAGACGGAAGGTGGCCGCTCACCACTATGCAGCGGTTTTGAGCGATTTCAACCTTTAGAGAGGGGCTCCGATGGCACTGTGGTGATTCAAAAGAGCCCGTGTCTAAAGGTTAAACCTCCTCCGTTGTTTATTGCATAAACAGAAAAAAAAAAAAAGGTTACAGAGGTCGCCAAAGCGGAGCTTTCACACGACAGAGGGCGACAAGGAACAAGAATATGAAAAGAAGAACGGAGCCTTGATCCCTCGCATGGAAAAGCTTGTGAAGAAAAATTGTATGGTCCTCCAAGAGAAAAGTTGGTAACTGCCTTGGAAGATTGAAAAATTAGTTGGTCAAATTGGAAAGATGCATTAAGAAGTTATAGATTCTGGTTAGTTTCTGACGTAGGGGAAGCCAGGTAACGATATTAAAAAGCCAGTCGTTAGGTTTATTAGGTGGGTTAAGGATACGCCAATCAAGAGTTAGTGGGCATGAGAAAAAGTAATGATTTGCATTAACCTCAGCGCCGCACTGACATTGTGGAGTGCGCGAGCAATGAAACTTGAAGAGATGTGATTTGAACGGGCCATGGCCCGTTAAGAAGGCTGTTATGGCTGGGGAAAGGTCAAAGTTATAATTTGACACTTTTGGGAGGAGGTTAAACGTAAATCTACCTTTAGGAGATGTATCCCAGTATAGCTGCCATTCTTTCTTTAGTCGTGCTTTAAGACATCTTTTGATGTAAGAGGGGGGGAGGGCCAGAACGGAATCCACTGCTTCCTTTTTAGTGGCAGTTTTTTGCTAAGAGATCTGCCATTTCATTGCCCGCGACACCCCTGTGAGCGGAGACATGAGCTAAAGAGAAAGTCTCGGGCTTAGACAGGAGATCTAATGTGATTTTCTGAATAATAGGATGGTTACTCCTGTGGCGAGCCAGAGCCTGAAGACCTGAGAGACTGTCACTGTAGATAAAAATTTTCGAATTGGTAAAATAAGAAATTGACCAAGAATTTGCTTGGCTGATAGAGAAAATCTCAGCCTGGAAAACAGTGTTACAGTCCCCAAGCCTACTGGACCACTGATGAACCAAGACCCCGTCAAAAAAGGCGCAAAATGCGGCACCCACAGTACTGATAATTCCTCAAAAAAAAAAGATCGTTTGTGTAGTGAAGTATGATAAATGTGCTTTTAAGGTGGAAGGATAATTTCAATCCGCCGAATTTCTAATGAAATTCGAAGGTCTAAAATTGCTGAAGGAAATGTGATCAAACGTTGAACTGTTGGTTCGATAGGAATGGAGATCTAATGCAAAATCAGAGTTGTTTTACAGAGATCGAAGACTCATAATTCCTCTTACCGTTCTATTCATAATGACTGCTGCTGAATTTGTTCGTAATTTGTAACGAAAGGTTAGAGTCCACATTTATGCATCATTAAAATAATTAATAGTATGTTAAAATGAATAAAAAACCTGTAATAATCAATCAGCATTTAATGGGGGAAAGAACGTCTGTGTTAAATTTGAATAAAGATAATATTAAATAGTAAAATGTTGCATTTTCGGACGAAAAACATTTTATTCTTGATTCACCAAATGGTTTTAACAGTTACTAACACGATCTGAAGATAGCGAAAAACAGAACAGATTTCTTAAAGGCAGATATGAATCGGGCATTTTAAATTTGGATCTACGGTGCACTGGGGAGCTGCTTCTACTGAAGGCAGAATGAATTTAGTAATTTTTTCTATTAATATGAACGTCAAGAGAATATCCGCAAATTTTAAACGTGAAATTAACAGATTTTTGTTAGATTTTGGGGGGGGGGGGGGGGGGGTGTAATAATATTTTTTTCTACAAGACTTACATTTTTGCTCTACTTTTAGAGCAATAGGGAATAGTTTGAAGAAAGAAACGTCTGTATTTTTGCCTTTCCCATGGCCTAAAAGTTGAAAAA
This sequence comes from Salticus scenicus, assembly GCA_963930645.1. Classification (NCBI taxonomy): domain Eukaryota; kingdom Metazoa; phylum Arthropoda; class Arachnida; order Araneae; family Salticidae; genus Salticus; species Salticus scenicus. The sequence continues at coordinate 325,726,017 of OZ005654.1, forward strand.
ACCTTAACTTATGATATTAGAAAAGTGCATGCAAGTGGAAAGCAATTTTAAGTAGTTTAAATGTATTAAGAATATCATATATGCTATACAAAATGGTATTGAAACTTAATATTAAAAAAAATGTGTATATACAAGAGAGAATGTCTGACTGTTTAACCCTAAAAAGAGACCCCATAAAATATTAATTTAAAGAATAACTGAAAAAAATTACTAAAATTCGAGCTGTCCTTATAATTGTGAACACCTGAAATGTCATCTTTTTATCATATTTAAAGTTTTTTAAGATAGAAAATCGATAAAACTTTTTAAATATAAGCTATTAATGAAATTCAAATTAATTAAAAATATTTTTGTTTAAATAATAGTGTTCAGTGTTTAGTTAATATAGAAAAACGGTTGTCCTTATAATTATGAGAAGGAGTGTAGCGCACGTACTTCTCATGAAGGCGGCTGTAGTCCTTTAGCGATCTGAGGACGCTCCCTAGAATTATATCTGTTAAACCAGTAACCCTTGTCTTAAGGACATTTTTTGTCTTGCTTATGGTGCCATCAAGAACAATCCTAATGTATTGTGTTTTTGGTTGGGATGTATGATCTCTTGGGATCTTCTCATTGATGAACTTGAATGTGCTTGAAAACTTCGTAAAAACTGCTACTACCTTACGGATGTTCCAGACAGTTTCCTCTCGTCTATAAGGAAATTAAATCCGATAATGATCCCTACGTAATAATTTGGAAAGTTAAATGTGCGCATACGAATTTTAATTATTGAGTGATTAGCATATGCATTGCATTTAACTTTTTTCTAAATAATATTGTATTAAACCCAAATAAAAATTAACACAATGATAAAATTATTTATTAATGATGATTTTGAAGACATAAGAACTAATTTAATTTTTCTAACATGTTAATGTGTAGAAATACATTTATTATATTTATTTTATTTTATTGATATACAAATATTCAATTTTTTTATTAATAAATTTTCTGTTTTGCATCACTTTTCAAAATATATATATATATATATATTCCACAGTTTATCACCCTATCTTTATTTAATATATTTATTTCTTATTAAGTTACTACTAAGTTTTCCTAAGGAAAGAAATATATATTGGTTGGAGAACACTAATGAAGACATTGGGTAAAGTTTAACAAAAATATTATCTTTTAGAGAGAAATATAGTCCAGATATTGAAAATCAATTTGTTTCCTTCAAGTTTCAAACTGATCTATTTATGATAGTTTTACCATTTAACAAAATGATACTAAAGCATTATAAGGTAAAAGCTTTAAATGAAACAGTGTGTTAGCTTTATTTATTTTTTTTCCTTTTACCCAACAAGATTATTCTTACTTTTTTTTTTTCTTTGCTTTGTTTTTAATTATTTTCTTGTCATTTTACTTACAGAATTGGAAATATATGTATATATGAAGCATTATTTGTTTCATACATATATATATATAAACACAAAATATTTCAAAAATATAACGCAAAAGTTATACTTAAAAAATGCAGGATAAATTAAATAAAAGTTAAATGTACACAAACGATATCTCGTAAGAAATTTTTTAAAAACACTCGTTCACTATATTTAAAATTAAGTTACGTTTTAGATGATTTTTTATGTTTTTATGATTAGAAATTACAGCTGATATAGTGTGAATTCTTATAAATTATGTCATATATTTTTCAATTAACGAAATTCTGCATAGACAAAGACCAGCCCAATTACGACTAAGTGTCATAATACAAATAATGAGTAGGGTGAAGGCCTGGAAATTTAGAAAAAATATTTTACATTTATTTCAGTATAAGTCTACAATAAGTGTACTAGTTTAATTAAAAATCATCTATGAATTATTTTTCAAACGGCAGAATTATTCAATGTGCTGGAGATTTCCCTCAAGGAGGGAAATAGATAATAGCTTTTTTTCCCCCAAATGATACTAAAAAAATATTTCATTTTGTTATATTTACAGTCGGTAACAAGAGTCTCTGACGACTAGCAAAATTTCATATGTAAAATAAGTACACGTAATACACAGTTTTGTCAAATAAATCCTTGTTGAATCCTGTTTTTAGACTGACTAAGAAAAGGATTCGACAAGGATTTATTTAACAAAACTGTATTAAGTGTACTCTTTTCACACAGGAATTTTTGCTAGTGTTTGGAGACTTTTGTTACCGACTGTACTTGAAATACAACGGAAATTATTATTTTGGAAAACACAATTTTCACAAAAAAAAAAAAAAAAAAAAAAAAAAAAACAAGAATAACACACTAAATAAATAAATAAATAAATAAAAATAAAGTTATATAAATTTATACACAATTCGCGAATCTGACATGGTATATATTTCGTATCTTTCCAAATTTCGATATTTTATATTATACGAAATGTTATAAAATTTTGTTAAAAAATTTTTAGTTTACTTTAGCAGACTTCAAAATACAAATTTCATTTGAATTTTATGTGTCAGACCCGACCTATATTTGTTTCAAATATTAGATTTATAATAGCATGAAATTTAAACTTCTTCACACACCATAAATTTTAAATTAGCACAACCGGTTTCGAAAGGACGTAGCCTTTCTTCATCAGGTGCAAACACGTGCAACTGCCTTGGAGGCAAAAGCAAGATTGAAAGTAGGACAAAATCCAGAGGGGGAGGAGCAACACAAACAACCAATAGGAAGCAACATGCAGGGCAGGACCAATCAGAGAGGAACACACGTACACACACACCACAAAAAGAGGAGGGAGGAAAAAGAGTAAACATTTAATTTATTTTTTATTTATTTTTTTTTCAATAATATTAAACTAATAAGTAAATTTAATAAAATTTATCCATTAATTATTATTTTTATTTTTATTAGAATTATTTTATTATGACTAATATGATGTTATAAACATAATTAAGGAAATTATTTAATTCAATTAAACAAATTTTTCCAGGCTGTAGACAGCAAAGTGGAATCAGATTTTTCATTGACAATTTTATCCCGATTAAGGTAAATAGCTAAATTTTCCAAAAAATCCAGTTCGGAAACGCGTTTGGCATGAAAGATAATTTTGGCACTCGTAAAATTAAAACTATGATCAAATTCCCAACTGTGCTTCGCAATAGAAGATTTATAGACATTATAGACACATAGGGACATTATAGATACCATATTTTTGAAGCTCAGGAACAGGAGATTTCGTTGAAGGGAATTGGAATTTATTGACAGGTTTAAAAATAACGTGAAAATTGAAACGCTTCAAAACTTTAGCTAATTTAAAACATAAGGGGGGATAAAAAGGTAAGACAACAAGATTATCAGGTTTAATTTTATCATCAATGGAAAGAGTAGAATTATAATTTGGATTACTGAACTTTTTTAGAGCTTTATCAATTATAGAGGGTCTAAAACCTCTTTTAATAGCAGCAGACTTTAAATAATTCAGTTCTTCTTTAAGAGAAGAAGTATCAGAACAAATTTTAAGGGCACGATACACGTAAGTGTAAAAGGTGCCAATTTTTTGTTTAGCCGGATGATTAGAGAGAGCATGGGGAGGGTTAGAAACAGAGAAAGGTTTCCTGTACACAGAGGTTTTAAAAGAGGAATCGTACCTAGTAACTAAAACATCAAGAAAGGGAAGTTGATTACAATTTTCTAACTCGAAGGTAAACTGAATATGGGGATCAATAGCATTAGCAATATTAAGAATGGCAGAAACATCAAACGGATTTTCAACAAGAATGAAAGTGTCATCTACGTAACGTAACCAGTATTTTAAATTTAACATCTTTAATAATTTTTCCTCAAAATAATGCATATAGATATCGGCAAGAATAGGAGATAAAGGATTACCCATACCTAAAAGGTGCCAATTTTTTGTTTAGCCGGATGATTAGAGAGAACATGGGGACGGTTAGAAACAGAGAAAGGTTTCCTGTACACAGAGGTTTTAAAAGAGGAATCGTACCTAGTAACTAAAACATCAAGAAAGGGAAGTTGATTACAATTTTCTAACTCGAAGGTAAACTGAATATGGAGATCAATAGCATTAGCAATATTAAGAATGGCAGAAACATCAAACGGATTTTCAACAAGAATGAAAGTGTCATCTACGTAACGTAACCAGTATTTTAAATTTAACATCTTTAATAATTTTTCCTCAAAATAATGCATATAGATATCGGCAAGAATGGGAGATAAAGGATTACCCATACCTAAACCATCACACTGTTTATAAAATTTGTTATTAAATTCAAAAGTAGTTTGGCTGGGAAACACAGAGTTTAGTTAGATTGACAAATTCTTTGATTTCAATGTCAGAATAATGAAATTCGCGTAACTTTTTTTCTAAACAATTAAGCGCACCTTCAGTACTAGCGTCCCCACTGAAGGTGCGCTTATTATTGCTTAAATATTGCTTAAATACTATTTTTAATCCTAGCGTATTTTATTAATGATTCATCAGAAAATTAAAAAACATGGTATATAATTATTATATATGGTATATTTTTATTATTATTATTATTTTAAGTAATGTGATTTCGTAATTTATCTTAATTTAAATTTGCGTATTCCTGCTATATCAGAATTTAGTAATTTGATATAAATGTAATAGACATAGTTTTAAAAGCTTTGTTCGTATTCTTGATCATAAATTATAATTATTTTAGCAAGAATAAAAAAAATTATATAATATTGACTTAATAATTTAAATGAATAAAATATAAGGTAATTATCTATATTACAATTGTATATGGATATATATTACTATTTAGATTTCAAAATATGAGCTTTTTTTTTTATTATTATTTAGTTTTTGCCAATATGCAACTTAGATAACTATTACAAATTCAGAAATAAAGTAGTTTATTTGCAGTAAATTACGTAGAAACAGGTATTAAAATTAATTTACATCCGTTATAAATCCGGTTAAGTACCATTTTCTAAAAATATCTTGTATGAAAAATTTACTTTCTCATTACTTAAGATTTATCAATAAAAAATACTGCTTACTAAAAACGCAAATTATAGTTAAAATGCATGTATTTTATGGCCTATAAATTTGGGACTAAGTCATTACTTTGAAAGGTTTATTTAGCTATACATGATATATCTTTTTTTTCGAACAGAAGCATAAATTTTCAATTTTCAATATAAAATGTCATAAAATTATTTTAAAAATGACTGCAATATCTATCAATCTATCTATAGATATATACCACTTTTTTTTTTTTTTTTAACTTATAAAATGAGTATGTGAACTAAAGGAAAATTTTAGAAATATTCCTTTCATATATATACATATATATATATATATTTCCCTAAGAAATTGTTGATATGTGTAACTGTTTTATTTTATTTATTCTTTAAATTCTTCTATGTTGAGAAGAAAAAGAAAATGTATTACTAAAAATTTTGATTATTTGCTTTTAATAATTTTATTTTACTTATGTGGTCCTCAAAATACTTTTTGTTCATTTTTGCAATGAAATGTGTCACTTTATCTTGTGAATCTGTGTAAAGACATACATTGTGGTTTTTCTAGCTCCTGAATTAAGGAGCACAATTTCATGAATAATATATTTGTTTGTAATTTGCCCTATTTTTTTGTCTATCACTTTAAGGTTTTAGGCCCAAGTAACACCAACTGAAATATCCCATTAGTCTCCATTCTGTTTTGAATTTCGATTAGGCTTAATTTAAATTAATTGTTTAAAATAAATTGAAAATAAATATAGCAAATGGAAAACATTTAAAAAAAAACTTTAAAACTTACAGGCAATACTTGCAAAAATAGACATAAATAATAATATAAACAAGTATATATTAAATATAATAAAAAAAAAACACATTTCAATTTTTAAAAAAGTTTTATCTCTAGCTTTCAAACAACTATCTTTTTCCTGTTGCAGAATCAATTCATCAGTATTTGTATTGCTCAAATTACCATCTAAAACAAAGTTCTTAGAATTTAAGTTATTAATTTTAAGGGATAATTCACTTGTCCATTAGTCACAGTGTACCAGTAGCTTCCAGAGTCTCCTGAATTCTAAATTATAATAGTATACAGACTATTCTTTTAAACATTCTAACAACATATGTTTATTTCATTACGTTTCATGGATTGTAACAACGTTAAAATGCACTTATAAGAAATGACATCTATGGATCATGGTTGTACAAATTCTTTTCTGTGTCTCCGAAACGAGCCATACTCATTTAATACGCCAGTACAACTAATTTATTGTAACTTATTAATATTTTTATCAAATTTAACAACATCTAGACGATTACAGAGATTATTTTGATTAGTCTTTTAATAAGTTAATTAGTCTATACATACCTTTTTATTTAGAAAACACGCTTTTGAACATCTTAATAATGCATGTTGAATGCAGTATAAACGCTTAAATAGGCTATATAAAAACCTGTGCATAGTCTCTAATATCACGATTTTTATTGTGTCTCTGTAAAGGATTCATCAACATTATATACACCAGCAAACATTTTATGACTTATTTTAGTTAGCACATAAATCATTGTTCGAAATTTGCCATAAATTGGATGATTACGTGACACTGTCTGAAAATTTTTACAATTTCCTGTACATTAATTACGATATAAGCACATATTTTACTACAGAATGGATGCTATTAAGCATCTCAACAATTTATGTTGGTTTTATTTTATTAAATGCATTGTAACCATTTTAAAATGAGTTTAAAAGAAATTCTGCCCACAGACTGTAATGATAAGAAATCCTTTGGTGTGTCGCTGTTTATGAATCATAAAGATGTTACATGCCAAAAGCTACACAGAAATTTATCTATGGCGCGTGAATATCTGTACCGATTTTCTCGCCAATCGTGTGATGTTTGAGGTCGCTATCGTCGTACATACCACATTTTGCCTATAGACCATAAAAATAAGAAAATATTTGGTGTCCACAGTATGCGAACTAGAAAGAGAATATTTCGCGTGACTCATGAGCAAATTTAAATGTCCATCGTGAATATATTTAAAATGAAAATATTTCTAAAACAAAGTTCAATTCACTACAATAATCATAATTTGATTAGGAATAGGTAAAATTTTTGAGGTAAAATTTTTGAGGTAAAATTTTATGTTATGTAATAGATCGAATAGTGTTAGTATAAAATTAACATAGCAAAGTTTGAAATTTGACGCGAAATTAGTTCAGACTTTTCTAATCAAGGTATTACATAATTGCTGCATAATTCATTGCATAAATGAGACAAATATTTACACTTCTCCAAGAGCGTCCTATACTAAAGCTTTAATCTAAGTGAAATAGGACTTTGATCCTAACAAGATATTTTGGCATAATGCAAAAACACAGAACCACAATACGTTGCTTAATTTTGAAGTTATTTATTGGATCCGCCAATATGCCAAGAGAAATAATTTAAAACATAAAAATCTTGAAAAAGTTTTATTTGTAAATCGCGATAAAATACATTAATGTAGAAAAATGTTTAATTTTAATGCTACTATTTAATTTTACCAAGGTGAATTTTAAGAAAAGGGATATTTAGAAAAAAAAATATTAGATGATTTTTACATGTAATATTTGAAGAATACACAAAAATGATGTTTTCATAGTTCATTGTTTCAAGATACCAGATTATGTATATTTATGTGTGTATGCATATGTTTGCATATATATATATTTTATATAGACAAAAGTTTCAGCAAAAAATAAAAATAAATAAATAAATAAATAAATAATAATTATAATTTGCTTATGTTTTTAATATGCAGTTAAAATTCAGCATAGAGATCCATTTTTAAAGAATATGAATGCTTATACAAAAACACAAATTTATTAAAAATAATCTGCTATAACATTAATATGGTTAAAGCATATGGTTAATGGTTGAAAATTCATATGGCTTACATTCTCTTACCCTAAATGTGATTAGTATAAAGGACAAATTATAGATAAAGGTATAAAATATTAAGCAAATATAAATGAACTTATTTTAAAAGAATTTGAAAATTGAATTACAAACAGTACTGTTAACATAGAATTTTGTGTCAGGGAAGCTATCTTTTCCCTCAACACACGTTTGAAGATAGGAACTACATTCCAAAAATAAATAAATAAGAAAAGGATGCGATAAAATTTAAAGTTTATTCTGAATTACCCAGACAACTTGCAAACACACCATTCCCTGAAACTTATAAATATCATTCAATATTTTCAAATGATGACTCCCATATGCTACTTAAAATATCAAATTTGAAACTTTTTCAATTGTTTAGTTTTATTTTCTATTGATAATGAACATAACCATTGATGTGTTGCTGAAAAAAAATGCATTCAGGGCCTTCAAAACGTATGATTATAAAACAATCGACTTCAAAAACTGAAACTCAATTTGGTATTTTATTTTTTATATGGGTATGAGAATGTAAATATCATACATAAGCAAATTTTCTGGACTTGGTAAAATTTGATAAAACACTTGTAACGTTACATTCAATAGAGAAGAATTTAATCGCTTAATTTTGGGTAACCCTATACAGTTTCTATAAGTTGTACATACACCACACTGTGTATTAAAACTTAGCACAATGTGGAAAAAAAACTAAATTTACAGTGCACTTTTAGCAATTTTCAAGTATATCCATATGTAACTGAAAGTTTTGCATTTTTGTAACTGCGGGGGGGGGGGGGGGTGTATATAAACGAATAGTGAATGATTGTCATAGCATATATTAATCAAATCACGGTTTTATTCAAATAAAAATATATAATCATTTCATATTATTTAGTGCTGCCTAATGATATCAAGATACACCTACAAGAAATTTCGCCCATAGACGTAATATATCTCAGTTTTCTTGAACGTTCCTCTACACTACATGATAAAAAGATTCGAACACTTTACTGAAAAATCTCAAGAAGCATCCAAATTTAATGCAAATTTAGTATTGCAAGTTTGTGCTGCTAATACTTATTATTCAGTTGTGCTAATAAGGAATACATACACCAGCCTTTAAAAAAACTGATTTTTAGGTTCAAGGAACTTCAATTTTTGCTCATAATTTTTATTTATTAAACATAGTAAAATATTTTATTTATTTCACTGTTTGATGTGAAATAGTTTAACAATATTCTGTAAATAGCAAATTTTAAAGTTTTTAGCTTAAACAAAAAAAAAAAAAAAAAAAAAGAAAAAGAAAGAAATCTATATCAATCTATTTAACTATCTATCTATCTATCTATCTATCTATCTAACTATCTATCTATCTATATATATATATATATACTTTTTTTTTTTACATATTATAATACCTACCTAATTATAGAATCAGAAAACTGAAACAATCAATTAGCAATGAAGTATTTGCTTTATATAAGTACCATAAAAAATACTTTTCTAGAAAGATTCTTTTTCAGTAAAGATGAATTTGCTCTCTTAAGCAATTATTTAATTATTTATTTTTTTTATGATAAAAGTATGTGTACGAAGATTTGTTAGTTTAATATTTTATGATGCATTTAATGAGCCAATAAATTCATTTTTTTCCTTTTTTAGTTTAGTGATAATAATCTTTGTAATCAGAAAGTAATTTAGCTTAACGGTAGTTTCCTAATTGCATGCTAATTAACTTTTGTTATCTCTTTGATTTTGTCTTTTTTTGAAACACTATTAAGGTAAGATCATTACGTTAAAAGTAATCACTTTTTTAGATAGTAGGTTTGCACATTTTTGCATAGTGCGTTAAAAATTATGCTTTGTATATCAACAGCAATATCATTCTGTAAAAAATGAAAATGTTCTAGCTCTATTAAAGTGGTCATTTTTGTTATATTAGAGTGAAGGAAAATAATGTCGTTTTTTTACAATATATTGAAACGGATAATTTTTAACAAGACTTTATTTTTGATGAATCATGTAATATAACCAACGTTATCAATAACTTTTAGGCATCTATTGTGATATTTCCAATGCCAGATTGAAAAAAATCAATTGTTTCTTGAGAAATATCTTTGGAGATTGAATTTTAAGCATCATCTCAATATTCAAACACATTTCCACTTAGAAAATATTGCAGCAGTCAAAATGAATAGAAATCTGATGTCGCAATATTGGGCGAATATGGTAGCGGAGGCAATACCTCCCAACCAAAATATTTTTTTTTCCAGGGTTCGTCTTTCCCAGTGCATTATTACATTATCGTTTCGCAGAATAAGTTCATTTTTGTTGGTAATCGCTGGCAATTTTCAATTAAGTTTGATTTACTTGATCAAATTGTTCACAGTAAAAATCTGTTTTCACAATTATTCTGATTTTAAAATTTTAAAATGAACTAGACCAACGAATACTCCACAAAAAACACAAAAGCTCCTTTTTAGGGTGCAATCCTTGCTTAGCTGTACTTTGCGACGATGCATCCAAATAGAGACACTGAATTACGCATTTTGGATTATCATGAAGGGACCATTGCTCATCTCCATTGATCAAGTGATCAAAAAATGCTTATGTATTTTGCTTAAAGCCATAAGATCGGTTTAGCTTTCCTTTTTTCGGACAGATTATGCGAGACCCAAACACTTGCTCTTGTTATTTTACCAATTTGCTGTAAATGTTCTTGGATAGTAGACCGAGGTTGGTTAAGAATGTTTTATAGTTTCTCTATTGTGGATGGCTTGCACTTTCTGTACGACATGGATTAGCTTGTACTTCCACCCTTAACATGTTATTATCTGGTGTTATTCGTCTTCTTGATCGACAGGACTCAGAAATATCAAAATTATCGAATCTGAACTTATAAAACTCTTTTAAAATTTAGAAAGACTTAATGCATTTGCATACACATCGCAAATGATTTTGAAGGAAATGTTATGTTATTACCCTTTCGAAACTCAAAAAACATACAATGCCTGATCTGACATACAATACATTTTCTTTTATTTGGCTGGTCACTTCACTAACAATTGCAAAAAAAAAAAAAAAGAAAAGCTTTAATAATTTATAAGTAAACAAGTTACTGTACTCTTGAAATGTCGTTGACACGTGCTCAAACACACAATGAGCTGATAAATGACAATCGAATATCGACATTCGCAAAAAAGACATTACTCTCCGGTTCCCCTAATATTCATGTGAAAATAAAATAACATATACAAATTATTTTAAATAAATGAATCATACAAAAAAGCTGATTATTTATATAAACATGTAAAACACTCATGAAATGTTATTTCGCAGATGTTTAACAGGAGTCGATTGTTAGAATTTGTCTTTTTAATCTTTTACTTTGTAATTCCTACAAGTATTCATAAGACATTCTAAGTTGTGTTATTGAAGTTAGAAACATGGTTAAATTTTTTAATCCAATAATAAAGAAATTACAGTCGGTGACAAAAGTCTTCGAACACTAGCAAAAGTTCCCATATAAAAAAAAAGTACACTTAATACAGCTTTATTAAATAAATTCTTGACGAATCCTGTTTTTAGACTGATTGAGAACAGGATTCAACAAGGATTTTTTTATCAAAACTGTATTAAGTGTACTTTTTTATATATAGGAATTTTTGCTAGTGTTCGGAGACTTTGTTACCGATTGTACCTTTATCTGCACAATGTAATATATATATATATATATATGCCAAAGAATATTTTTAAACATTGATTTATACAATAAACATTGAGAGATGCTAATTTCTCAGGTTTCAGAAATCCATTGTACTTCACAATATAAATTAAAAATTAAAAAAGGAAAAAGAAAAAGAAAACTGCAAAAACAGACAAATTAATTTAAAAGGTTTGAAAATAAATAAATAAATAAATACCACTGAAGATATGTTAAATATTGAAATCATAAACTTTGAAGGCAAAGTTGTAAAAAAACTTGTGCTATCTTCAAAGACAATTAACAGTAGATTTTATGTTGTCTGGCATAGGAGTTATTTTATACTTTTACGCGTAATTTACCATTCTATTTTATGTGAAATTTATTTATTTTTATTTTATTTATTTATTTATTTATTTATTTATTTTTGTGGTATGAATAATAATACAATTTTGTGAGTCAAATCTATATGTATATATTTTTTCAAAATATTTTTTATCATTTTGTTTTAAGTGAAAATATATTCATATTTTAGGATAGTGGAAAAAGTTCGAAAGCAGCTTTACATATCACATCCCGGTTAAAAAAAATGACACGATAAAAATAGATGGTAAGTTTGAGTTTATGTCTCAGAAAAATTTGTATGTATTCCCACAACGTGCAAAAAGTTTTTGCTAAGTCCTTCAAAAAATAATAATAATAATAATAATAATAAAATAAAATAAATAAATAAATAAATAAATAAATAAATAAATAAAATAAATAGAAAAATAAATAAAATAAAATAAAATCTGAGCATCTGGTAGCAGAAGTTATAGATCCACAAACATCTCCTTTCCTCAGAAAAAAGCATTAACACACAGCAGAATTTTTTTTTTTTTTTTTTTTTTTCTGGCTAAGACCATTCCAACAACAAAAAAAAGCTTCCATTAAGAAGTTATAAGTAGACAACCCAAAGACAAATGAAAAAACAGAAAGATAGTCAGACAAACACTTTTTTTCTTAAACTCTAATGGCTTTATACGCTAATTTCTCTAAGGTCAGTTTCCCCCACTCCCCACCCACCAACCACCACCACCAAAAAAAAAAAAAAAAAAGAAAACAAAAACAAAAACAAAGAGTTAGTTACAAAGATTTTAGCTAAACAAAGAAGATGAAAAGACGCAGACATACATACAGGGGCCGCTAAATTCAGTTTCCAGACTTTTAACTGTTAAACGGATGCAACTATAACAAAAAAATAAAAATAAATGGATAAACTGGTGTCTAGATATAGAAAAATTGACTATACCCTGATCAGTGAGACCGATTACAGTGACTGTATTTTGAAATTTACATAATAGGTGTGTACCCCGTTACGCTAAAACGTGTGCGGTGTAAAGTTCAAAGAAGTGTCCAAAAAAGCCCTACAGCGATCCTACAGAATTTTCAATATCGAATATAAAGGTATTTGTTGATGAATAGTCGTCTGTTTGATTCCAAGATCGTTTCAGCGTGTCATATTGTAGAAAATCGCAAACAATTAAATGAACTTTTTAAGCGTGCAATTTTTAGCATTTATGTCAAAAAAATGTCTTTTTTCAAATAACAGGCACACACTCATAGGCATACACAGACACACATATATGTATATATATATATAAATATAATAAACGTTTCATGTTACTTATTTTCAATTTGAATTGTTTATAAATATGGTTAATGAATAAAAAAAAAATTTCATTTTTCTTTAATACTAAAAAAAGACAAAATAAAGAAAGTAAAAATAAAGGTTATATTATTTTCTAAAATACTTTTATAACCTTCCCTATTAAAAACTGAAAATATATTTTTCCTTTTAAAAAAATACGTGATATATAGCTAAATAAACCATTCAAGCTAATGACTCAATGAGAAATTTATGGGCCATAAAAAAGTCATACATTAAAACTATAACTTGCCATTTTAGTGAGCAGTATATCATTTTTGAATCTTACTGTAGTGAGATATATATTCATCGTTGAAGGCACTCTTTGAAAATTATACTTTACTGAATTTATGACTAAATTAAAAGAATTTTAATTTATGTTGCCCCTTGGAAATATTTTGCCCCTTGGAAATTAATATTTTTATAGTGATTGTTGTTTTTGCTTATTAAAGATAATTACTGTATACGCAAAATTGTTAGTATTTAGTAAATAACATTAATTTATTTTTTAAATCACATACAATTTGTAAATTATTTTTATATACCTTAAAGTGCATTTAATACACAATTACCTTCATCAAAATGAATAATTAATAAAGAAAATATTTTAAGATATTTCTCTCTCTCCTTATATATATATATACAGTAAAACCTCTCTAAGTTGGACACCTACGGTTCCAAGAAAAAGTGTCCAACTTAGAGAGGTGTCCAACTTATAGGGGTTAGACATAATGTTAATGGTTACATTCCGTTCCGAGAAAAAGCGTCCAACTTAGAGGGGTGTCCAATTTGAGAGGTTTTACTGAATATATATATATATATATATATATATATATATATATGTTATATAGAAAATTGTTCATCTAATTTAACCCTTAATACCTATACAAATGTGTCATTTCTTTTAGCATTTTATTCATTATCAGAGATACGCACTCTGTTAATGATAATTATTCAATTTGTAATGTTTTTAATCAAATAACCTCAAATTACACCAATGGAATGAAAAACATCACCTCAAAACCATTTATAAAAAAAAAAATCTTAAATGTAGCATTAGCTAACACCTAAAGTTCTTGAGAGGTTTTTCTTTTTTCTTTTCCTTCCTGTCTTCTTCTTTATATATATATATATATATACATATTGAAATTAAATCATCTTTAAATTTCAAATGTTTGCACTGATAATATTATCTTACTACTGAACGTTCTGTTTCTCTATATATACATCTATAGATACATACACATTTTTTAATTTTAAAGGGAGTAACAAAGCAGCTGTTGAATAACCAAATTAAAAATAATTTCACATAATTACATTAAGGAAATTTCTAAATAAAGCGTTTTTACAGTCGAATAAAATATTTCCCTACAGAAATCGAAAAACGCTTGTAGTGGACAGTTGAAATCCCAGTAATTGTATTCATTCCCATAATAAGCAAAATACATATGTCTAATTCGTATTCTTGTACACCAAAAAGAACATGGTGGTACTGTAAATATCAGAAACTAGCCAAAGTTAGAAGAAATGTGGTTATTCATACTGTAGGAATACACAAACGTAGGCAATCATTTTACCCATTTAAAATTTCAATAAAAATCTTCAAAATGTGCATTATAAGCTAACAATTAAATGTGCAGTTTTTATTTTATTGATTTAAGTATTTTATTTATTTATTTATTTATTTTTAGTTTTTTAATTAAATTGTGATGGACATTTACGTTCTTTTTTCCATATGTTTAATTTAAATTCATGTGCCATAAATTTATATGCATAAATTTATATATTTTTTTCTACATAGACGATCAAGTATTAAAATATTAATCACAAGTCTTTATTAAGACAATATTTATGATATAGTAAATTGACTTTTAGAGTTATTTAATAAAAAAAAAATTCTAAAATGTCTTTAAACATTAACTTAATAACATTTCTTTTAAAAATACTTTACGTACGGAGGGATAAGTTACCAGCAAGTTAAGAATTTTCCTAGCCATCAATTGATAATTAATGCATGCGGATAATATTTGTATCAAACATATAAAATAAGACTGCAACACGATAACTACATTATTCAATGTAAATAGATGTATTTTAAACAAACAATAGAAATGTGAAGTTAATGTATATGGTTTTCTTGCATTTGCTTAAAAATTTTATCCCATCACGTATTTCGGAATTTGAATAAATTATGTAAAGTTATATTTTACATTTGAATCTGAATAGCACAGCTTTAAAAGACATTACTATTTATTTCCTTCTATTATTTTAACAATAAAAAAAATATATATATTTCTTGCAATTTTGTAAGAAATAATTTTTAATTTATACGAGACAAGTACTTAACAGTGAAATTAGTTTTATGGTGGGTGTGGAATTTTAAATTAAACATGAAAAACTGGAACGAATTTTGATTCAAGATAGGAACATTAAGTAAGATACTTGTGACTCGCCCCGCCCGAAGGCACCCGAGTAACAAACTGTCTCGCCGAAGCGACAGCATCCCCACAGCAGGAGCCCACACAGGCTCAGACACCCCGACGCCCCAGACACCACAACGACACCAGCACGAGCCAGTCGGAGCGACCCAAGGAGACGAGCGAAAGCCCGGTCCCCCCCAGCAAGTGCGAGGCATGAGCACCGAACCCCGCAGACCACTCAGGCAAAGCCGCAGCGAAGGCCACCGCACCACAACCCACCAAGAACCACCCCGACAAGAAGACAACAAAAGGAACAACGAAAAACAAATATATAAACTAAGTTAATACTAAAACTAAGAATAACAAATGTATATAAACTTTACAGACAGTAGGGGAAGGAGCAGGGAAAAGGCTAAAAACTAAATAATAAAGCCAGGTCAGGGGCACGAACAACCTGTTCACCAAAACGAATAAGAGAAACCAAACACCCCACCAAAATAAAACAGTACAAGATACATTATTTATTGATATAAGATAAAAGTTCTTAAAACTTATAAGCGCAAAAAGAAAACACTTAAACAAATCAAAAACACAATAATCATAAATTAGTAAATAAAATGTTACAATAGTCTTTTACAATCTGCAGTAATCCAAATCTGGTTCTTTGGTTCGCGAGCAGAACATGCAAGCGAACATCTTTATAATTCTTAGGAAAATGCTCAAGTCTAATGCTGTCGACCAAGAAGCAGCGATAAACAACATGTTTGGTATCCTGTATCCCCGAGTTGCAGGAACAAAGAAAACTCTTGTTGAAAAAGTAAGACATTATAAAAGACTACTCAGTATAAACATGGGAAAATTGTACGATATGAATTATTTGGTATTTTTGTTACTAAATGCAAATAAAGACTAGAAATTTAAACAACGACTCTAAATGTAAACACTCTAAATACAAAGAGACTACAAATGTAAATAAACACTCTAAATGTACAGAGAGATTACAAAAGTTAACATTGACTCAAAACGAAAGCAGAGATTACAAATGTGAACAAAGACTCTAAATGTAAACAAAGACTAAATGTAAAAAAGACTCTAAATGTAAACAAAGACTAAGCGCCACCACCAAGAGTTATACTAGGCGAGTCGTATTAATCCTGGACGAATTCCCATGAATGGAAAAACAAATATGAGTAAACTACGATTATTTTGAAATACTTTCAATCTTTAATAAAAGAATTTTAAAATTTATTTATCGTAAAATGAATAAAAATTATTTTTAACGTTTGTATGCTTTTCCATTTTTTCCACTCTTCTCTCTAGAGATATTTTCACACCGGAAATTTATTGATAATACAAAGTTCACCGGTCACAAGTTAACTCGTTTCATGAAAAATACTAGCCACCCATTTAAGCATTCCTCTAAAATTATTTTTAAAAAGAATTTTGTGCATTTATGTTTAATTTATTGATTGTTGTTTGTGTATATATTCTTAAGTGTCAATTTCTACTTCTATTGATGATGTTAAAATTTAAGTGATTTAAACACGAATATCGAAAATCATTTTTATTAAATAATGTTAACTTTTAAATAAACGCAAAAAGGTGTGCTTTATAAATAAAAATAAGGAAATATTTAGGAATCAAAGTATTACCTGTTTATTAACTACTTAATAAAAAAATGTTGACTATTTTCGAAATACAGATGTAATAATTACTGGTAATAGTTAGTCTCTGTTATTAATTGCAACGAAATTTTTAATAAAGCATTATTTAATTACTCTTGTTTCTCTTACTACACTAAATAAAATTTTTAGCATTTCATAATGAAACACTTAGACTTTATTAAAAATTCAGCTAAGTAATTTTTATTGTTTGCTTAGAATTATGTGCACCAGAGAGAGAGAGAAAAAAAAATTATCGAAATAAAAAATTAGTTTGGAAAAAAATATGTCTTTTCCAATTTTAAAGTTTTTATTAGTAGAAATAAAAAAAATGAATTCAACATTTTACAATTAGAAATATATTCAAATGATGTAAGTTAACAAGAAAATTTGTTTATTTTACTAATATATTGAAGACCATTCCCAGTTTCAAGGTTAATATAAACTAATATGTCGGCATAAAAGTGTAAAATAAAATTCTAGAATTTTAATTAAAGTCCTGTCAAATTCTGAGATCTAGTTCTTAAAAAAAAAAAAAAAAAAAAAAAATCTTTTTATTTACTAATATGCTTTTTAAAAAATATTTTCTGAGAATATCAATAAAATTAATTACTTTTCTGCTAGTTTAAAAATTGCAGTTACTCATTAATAATGCTATCTTTTTTCTTTCTACTTCTAAACTTAAAATAAAACATGTTTCTAGTAAATAAACGTTAAAAAGATTATATATATATATATATATATATATATATATATATATATATATATATATATATATATATATATATATAACGTTAATTTATTTAAATTTCAGGAATTTTTAATTTTTTTTTAAATTTCATTGCAACCTTTTAAATATAACTTTTATTTTCAAGAAAAGGGAATTTCTTTCATACGTTATTCATTATTTTAAGTCAGTTTCATGTCAAGTTAAAAAAAAAAAAATAAATAAATAAATAAATAAATAAATAAATAAAACAAAATAAAATAAAATAAAATAAAATAAATAAATAAATAAATAAAAATAAATAAAATAAAATAAAAACAAAGTATTTTTTGAAATCAACTTTAAAAGATAAAATAAAATAAAACAATTTTCTGACGATTTTATATAAAACAATTGTTACTGGTATACTTCTACCATAATTTAAGTTTATTTGAAATCCTCAAAATCATCAAAATTTATTTCCGTAAGGAAAACTACGCAATTTTCCTATATTAGTACTTCTTTTTCCCGCTTCCCAATTTATCTGAATGGCTAGGACGCTTTTAAAAATTTGAACAGAAAACTACTGGTAATCATTTAAAATTATAAAAAAGGTAAACAGATATATTAAAACCAAATCCATTTCATGTGTGCATTTTAATGACTAATAACTGTTTCAATTGTTATTGGCGATTAGTTTTTCTAAAGTAGATGTTAATTGGTTAATTCTACAATTTAAAGTCGTTTCACTACGCTAAGTTCCTTGAGACACAGGGCGAATGTCCTCCACGGGGAGGGGGGGGGGTGTATAAGAAGGAAAACATGGGAAACTCTGAGTTATTAGGTAGATGAGAGTGGCCTGGGTTCGAATAAGGAACATGTACTAGCTTTGAGCTCAGAACCGTTCCGCCTCTGGTTGACCTTTTCTAAAGTAGAAATATTCATTTTTGATTTTTATTGAGAAATTAAATTAAGAAATAAAAATAAAAATACAGAATAAAAATTGAGGATCCCAATTATTTAGTTTTGTTTAAGAAGTAGTGTAAATTTACAGAGATTCTGCATAAATATTTTAATAAATTTACTGAATCTTTTTATAGCGTAATTGAGAAAATTGAAATTTTTAAAAAATAAGTTTTATAGTTGTTAAATAAATAAATAATATATTTCAATTTAGTACTTTTCTAAAGCTATATTAACACACAAATAATTACAAAAAATAATAATCCAACATCGACTATTAAATAATATTTCTAATAATCGAACATTATTAAATAGTCTTTTAATAATAATCAAGTGTAGTTGTTTTGATTTGTTAATATCATTGGTACAATAATTATGAACCTAAATATGTAGCTCTTATTTTGACAAAAACATATAATTTTTATGTTATTATACATGACACATAAGCGTATTTCTCGTCGTTCTAAATTCGCTTTCTAACTATACATTTACACTCTGACAAAGAAAGAAAATGTTTTACAGGTAAAAAATTCGCTGGGTTATCACATTTTGCATATCTAAACATTGATTATCAAGTTTTAAGAGGATTACTATAAGAAGTGAAAATTTATTTATTTTTGTCTCAAATGATTTATATTTCTATTCATTCGTCAGCTATTATTCACTTTGTAAAAATTTCTTTTACATAGAAATGTTTTTAAAATTCACATTCGGTAGTTTTTAATAGTACCGATGTTTTATTTTGACTGATATTGTTATTTTATCAAAATTTTGTACATTTTTCCAACAAACATGTCGGAACAAGCGTGCCAATTTCGATAAACAATAATGTGGCCAGCTTATGACTTTCTTTGATATTTTCCTATGATAATTCACTCAGTAAAAGTTTATTATTATTATTATTATTATTATTATCATTATTATTATTATTATTATTATTTATTAAAATTTTCTTCCTTGGTGAATGTAGACGATTTCATTCTAGAGAAGTAATATAACAATAAATATCCAAAGGAAACCAAATTTTTCTCTATATTATATCTTAAAAAGAAATGCCTTTTATTATAAAAAAAATCTAAAACTTTAACTAAAGTTATCGCATTCGATTTAAAGATACTGACGTGTTCTTTTAAAAGTTACCAATAACAAAAATTTGGGCCCCTCGGGAATGGGGGGGGGGGGGGGCAATCAACCTACACATACAAAAACTTTTCTTCACTTCATTAGCATTATTTTAATAATTCATTTTAATTTCATAATGATTATTAAAAAATAATTATCCTTATTCCCATTTATACGAAATTTTTTCCTATACCACCATGTTTAAATTAAAAAAAAGTGAGATGGAATGCCATCTTTTGCAAAAATTTCATCAAAATTAATACGCACTAATTTATATCAGTATGCAACAACTTAACAATTAGTATGAAATTCTGTGCAGTAGTTCATGTGATAGAGTTGACACAAAATTTTGTCACATACACACAGACATACACTTTCTAAAAACGGTCAAATCGCGTTCTATACCTCGCAAAACTTGTAAATCCATTGAAAAACCCAGGTCTAAAATTTTTACGAATCCAATTCTTCTACTGAAAGTAGAAAAAACTAAAATATGTTAATGAGTTCGTCTTGTTTACTCATATGTGCGTCCTCTAATTTTTAGATAAATATTTAGACTGCCTTAAAACAGATTATGTTATTCAAGTTTATTGTGGCATGATTTTTTTTTTTTTAACAAAGCAGAAATGGAACTATCGTGTGTAGAGAATAAAAAAAAAAAAAATCGGAAAAAAAACAGATAATTCTCGTAATTTTATATTAATAATTCTATATTACATGCAATATAATGGATTGTACATACATTATTTATATGCACTAAAGCATCTTTTCTGTAAAATATTGCATGATTAACATTAATCTATTCACATCTATACACATATTATTTGTCATAGTAGCACGTGATTTGAATAGCGTATGTCTACCATATACGATATAGATTTTGGTGAATCCAGCACTTATAGTTTTTTTTTTTTTTTTTTTTTTTTTTACAGGAACACAAAAAAGAAATAATCCTTATTATTAAGGCCTATGGGCTTATATTTTTTTAAGTGCGATAGCGTGTGAATATCTTATTCGATTGAATGGAAGATTTATACTTATAGATCACCGTCCAACAAATTGTATAGATTTTGGTGAATCTAGCCACAGGTACACAACGAAAAATTCTGTATGATTATGATTTTGGGCTCAAATTAGTTAAAGCTCAATAGCTTAAAATTAAATAATGGGGAAAAAGACATAAGCACGCTATTATATTTTTCTCTTTTGTTTATTAAATGATTTGTCTTACTTTAATTTATTTGCACAATTGTTAATTACTTAATATTCGAAAAGTAGACTGGAGTCACTCCAGACTTTTATATATTTTATAATAAATATGCGATAACCATAAGTAGACTTATAAAATAATTAGTTTGATACATATATTTTTTTTATGTAGATGACCAAGAATTTAAAATTATTTACATACATGTCTTTATTAATGCATTACTTATGAAATTAATAAAATAAATAAGTAATTATGTATTGCTCGGATAGCTTAGTATAGATTTAAATACAGACATAAGACATTATTCTTAGCTTTTTCATAAAAACAATTTAATTTTAGGCGTCGAATAAAAGATGAAGACTAGATGAAGGCTCTGCAACCCTTTTAGCACATGAAAAAGTTTAATTAAGACACAAACCTAATATATACACTATACAAAAATTCACAATTTTACTTTAGAACATTTCAAAAAGAATAAAACAAGCAAAAGCCAACTCTCCGAACCTTTCGGTAGAAAGAAAAGACAGTTACTGTTTACAGTTACGTTTTTCCCTAAATTTCATTGGGTGCGAGGTCGCGTGGGTTTGATGACGCAACAGTCGCACAGGTATTACATCCTCCCACTCTGTTTCCAAGGTACGTCCTGAACTGGAAACTGTAGTACTTTTCTTAGGTTTCCCTCTTTTCCTTAGAGGAGAACCTGGAGAGTTCTCAACTTCTATGAAATGTTTTAGAGCAGAAACATGATAGGTCCCAACTGCTGTGTCAGGGTTGTTTAATGTCACAACTTCATATGATACTTATAGTCATTTACATAAGGTCCATCACGTTTTAGCATGAATTTCGTCATTTTCTATTTTGGCTTTGCTGATAGAGTGTAACATAAACCAGATGTTTTGACCAGGAGTAAAACACAATTTATTACGATAGATTTTTCTCTGATCTTGTATCGTTTCCACACGTTCCATAATAGTTTAAGAGATCATGACCAAACGTTTTAAATACGGCGTGTTCTCTGGAACGATGTTGTCATTGTCCAGCACTTTCTTTAGGTCAAATACGACATCATCAGTTGTTCCTAATTACATACAAATGTCAGGAATGCCGCAGTATGTCCAGCGAATTTTTCTGGCGAATAGTCGTCAGCATCTCCTTTTAGGACAGCGAGACGCGGTTTAAGATCTTTATTTTTCCTCTCGATTGGATTCGCTTGTGGATGGTAAACCGGAGTCAATATTTGGTCTATGTCAAGAGTACAACATACTTGTCGAAGTACTGAACTCATAAACTGTGGTCTATTGTCGCTAATCAGCTTCCTTCGAATACCGTATATCAGAAATATTTCTTCAATTATTTTTGTTGCACACTCTCGTGCGGTGGCTGAAACTAAAGGGAACAATTCCACCCACCTAGTGGTACAATCTTCCTCAATAAAGATACATTTATGTCCTTCTTTACTTTCTGGTAGAGGACCAAACAAATCTATGCTCAGAGTTTCAAAGCACTAAACGTATGCCGGAGCCTGGAAGAGTCGACAGGCTTCTGATTTGTTGCTTTCAACTGTAACACTCAGGACATTTCTTTACATAGTTTTCAATGTAAGATTTCACGCCTGTTCAATTAGTAACGCTGTGCGATACGTTGATAAGCACCTTTTACACAATAATGGCCTGAAATTGGAGAATAATGATGTAGTTTCATGATATCCTCTCTTTTCCGGGCTGGTATCATAAGTTGGGCTTCTTGAGCATCTGAGTCTGGGGCATATCTGTACAATATTCCTTGGTTCATCAGATAACCTTTACTTATATATCCAGTATACAAACTCTTCATTCTTTTGATTACTTTTAAAACAACCTAGTACTTTCTTTAAATTTTCGTCTTTTAGTTCAGCTTCACGGATGCTACTAGGTCTTCTATATGACATGTCCACACTTTCATAATTACAGATTTCTCTACTATTTAATTCAGCATTAAAGATTGGGCGAGTAACATGCCCAGTTTCTTTTTACAAACTTCCTCTTTTGCGGACGTCTTTTGCGGAGGTTAGTCAACCGGAAGATGGCTTTCCAGTAATTATGTGATGTTCTGAGAAGGGTGTTATTGCTCCCCTTGATTGAAACACTTCTCATACTTTCGAGATAGATTATTCAATTGATTTCTCTGGTCAGCTGTCAAGGCTTTACCCTCATCTTCACATAAATCATATGAATTTACTTCCACCTTTGCTATTGGTAGGTGATAAGTTACTATACTATCCTCTACAAAGGAGTATTTATTCTTAGGTTGATCACCAAAATACTAAGGCTTGGTAGACAAGTCTAAAACTATATTAGCACTCCTAATGTTCTGTTGCCTTTAGCTTTTCGCAGCACTATGAATTCAGTGTCAAAAGTTCTACCCTCAATGCTTACAGGCAGAACAGTCCACAAAGTTTCAACAAAGTGCGTCACTCTATCAGCCAATGTAACATTATGTGTACGGTGTTTCAAAGGTACTTACTTTCTTTGAATAACTGAAACATGCGCTCACCGGCAATACAAGTATTTGCACCAGTATCTGCACAGACGTACGTACACTCCTTTATTACACATAGTAATAGGGATACTCGGAGCAGATATTTTCGAAGTGTTACAACTATAAAGCAGGATTTTTTGAGCTTTTCTCTCTCTCTCTCTCTCTCTATATATATATATATATATAGATTCCTTCTTTATAAAACCAGGCCTACCGCAACCATAGCAAGAAATCTTCGATTCTTTACTCGAGGAATGTTCAAATTTTCTCGGTACATAAGGAAGCTTAGTTGGTTTCTTATAATTTTCCTGTGAAGGATAATCAATTTTACCGCCTCTGACGACAGTATTATTTTTACGTATGTAGATGTAGAATTAATTTTGTCATAAGCATCAAGCTTTTCAGCTAAAATGTCTGGCGAATTCAGCTGTTCCCATTCATCTAACAGATGCTCCTTGTAGTCAGGAGGAACACCCCTCATCATGTGATCAGCAATGATCAAATCCTGAATATATTTTAATATGGTGACATCTAATTCCTTTAATCAGTTTTCGAAATATGCTCTCAACTTGAAATTGTAGTCACGCCAGGTTCCTTTCTTTCTGCTTCTGATGAGCAAAAAGTAACTGTCCAAACTTCTCGGGATTGAGCTTGAAACGTTTTAACAATAACTCCTTTACGAATTCAAAATTTGAAGCATTTTCTTCAGTTTGAGGGTGAAAATCGAACTCTGTACCACTCTAAGAAGGTGGCGCACCCAAAGCTGCTCGAGTAGCTTCGATAGCTTGAGCTATCTATCTAGAAGTACAAGAAATAGGGTTATATCATCAGATTCTGCTTTAAATACGGGCAATAACTTTTGAACATCGACTTTGTTCTCGGTATATGAGTGTGGTCGCTCCACTACATTTCTTGCTTCATTAGATTCCAAAGCCCGCAATTTGAGATTTTCTAACTCAAAATCAATTTCTAATTTTCGTTTTTTCTAGCTGAAACTTTTCTACCCTACGTTTGTCTTCTAACTATTCTTGTTTAAGCTTTTTTTCCAAAGCTTCCTGCCGACGTTTTCCTTCTAACTCGGCTTTTGCCTTAATCTTAAGTTGTTCCTTTTCTCGTAATTTAATGATATTTTTTACGAGATAGAATAAAAACCTCGTCGGTAAACATAGGGGAGGATATAATAATCTCGCGTAACTTAGCAATTCGCATTGTTGTTTGCACATCCAATTCAAATTCAAATGGAAATTGATATAAAATATGCTTACACGCTTTATCTATTTCTGACATCGTTTAAATATATATATAATATATATATTAAAACCCCAAAGGAACAAATCAAAAACAAATAACATGATTATTTTACGAAAAATAAGACGCTCACACCCATGAAACTTATTTACATAATTTTAAAGGCAAAGAAAATATATAAATACATCACATTTTCAAACAACATTACTAAATATTAATTAACACATATTATTATTTTTATTATTACCTTTTCAAACAGAAAATATCAGCATACCACTTATCACTTTTTCCTTTAAAAACATTAAGAATTAATCCACATAGCATTTACCTTTAAACAGTAAAACTATTCAAACTTATCAGCGATAAAAACAAAATCACTTACCTTAATAGTAATACTGAAAAATATTCATCAACATAAAATTATTTCAAAATATCAAGCTAAATTCAATTTTATTTAGAAATATTATTTTGTTTTTTTACTGCAATCCAAATAAACCATCAAAGAACAAGGTACTTTGTTTTTATATTCTCAAAAAAAAAATTGTTTTCCCAAAAAGAAAAATTCTATTATGTAGAAATATTAATATTAATAACATTTAAATATCTAATCATGAAAATCATATTGCAGTTTCAAATCATGAGAAAAACGTAATTCAAATATATCAATTATAATAGAATATAACTTTGTGTTTTCAAAAAGAACACCAATACTTTTGTTAAAAAAAAAAAAAAATCAAAATATATTTATTTATTTTTATTGTTAATAATATTATTTATTTAATTATTTCGTCCATCAATTTCAATTTAAATATTTCAAAACAGAACAAATTTTCGAATCGTACTTGTTGCTAATACAGTTTCAAAATGCTATTTAATTAATAAAATAATAAACATTTAATCGCTTACATGACAAAGTTTAATGAAGACACAAACATAATATATATACTATACAAAAATTGACAATGTTACTTTAGAACGTTTCAAAAAAGAATAAAACAAGCAGAAGAAAACTCTGCGAAACTTTCGGCAGAAAGAACAGACAGTTACGTTTACAGTTACGTTTTTCCTTAAATTTCATTGGAAGCGAGGTCACGTGGGTTTGAAGGCGCAACAGTCGCACAGGTATTCCAATAATTAATTTAAATTATGCAAATTGTCTAAATACAGTATGTATAAAACGGTTCTATCTAAATCCTACGTATGCAGAGTTGCTACCAAATTTTACATTGATGTTAACAATGAATTATTTACCTTACCAAGAACTGGTATTTTATAATTACCATGTGTATATTACTGTCGTATTAAAAAAAAAAAAAACTTTGTAAGCAAACACTTAAATTAAAGTTAATGAATATAGTGTTATAATATTTTTTTAGTCCTTTAATATCAGTATTTTGAATACTTAATACATCAAAATAACTTGTGGATCTGCAATTTAGGAGCCTCAACTTCCTACTTGCATCACGCATTATTCAACAGATCATTTTTATTTATTCCTTATTATATAATATATATATATATTTATATATTGTTTCGATTGATTTGCTACATAAACATAAACGTTTCTGTGGGGGTCTCCCATCCCCCTCGACCCCCCGCTCTGTCTCTTTTTCTATAACTATCTGCATATATATATACACCTTATTACTCATTGTCTTCTATTAATGCCCTGTAATTCATAAATACTTGTACCAACTTTAATGCAAAATGATTACATGACATAACGGAATTCTTTTGTGTAACCCTGTAAATGAATTACAAATTCTATGCCCACACTTCTCCGCTGAAAATCATTCTTTTAAAATTCTGATAAAATGTCATTATATTTAACGAAGTGTATTCATGTTAAAATACACTTTTAAGAAATACCGATTATAGAACGTATTAATAGTACGAAATTATTTTATGTATCCCAGAAAAGGAGCCACAGTAATTATATACACTAAAAAGAATAGACCCATTTAATTATTAAAACTCATTAATATCTGAACCCAATTTGACACCATTTGGATGATAAGAGTGCGTCATCAGAATTATTTTGCGTGGTCCCGTAAATAAATTTTTTTATCTATACATATCCTTTTCTAGAGTAAACATGCTTTTAAGCATCATTATATTGTATCTTATTTCCATTATGTTCAATGTAGCATAAACGCCTTAAAGTGAGCTTAAATAAAAGTTTGTTGATAGGGTCTAATGTCACGAAATTCTTGTGTGTTTCTCTAAAAACGAACCATAAACTTTGTTTGCACCAGTAAAAATTATTCAGTTTATTCTACGTTTTTAATGAATAATTGTACGATATTTTACATAATTTGGATGATTACGTTACATAGTCACAACAGTTTTGTACATATTTTCAGCAAAAACGTAAGTTTAAACATCTCAGTAATGTATGCTAATTCCATTTTGTTGATTGAAAAATAATAATGTCAAAATGTGTTTAGACGAAATTTATCCTATATGCCGTAATGATAACAATTTTGACGTGTTCCTGTACGCAATCCATAAAAAATATAGTCATAAAAAAATATACGCTATTTATATGCAGAGCCTGAACGTGTGTGCAGTATTGCAATTCAGTCGGAGGATTTTTGCGGCTGCTGTCGTGGTACATACAAATTCTGCTCAGAGGCCGTAATGATAAGAAAAATTTTGGTGTGTCCCTTTACACGAACTACAAATGGAATACACACCTAAAGCTATACAGCTAATTCCGTTGGGCTCATGAATATGTGTACCAAATTGCAAGTCAATAGCCTGATTTTGCGGTGCATACAAATTCTTCCCATAGGCTGCAATGATAAGAAAAACTTTGGCGTTTCCCTGTACACGACCTACAAATGGAATACACATCTAAAGTTATAGAGATAATTTCGTTGGGCTCATGAATATGTGTACCAAATTGCAAGTCAATGGCGACTTTTTTGCGTCCGCTATCGCGGTACATACAAATTCTTTCAATAGGCCGTAATGGTAAGAAAAACTTTGGCATGTAACTGTACACGAACTACAAATGGAATAGACACCCAATATTATACAGCTGATTCCGTGGGACTCACGAATACCTCTACAAAATTTCAAGTCAATAGAGGGATTTTTGCGACTGCTATCGCACGACAGACAGACAGACAAACAGACACACAGACGAAACCCAAACTCTTTTTGAGTCGCAACAGAGGACCTCCACTGACGTTTTGGAAAAGATAAATTTTAGACTTGCATCTAAATAGTTACCTTTAAAGGCTATCTCCTATTCTATTATGATTATATGATTTTGATGCGCATTTAACGTTTGGATACATTGAATGACATCTAGTATGTAATACTGGTGATAAATTAGATTTATAAGAGATAACCAATATTAAATATGCTTTAGATAAACATTGACAATGCTTATTTATTAAATAACCATGATGCGTGTATTTTGTTTTTCTTTTGTACTATAAATGTTTGAATTAAATGAAATTATTCGTAAAATAAAAAGCGACAAAAAGTTTCCTTTTTGCTTGCAATCTAAGTCGTGAGACCCGACTGACTGAAAATGTAAAATTTTTAAAGCATAGAGCAGCATCTTATTATAAATTGAAGAACTGGTGTACAATAAATATTTAACCATAAAGACTTCTTTACGCACCATTTAATAAAGGGAAGCACTACCGGTTTTGAAAGCAAGTTGCCTTTCTTCATCAGGTGCAAAATAAAATAAAATAAAAGTGTTGCAACCTTGAAAGAAGACTCACTTTACGGAAGTATTTTTTTTTTTTTTTTTTTTTTTATTTTAGGTTAAAAAATATAGTTTATACAACTACAAAAAATAAACAAAAAATGTATTTCGTGTTATAACTTTATATATTAATGCTCAGAAGGAATCACTAAACACTTAATTTTAAACATTTAATTTGCAGCATTTGATTGTAAAATCAGTTTTTACTTTCCAATCCCCATAGTGAGAAAATTATTGTAATCATATCAAAAATCCGAATTTCATATTTTGCGTCTCTACACGTTTTGACGTCTCCTGCATTCATATTTACTGTTTTTACGATGATGTATGTGTGTATGTATGTGAGTGAACATGATATCGTCTAAACGATTCATACGAATAAGCTGAAAGTTTTTACGTATGTTATAGGTTATCATTGCACGGACACTATTAATTTTGGTGATTCTACCACTTAAAATTTTTTTTTACAGGAACATAAAGTGAAATTCTTTATCACTATGGTCTATTGTACCAAATTTTATAAAATGCGATTGCGTCTAAATTCATTACTTAACTGAGCTGAAAATATATACATATGTTACGAGTCACCATCGCACAATTTGTAGAGTTTTGGTGATTCAGGCGTTTATAGTTTTTTTTACAGGGACACAAAGAATTATTCGTTAGAAAATTTTTAGAATTATTCAAAGAATTATTCGCCTATGGACACAAATTTTGCAATTGCGTCTAAACTCCTTATTTGAATGCACTGAAAACTCATAGACATGTTACAGCATACAGTCGAGCAATCTTTAGAGGTTTTAGTGAATCCTACATTTATACACTTTTACACAGGGATAAAAGTAACTGGCTGAAGTTATTTAAAATGTTATAGCGCCTATATGTCTCACCCGATTGATCTGAAAATTTATATGCATGTTATAGGTAACCATCGTACGAACTTTGTAGATTTTGGTAAGTTTAGCACTTACCAAATATTACATATTCACTTTAAATGCAAGAAAAGAAATAAGAGAAAGTGTTACCAACAATTTTCGTTAGTCCACAGGGAGACTCCAGATCTGGTAGCGGCTGGGATACATTACTCTTTGCACAGGTCAAAATAAACACAGGCCCAACCAAAGAGTCTAAGGCAAACACCTAAGAAAAATCTTATCTCAAAACTCACAAAGTTTCCGTCACACGTCATATAGGCATATTTGTATCAACTGGAAGGATTTCCTTGAAGAATTTTCTTGTAGCGGGATATATAAGAAAAAAAAACTCGGCCATAAAATTCCTTTCCACGACCTACATTATCCTTGGATGAATCCTTCAAGAGTAAGAGTCCCTCCTTGGATCATTTTCAGCAGGATACGTGTGAGTAAATTCATTAATACTTCAGTAATAATTTTCAAGCTTTCCACATGTCGTCTGACCTAAGCTGTACGTAAGTCGAGATAACCATGAACGAAATCCAGTATGACCAACGCAAGGCTCAACTCCGCGCAGAGTTTACGAATGGGTTGGAAATTGATTTTAGTGAAATCTGCTTTTACCAGCTTCAAATTCTTAAAACACATCGTCGCAATGGAGTAACAGGACCATTCCAATACAACATCCTTCAAAACTTGATTATCCCAAGAAGAATATAATATTTCGGCCAAACATTCGAACAAAAGAAAAAAAATCTGTTGCACGTATATGACCAAAGCTCACGATTCAAAAGTCCAAACATCATTTCAGCAGAGTTTCTTCTCGAAAAATACTTCGTATAGTAATTCATAGTGTATCCTCGATTAGTATACTGACTCTGGTACACACAGTAGTATTTACACGGGAACACATGGGCTCCATTAAGGCACAGCTTATAAAAAAACAATTCTTCTTTTTCATCATGCTCACCACATGAAAATGACGCTTCAACTCTCTGATAAACGCGCGCTTTTCTTCCATGCAAGCTATAAAGTTGCCACTCAGACGAAAGCACCTAAGAAGCTTTCGCTGAAGCTAACACTGAATGGGCAAACCGGCAGCACCTAAGTATTTCGCCTGCGAACTGTGCGCACCCATGCACATGTTAGACTGACCTCGGTGTGGTCGCTGAAAGAGTTCATGGGTAAATCAGGACAAAGTTCCCGTCCTACCAGATACGTGCACCGCATATGTAGTTGTTACTGAGAGAAATGAGAACTTTGCCGGAAATTTGAGCAGAAAAATTACGAGGGATTGATATTAAATTTTAGAACATAATATTTAAAGGCGAAAAAATATAGAATATTTTTAACTGTTGTTATCTCATTATAATAGTCCAAATCTTGTTGACTAGTGACAAATCATTACAAAAGTGCTCATTAGACGTCAGTTTTACTCTAGTAAGAAAAAGGGAACAAAATATGCATTTTCTGACAGTTACAGTTCAAACAGTAAAATTTGGTGCTGCTTGCTTTGGTGAGACATGAAGTCGCCAATTTTGTTTGTGATATCATCCAGATGAAACTGGGCCTATCCTGACTGAGTTCTATGTACAGGAATTATTGATTATTAACATCATCTACCAGAACGATTCGTAATTATATTTTGTAGCTCTGTTGTCAACTTATTGCGTTTTTAAATAAATATACTACACAGTTTCTTATTTCTTTTATCACTGTTTCCCAGTTATTTATTTTTAAAGTTAAGGAATCTTTAAGACATATATACCTCTAAATTTTTTAAGCGATGAATATATATAATATGCATTACTCAGCCGACCCAATCTACCTATCTATCTATCTTTATTTCTACCTATATGTATATTCTCTCTCTCTCTCTCTCTCTCTCTCTCTCTATCTATCTATCTATCTATATATATATATATATATATATATATCAATAAAGAGAGATCGAGAGATAGACTGTTAGAAAGATGGATTGTATATATCTCCATCATAAGGATTTTAATTTTAATTTTATTATTAAAATTCTTTATCTTTACAAGTTATATCATAAAAAGTTTCAAGTTGCTTTAATTACATTATGTATCTGTTTTGGAAAGTTAACGACATTCTGTAGATGTTTCAAAGATAGAAAGATGAAATATTAACATAATCAATTTGAAATATAGGATAAAAAACAAACATGTATGCTATAGGCTAATGAACAGAAAAATTATTAAAATAAGTTTTAAAACATAAATGTTTGCATTCTCACTCCACGTGCAAAAAAAAAAAAAAAATCTGGAGTGACTCCACTCGACTTTCCGAACATTGAGTAACTAACAGTTTTGTAAATAAAATAAAGAAAGAGGAGTTGCTAAACAAACAAAAGAGAGAAAACCATAACAGAGTGTTTGAGTATTTTTCTCCATATATCACAAGAGGTTTTATTTAACGCTACTGAACTTTGAGCCCTTAGATCATAATGATAGAGAATTTTTCGTTGTGTCCCTGTAAAAATCTATAAATTCCGACAAACTTAAACAAATTTTCACATTTTACCCACAATTTTGTCAAAGTCCCACTTTTTTTTTTTTTTAATTATTGTTACTGAGTGAATTTGTATAGGAAAATATAGAAGAAAGTCTCGTGGTGGCCACAATTCACCAAAAATGCTTATAGTTAGTGCAACAGTGATTTATAATATTCATACAAATTTTCAGCTCAATTGAATAAGGCGTTTAGATGCTATTGCACTTTTAAAAATTCGGTCTCATAGGCCATAATGATAAAGAATTTTTCTTTGTGTCCCTGTAAAAAAACTGTAAGTACTAGATTCACCAAAATCTATACAGTTGGTTCAAATGTGACCTATAACATGTGTACAAATTCTTTGCTCAGATTAATAAGGCGTTTAGACGCTATCACACTTTTAAAAATTTGGCAAATAATTTTTCTTTGTGTCCCTGTAAAAAAACTATAAGTGTTAGATTCTCCAAAATCTATACAGATTGAGTATCTGTGACCTATAATATGTGTATAAAGTTTTTGCTCAATTGAATAAGGCGTTTAGATGCTATTGCACTTTTAAGATTTTGGTCCCTTGGCCATAATGATAAAGAATTTTTCTTTGTGTCCCTGTAAAAAAAATATAAGTGCTAGATTCACCAAAATCTATAGGGTTTGTACTATGGTGACTTACAATATACGTACCAACTTTCAGCTTATTCGAACAAAGCGTTTAGACACTAGCGTGTTCACTCACAGACATACACACATACATACACACATACATACACACATACATACACACATACATACATACACACATACATACATCATCGTAAAAATAGTGAAAACGGACTCGTTGGACCTCGAAACTTATAGAAACATCAAAATCTCGAATTCGGATTTTTGACATGATTACAATACTTTCCTCACTATAGTGTTCGGAAAGTAAAAATTATACATATATATATATATATAAAGAGCAAAATATATTAAAGTTATGTATACCATATTTAGTATATATTTAAACATTTATGGTACCTGTAAAAAGTAAAAAAATAAATAGTGTTTCTATTTTCTAATGTCTGAAGACATTAACAATTTTATAATAAAATAATTACAGATAATAAAATGTGTAAAAAACAACAAGAAACAATTAATTTATTTGTACTCTTTGCTAATCTAAAAAATTTGTAATATAACGAAAAATGTAAATAAAAATAAGAATAGATGTGTTTAGAGCATTATCAAATTTGCATAATATAGTTCCATTCACTATTCTTTTAAAGATTTAAAGAATGCAAAGACAATTTTCAATGTTAAAACTGAGAAAAAAAGAAGTGCAAATAGCTTTGTAGGTAAAAAGGAAACACAATAAAATCAAAAGGTATTAAAAAATCTAGGTTTAAAAGTGATACAAAGGTGACAAAAGATTATAAAGATGTTGCCGGCGGAAATTCATGAAACGGAAATGAAATAAGTATAATGAAATATTATGTGAAAATAATGACAATAATTGTAAGAAACGGAAGTAATATTTTAAATTATTAAAGTAGTATTTGCTGAACCAGCATATAAAAATAATAGACACTGCTTTTGTTGTAAATTTCTTGATTTAAACAAAAAACAAAAAACAAAAATTCATTGTTTCCACTGCTTGAAATCAAACTGATATAATACATCTTCACTTTTTAGCGATAAAGGGACAATTGTAAAATATTTAAATATAAAGAAATTAACACGTATGGTGTAAATGCTTTGTTTTCAATTTGCCTTTCTAGGATTAAAAAATAGTTCAATTTTGCTTTGTTACGAAAATGGTAAGGCTACATGGATATATATATATATATCTATATAATAAATGTGTATAAAAATAACATCTAGGGTATTCGCAATTTTTTGTTAAAACAAACAAATATTTATTTAACTGTATCAAAAATCATTTATCTTATCCGTCGCATTGAAAGCCCTCCTTAAAAAAAAAAAAAAAAAAAAGGAATCAGAAGAAACTGATTCTTAATTAAAGGACTATATGCTTTTTAACAGCTATTACTTACATATTACTGAAATAAAAGTACACAATATATATTTATTAAAATATGCTATGATGCCACTTCTGCCTTTTGTTTAGGTAAGAAGGTACAGACTTTTTTTACTTTAATAATATCGTTGTAGGAATAAAATTAACAGCATCATTTTTTAATGTAAAAGACACTAAGTAGCTGAACTTTAAAGGTTTAAAAATATATGAAAAATTGTATGAGAATAATAAATTTAAATAATTGCAAAGATAACTTAGCATCATTGGTTTCTCACAATACAATGTAGTTGCTAAATATAAAATAAATGCAATATTTATAGATGATTAATAGAAGAAATTTTTAATCATTGAATAAAATTTATTACTTTTAATGAGCATTCAAGTTACATTATTTGTTCTTTTCGAATATTTAGAACATGCGATAACCCTATTCTTATGGTCCAGACCTCCGGTCATTTGGAAACAGAGTATTCTTTCTTATTTCAGAACTATTATGAAATCTACCAAATGCATTAAAAAGCATTTGGATGGTTTACGAATACGTTATCTTGTTCTCAGTAAAAATAAATATTTTTTAACTTTTGATGTAACATAAAGCATCAGTATAATTTATTGCTTTAAAATATACATTTTAAAATAATATTTCTTAATTTTTGTATAATGAAACACATAAAATAAGCTGTATAGACATTGTTAGTTGTCTAGAAAATTTATACCTAAGTATTTTTATTTTTATTATTTTTCTTTTCTAAAATAGAGTAAAAAAAATACAAATGACACCAAAATTCAAAATAAATGCATATTTTTTTTTAATTGCGTCCAAATAAAGAAATTGCAACGATTTTTTTTTTTTTTTTTTTTTTTTTTTTTGTAAAAAAAAAATGTCATAATTGTAAGTTGTTCAAATAATATTATGGACTTACAAATATTAAAGCCGGCAAACTTTAAAGTAATAAACGTAACACCATTTAATTGTAATACAATTGTCTTTTCCAGAAGCGTCGTTATTTGTTTACTTAATGTTAATACAATCTAATTTAGGTTAATGTTTCTGCAAATTTATGAAATAGATGGAAAATATGACAAAATTTTCTTTTGTCACGGTTTTGTCTTCTTTAAATATAGGGGAATGTCACCGGTTGTGGGCACAGTTTTGATTTGGGCTTATAACTTTTGTTAGAATAAATATTATGCAAACATATGAATACCAATAGAAAGCTAGAACCCTTAGCTAACGTTTGATAACGCAACTGTACCGATTCCGTCAATCAGAAAAATGTTGTGTGGAGTGACAAATTTTAGCCAAAAAGAAAATGTATCCAGTTGTGGGCACACCTTAAAAATCCGCTAAAAATTGAAATATTAATAAGACAATCACCATAAATACAGAAAAAATAAACTTCATTTATTTTGTAAGGATTTAGCGGACAAAATAACAACAGGAAATGGCATTTTTTCAATTTTGATTTGTCATATTCTTCATTCTTCAAATCAGAAGTGCAATACTTGCAAATAAAATAATTTTCATGTATATTGACAAATTTCAAATGCACCAGACGATCATACTCGTGCATTTGATTGAATTTGTTCTCCTTCAGCATGGTAGAAGGTGCTCCAAACAAATGATGCAGAAGTCAGCATCATCACCTGATTGTGGATGTTTCTATTTTTAGCGCCCTTGGTCAGCAGTTTGACGGGTGGAGTTCCCCTACTCTTTCTAGGCTTCTTCTGGAGCGACACAGAAGCTGCGAGGAGGTCCATATTCTTGGACAGTCGATTTTATGGATTTCGTATATACTAAGCATTATTAAATGACTTTAACCATTGCCTTAAATTGCATTTCTTTTGGATCGGTTGACGTTTCTGGAGTGGACATGGCTAAAATTGCCTAAAAATACATAAAACTCTAATAAAATATGTTATGTTGTTATAAATGACCATATTGGAAGATTTGTAACTCAAACACCTTCTTTAAATAAAAAAAACATGGCTGCCCACGTTATATGAAAGTACCCACAATCGGGAATGACAATCCTTTTTATAATGACGGAATAAACTATTTTCAGTCCACATTTTCGCTTAATTCGATATTGCATTAGAAAATATATTGAATATACTGCATGAATATATTACATTGTTTAATTAATTGACTTCGATTTATCGCATTCTAAAAATATTCACAAATTACTCTTTTCTTGCCTTTTTTCAGATTTTTTTTTTTCGATGATTCTGCTTACTAAGCAAATGCGGCTATTCATTTCGGTGTTAGCTCAAAAAATGCGTACTGTCACAACCATAGATATAGTAATAAGACATAGATTGATCAGCGAGAGGGAAAAAGTCATACCTTTTTTCTCGGGAAAAGTCACTTTAATGGCTGCTTTTCCCCGAGTAAATCACACACAGAAATACACACGGATAATTTAGTAAATGAAATTTGTGAATAATTGATTTACTACAGGTGAATGTAAAACTACAGATACAGTTTCAAATTCATATTTCTTTCTTTTCTTTTTCTCAAAACTCTCTAATGGCTGATTTTGGAACTTTTTTTCGGCATCAAAAATTTTTGCTCGATAACATGGAGCTGATATATCTATATAGTATATTACTATATCTATGATCACAACACAAGTTTGACAATATTCAAATTCACCATATTTTATTTTCGTTAAAAGATATGATGGGGTGCCCAAAGACGCAGAAACCTTTAAAAAATTATATCCTGTAGCTAAATAAAGTAAATCAAAATTAAAAATGAAGTTGTTTATGGATATTTTTGCATTAAAAAATTTCTCAATTTGTAAGGACATTTGTAATACTTCGTTTTTTAAATCTTTCTGTTCCAAAGTTTATTTTTTTATTTAAATAATAATTACTTTAGCATAATAATTATTATTTTTTAATTCGAAATGAGAAATTATTCTCATCGAGTCGAGTTTATCTACTTGTCTACGAAAGAAGAAATTATACAAAAAGGTGTCTCTTGCTTTTTTTTACAGAAACTGCATAAATGCATATGTTTTAAATGGATGTATTTTCCTGTAGACAGTAAGTCTAGTCGGAAAGAATAAAAGTAATTTGAGAAACTGGCAGACTAGGCTAGAAATAGATTACTTTTATGAGTTTGAAATGTTTCATTAAATTTTGTATTTTGCTAAGAATGTACTTTGTATGAATAAATATCCTAATAATATACAAAAAAATGTTTATATTCTGAAAATACATGATTCTTAAATTTTTCTGTAAAATTTTCTTAAGGGTTATTTAATAAAAGTTTTTTTTTTTTTTTTTTTAAATATAGATAAGTACCAATATTGATTAAGAGATTAAGATAATTAAGATTATATATATATATATATATATATAATTATTTAAATTAAACAGTCATACCCGATTTGCACAGGCATAAATCAACTATGTCAATTTAAATATATTATTAACTATCATAAGTTCAGTTTTAATTTTTAAAAAATCATATTTCTCATCAAAATTCTTTTTATAGAAAAAGGTACTATTAAATTATTAACCTTATTATTAGCGCTAAAAATATTTGAATTATTAAAATGTTATTAATTAGAACTATATCATGCATACATGGAGGATTATATTATATTCTTGAGTTTTAAAATAATTAGAACTACAAAACAATATTTTGGTACCTTTTTAGCATTTCTTTATATATGTAATACTTAATCCTCCTATATATAGAAATTTAATCTTTTACAGGATGGTTAAAAATAATCTGAAGGTTCTCAAATTTTCACAAATCCTATTATACTGTTACATATAAGAGTTCGAATATGTGTTTGTAGATCACGGCAGGAGATTAGGAAAAAAACGTATTTTTACATTTTAAATTAAACTTTTTTTCCATGCAAAATTTTGAATATTTTTTCTCTTGCTGAATAATGTACATGCAAATGTACTTTGTTATAAAAGCAATCCAGTCGTTAGAACAAATCATTTCCTTACTGTGACTCTGCTACTGGAGATGAAAGACTACTTATTAGTAATTTTTACAGTAAAACTCCTTTTCATTTGCTTCAAGCAGACAATGCTGTTAGTAGAATTCGAAACTTTTTTGGAAAAGTAATCATTAGTCAAATGATCTACATAAAGTACATTTGAAGTTTCATATGGATTCAATCAGTTGAACTGGATATAAAATGCCGTTTTCAGTAAACTAACTGTGTGGATATCAAAACGTTATTATTTACAGTTTGTTATTTTTTATATTTCATTAAACAGAACCTACCATATTGAGTAAGGTGACATGTATGACGAATTGTTTAAAAAAAATTATTTAATCGCAACTAAAAAAAAGTACTTAAAATAATTCTGGAGATTAAACTATTGATATAAAACATTTATTGTAACACATTCTGTAAGTTAAACAGGGATCAATAATTTAGATATTGGTAAAGACGTATGTCATACTCCAAATACTTTGAAAATACATTAAAACTAATTGAATATTAGTTATACATTCTTCTAAGTACATCCCTCTGAAAATGCGTGGCAGAATTTGCTTACTCAAAAAAGAACGGAATGCTTTTTTTAATCATAATTTGAGAGGAATTTGTAGGAAAAAATCAAATTTGAGTAAAATCACTCTTTTCTGATCAAAAATCTTTTCAATCAAATTGATCCTTAAACTGTCAGCTGCTTTCTGAACGATTTTCGATCACTTTCCATTTGGTTCAACAAAATATTGTAATGATGGTGCCATCTATCGATCATATTTTAAATGACATATGAAACATATTTTATTAAACATATATATATATATATATATATATATATATATATATATATATATATATATATATATAATTAATTTATATATTGTTTTAAAAACATGTTGAGGACTTTCGATATTTAAAAAAGTAATCTATCAAATACATATATATATTATAAATATAACAAATATTTCATATAAAGCTGACAACAAATAGGCGATTTATCAAATCACGAATGTTAGTCATAAAAACTAAAAATGTGCAGTAAATGTGTTTTTTAAAGCTGTTTCTTAAAGAAATATGCGAAGTACTAGCAGGCTTTGCCCGCTTCGCTGGTCACTATATTTAAAGGAAACTCTTTTCTATATAACTGTATGAGAAAAAGGAAAAAAAATACTGAAATCGCTCAGAAGCTCGCTATGGGTCGGCAGCGACTTTTCCGTCCTTTCAGTCTCCGGTGCCTGTCCCTATTGCCTGCGACAATGCCTTACCCGTGGGCTTCCATTTGGGTGCTTATCATATATGACAGTTTCGATACGGACAATATCGAAAAACTTGAAGTAGCCCTTTTATATTTGAATCCCAGTTACATATGAACAACATTATGCGTGATGTACATAATATTTACTTTCAAGTTATTTCCTATATTTATTTGATTTAATCGATTAACCATAAAATGACAGCAATTTCAAGCAAAATATAATATTACAATATGCTATGATCGGCTACGTCTATCGCATGAGACAATTATTATTATTATTATTATTTATTTATTATTTATTTATTTATTTATTTTCATTTATTTATTTATTTATTTTTATTTTTATTTTTTATTTTTATTTATTTTTTTTATTTTTTGTGGTTATATATACTTTATGCTTAGTAAATAGTAGTTGGTATATGGAAAAATAAATTAATTAACTAACTAATATATTGCCTAGAGGAATTTGTTTTTCCAAACGAACTAAATTATACAAAATTAATTTGCAAGCTTCTAAAATGCCTGTTTGTCATAGAGTTACTGTTTTCAAAAAATTTTCCTCAATTTTAAATCAATAGTGCTATTTTAAGGAAGGTTATTGGGCTTCCCATAGCTTTATGTCATGTATAAAATACGTAAAAATTTATAAATAATATTTTTTTTCCTTTGAGAATGATTAACAATGACTATACGACCATATTTTGTGTGTGAAATCGTAGTGTAGCGGTAGCGCGTTCGTCTGCCACCAAATGGGACCCGCGTTCGATTCTGGCGAAAGAAATATCCGCTTATAGCAGCTTAATGATTTGAGAGGATTTCTTTCAACGTGGGGAGTTGCATTTAAACATTTCTATTGAGTGAAAAATGGCTCAATTTGAGAGAATTTTCTCTTTCCACTTTTATAGAGATTTTAATGCTGTTTATTGCGAGAGCATTTTGTACAAAATAAATTGTAATTTCACATAACTCGGGATAAAATATTTACGATGGTTTGCTAAACATGAAATATATATATATATATATATTGTTTCTTGAATATATATAAGC
The DNA here is from genome assembly GCA_963930645.1 of Salticus scenicus. Lineage (NCBI taxonomy): Eukaryota > Metazoa > Arthropoda > Arachnida > Araneae > Salticidae > Salticus > Salticus scenicus. The sequence continues at coordinate 325,766,611 of OZ005654.1, forward strand.
AAGAGTATAAATACATCATTCAAGTTTTTTTCTAATATGGATTTTTTAAGATCAAAATATTAATAATTTTGGAGCATTATTTATTGGATTACCATTTCCTTTAAAAAATGCGTGTATATGAATAGTTATTCCCCTTGAAAGTTTTTAATCATACATATATAGAGTTTCTTAAATTGAAAGTTTCTTTTTATTTTATTTTATTTTTTCTTTTATTTTTTTTCAAGTTCATTTTTCTCAAACAATTAATTAAACTAATTATTTAAAAAAAAAAAGGAATGTTGTAATTGGTGACCCAAAATTCCGTAAAAATTTGAAAATTACGTAATTTATCGAATAATGTAGATTGAGTAGTATAAATTGCCATACGTGCTTGGAATAAGAAGGAGATTTTATTCAAAAAATAAAATAAAAGGAAAGATCAAAAGTTGTTGCTGACAGGAAATCGTTAGTGACACCGCATGAGATTCACGTATAAAAGGAGCTGTAGTGAGAGATATACTATCAATCGCAGCATGCACACTTTACCAAAAAAAAAAGCGAATCTGCTACTGTAGATTTACGATCCTATCTTCGTAGGAATGGTATTCCAACGGATAAGTAACAAGTGTAACTGCCAAAAAAATGATTATGAAATTCGAAGCCACGGGTTTCTTAAACGATCCGTTCCTACTGGGCGACAAGACACAGGTGCTACTGCTGATCGGACAATTCTGGAAAAAATAGAGACTTTAGGGGCTACGCCTACGCTTGGTGAAATCCGCGCTCGTTAATTCGGATGATGCGCCGGCATTCCATGGCCAACATTTTGAGCATTTGTTATAATGAAATCATTTACAAAAATCAATTGCGACTGATATGCTAATTTTTGCTTTTGTTATCATCTGAAGCACCATCTGTTTGTCATTTTTGTGCTTTTATCTAATTTCAATATAATTCCATGCCGTTTCAAGCACGTAGGTGAATTATTAACCCTCCAGTCACATTATTTCGTAAATTATTAATTTTTTTAACTTTAACGAACTTTTGAATCACCCGGTATATCGATTTTTAAAACATTAGCCCACCGAAAATGAATAGATATTCTGCAATTAGCCAAATCCGGCTAAAAAAATAGATAGATAAATTACGGATATATACAAATGTATACACAAATTTAAAACTGAAAAAAAAAATATAGCTCTTTTTTTTTTGGGGGGGGGGGGGAGTAGTACTCATAAAGATAAAAATTAAATCTGTTTCCAGCAAAACAATATCCCTTTATTGTATTTAATACAATTTAAGTACAAACAAAATAATTTAATTAATCGTTACATAAACAACACTGTTGTTTTTCAGGAAACAACTAATACAGGATATACCATGTATGTAAGAGATATATGTAAAAGCAAACCATGATTTGATTACTTGAAATAAATAACTTGATTAGATATAAGAAAAGTAAGTATTTTCATGTTAAAACTTGATTACTAGAAGGAAAATCAGACAGTTTAATTTGTTTGAACATGACTATATCGGAGGCGTAATAAATACTTTTTTTTATATATTACTGAATGTACTTAAATGGACAAATAAATTTACGATAGTTAAAAAAAAAAAAAAAAAAATCTATAATTATTTCTTCTTTTCAAGCATAAATTTTTCTTTATTCGTTTCAATGATTAACATAGATGAATAATAAAAAAAGTATTGTTTAATTTTAAAAGTATAAAGCAAAGAAACGATTTAAAATATATTTTTAGATATTTCGTAAATTATTGTTATTTAGAAAAAATTTTAACTCTTAAGTGGTTTTTTACTTAATTTACTTTACTTTTATGTTTTTTTTTTTTTTTTTTTTTCTGAATATAAAACCTATTTTTTTTCATAATAAAAAAAAAAAAAAAAAATTTTTTTAACCTAAAGGAACAAAGTGTTACTCAAAAAAAATAATACATATATATATATATATGTAGGAAGCGGTATCTGGGGTTGTTTCAAAAATTATTGTAGATGATTATTAACTTAACATTTGTTAGACTTGCTCAAGAAAATTAGAGAATGAACACTGAATTTACATTAAAATATAGAACAGTTCACAATCCGTTAAGCAATCGGTCATCTCTTCTCTCTCGAAAGGATTTTACATCATAAATAATGAAAGATAGCAGCATTATACCTACTCGTATATTAGTATATTAAGAATCATACATAAGAACAACACATGTCTCCAGGTCGTTACACAGGCTTAACCTGATTTCATGCTATTGCACAAGATCCATTTAATCCCACTGGAAAACTGATCGTTTCCGCTCCAATCTTTGTTTTATCATCATAGGAAGTGCCATTTAAAAGGAGGTGGAAGGTAAATATATATATATATATATATATATATATAGAAATAATATTTTTGAAATATACTAGTAATCATTGAATATGTCATTAAGAAATACTACTTAATTCTTCAAATCACAAAGAGTTTCATAATTTAATAACATAAAAGGACATAAAGCATTTTGTATTCACGAGCATGTTTCAAACTTATAAAAACCAGGAATCTGTGTAATGTGATAAAAAGAAAAAAATCAGTGGGGTTGAGGAGATTGCCAGTTAATCTGCTTGAAGGTGAAAGCTATCTATGTAGTTGACGTAATTAATCTTCATTTGTTCAGTAAAATGTTGTAGTTAATTGATAAAATTTGATTATGTTTTCAACTATGCTCCTAAATTTTCATTTTCAAATATTTGAATTATGTAGAAGGCATATCTGATTTTTAACTATATGAAGGCAGTTATTTTTTACCAAAACTATTTCATTGAATATATTCATTATAAACATAAACATACATAATAACCTATATTTCAAACATAAGCGTAAATGGTGCGCTATAAATTAATTTTGAACAGTTAATATTCAACCTATATAAATATGTTATCCATCTTATTTTTAAATCTTATTTGTTTAATCTAGAAGCATAATAGTTAAATAATATTCACAATCCATTAATGCTCTACGGAAAAAACAAGAACAAATCTGTTTCTTCCTCGACAATATGAGTTTAATTACTGTTATTTGCAAATGTTCAAGACCAGTAGCCGATTTTCAGTATTTTAACACATTGCATCATTTGCGCAGATTATTGCATCAAATTATTGCAGAATATTGCGCAGATTATTGTACTAGACGCATTCTACTGCTAAGAATAAAGCTGCTCGGCACGTTTATCGCCAGTTGTTTATTGGATTTTGACGTAAAGAGTGCTGTTGTGTAATTATTTTCATGGATAAAACATCTTCACTTACTGTTACAAAAAGGTCAGAAATTTCGACCCTACATAAAATTGGATTTTCTGAACAAGTGCGAGGGTAAATGTGAACAAGACAGCTGTGCATCAAGCTATTAGTAAGTTTAAAATTTCGCGAAAATTTGTGGACCTTAAGTGAAGCGGTCGCCCTAAAATACGAGTGCACGTGATCATTATGTTATAAGAAGTATGGTCGTACAAGATCTAAGACCCTCCTGCAATAGAATTAGACATTCTCTGGCTACAAAAGGCACCAACGTCAATTTGAGTACTATTTCAAGGCATTTGGCCAAACATTTTGGTTTATCATCCCCCAAAACTGCAAGAAAACCTTGACTTACTCCAAGTATGAAAAAGAAACGACTGACTTTCGACAGAAAATATTAGAATTGGACAGTAAAGCAGTGGCGTAGGGTCTTATTTTCGGATAAGCCAAGTGTGCAGCAATTTTTGGTGCGTACTACAAATGTTCGTCTCCCAAGGGAAAAATATATGATGAGAGATATACGATTCAAACTGTGAAATATCCTCCAAGCCAAATGATATGATGTGAAATGTGTGTGCCCGGTACTGCTAATCTCTATTTTGTGACACCTAAAACCACTATGAACGGAATGCGGTATCTTAATTTGTTACGTGTGAAGTTGAAGCTACAGATGCGTGTCAATAAATGTTCCATTTTCATGCATGATGGGGCACCGTGACACAGGGCGAAGATTGTCAAGATATATCTGAGAGCACAGAAAATCAAAGTGCTTGACTGGACATGTAACAGCCCAGATTTGAATCCAATGGAGAATCTGTAGTCTACTGTGAAAAACCTACAACTGATTTCATTAAAAGAATAAAAATATTAATAACGTCGTCATTAGACTGTATGTAAATCAGTCTTTATTATTCACATTACACAAAAAATAATACATACTCACAAAAAAAAAAAAAAAAAATCTATAATAATCACAACCACTAGGGAGGTAAAAGGAACACACACACGCACATACACATACACACAAAAAAAAAACTATCATTTTGTACAATAAATTTAATGCACGTTTAAATTAAAACTTTGTTGAACTTTTAAAGTGCTATATGTATATATAAGCTTACATATCGAATAAAATTATCACGTGCACCCTTGGAATTGAAGCAAGGTAACACCCGTATAAAGCAAGAATACATACACATACACACACACACACACACACACAAAAAAAAAAAAAAAAAAAAAAACTATCATTTTGTGCGATAAATTTAATGCACGTTTAAATTAAAACTTTGTTGAACTTTTAAAGCGCTATATGTATATATAAGCTTACACATCGAATAAAATTATCACGTGTACCCTTGGAATTGAAGCAAGGTAACACCCGTATAAAGCAAGAATATTACAAACATTACGAATAAACACACAGTTCTATTAGCTATAATGTTTTTTTAATAACTCATAAGCATTATTCAAGAAAGTTAATTATTTAAGGATAATATTCAGTCTTAACAAACAGTAAACCGTATAACACGTGGTATATTAATAGCTCTAAATGACTACAGTTAATTAGGCTGTTAAATATGTTTCATACATTTTAATATTTTATTTAAAATTAAAAAGGAAAAAATAAATAAAATTAAATTAAATTAAATTAAATTAAAAAGATAATATTGTATTTTTAAAAATACTTTATAGCTTTCTGGCGAATGCTAAATTAATAATATTACTTTCACTATTCATCTCTAAGAGCATACAGTAAAATTGTAAAAACAAAAGTAGTTTTATCTTTTTTTTTTTCTTTTTAAGCAAACTATATTTTGGCTAGATTAAATGGATAATAAACATATTACCTAATATGTGTTACTATACGTTTATAAGATACAAGATAATATTAAATAAATTAAATTACTTAGTTTGAAATGTAGATTTTAAATATCCACTTCTTAGTTTTTAAAATGTAAATATATTTTACGAATATCCAATAAACTTGAAATATTTCTCTTTTATTTTTATTCAAATATTTCTGACTTTTATAAACAGAGTTTGTTAAATGAAGCATAATGTATTTGGATTTAAGGAAATTTTTTCGTAAGGAAATTAAATTATTTATGATAGTTTAACTTCAGTTACAGTAATTTATTTTTTCTTTAAATTGTGCATTATCCGAATAAATATATGTTGTAATAAAACAGTGTTTATTTATGAAAAGGAATTTCTTGTATAAAATTTCTTTAAATAAAAAAGCTTACAAATAAATAAATAAATAAATGTAACTGAATAAAGCTTAATTCAAAGGAACTATAAAAATGCAATTTTTATTACATAAAATATTGTTCTAAAATATTTTAAAAGAGCAAATTTCCGTGATTTCTATTTTTATATATAAATCACATTAAATCACATTATATATATATATATATATAAATCACATTAAAATATTTTTATAAAATGTTTTAATAGTGAAAGAAATTAAATAGTGTTAAAATATTTCTAAAATATATTTTCTAAACTCTTTTGTTGAATAAAGTTCAATGCATAAACAAGAAATTGTTATTTTAATCCGATAGATTTATAATATAAATTAAATTAAAATGCAGTAATACCATACAATTTATGTTCATATTACATGTAACATTATTTCATTTATTTATTTATTTATTTATTTATTTATTTTTTTAGTAAAAATTATATTATGTGTACTTATATAATGTGTATTATTTTGTTCAGCGCCTTTTTTAACAATTCAAATTTATAATTCATTAATCTTCCATTTTATAATTTTGCTTTAAAGGAAATTTATAAATACTGAGAGGATTATTTATATTTTACAAAAATGATAATTAAAAAGAAAATTCAATCAATATATATATATATATATATATATATATATATATATGAATTAATTTGAATTATAAGTTGCACATAATTACAGACTTAGTGTACATTTAATTAACTGTTATATAGTAAACAAGCTCAAATTCAGTATGTGAACTTTGTTTCTATTTATATAAATGTGTTTCAATTTTAAAGTAGTTAATATTATTTTCTAATTTCATATACATACATATATATATATATATATATATATATATATATATATATATATATATATATACTTATTTTTTCTATAAAATAAAAAACAATATTTTCGATCACTGATTTATCATGAAATTATCCTTTTATATATTCACAGAGCGCAAGTTGACAATATTCAGAAAATATTTGTTGGTTCGTGTGTATAATTGCATGTTACCAAAATTTTTGGACAATATATGTAATAGGGTGGTTCGAAAAAATCGATTTTTTTATTTCGGAATCGCGTTACCTCTCAAAAGTTGTAGTTTGTTATCCTCATTAGGGGAAAAATAACAAAAAAATTCTAACTTGACATCTTTAGTTCGCGCATCAGGCTGAAAATTTGAAAAAATATGTTAAAATTTGAAATTTTCAAAAAATAATAAAATTAGTTTTTTTTGTAATTTTTTATAATGCAACAGCCATAAATTATCAGTATATAGCGTAGTTTACACCTAAAAAAATATTTTATAGCTTTTACATTATATCTTTAGTTCGCGCATACGCCTTACATTGGGCTAAAATCTTCTAAAATTTGAAATTTACGTGTTTAATATACAATAATACATACACGGCATATTTACGTTTCAAAAGTATTTTAAAAATTCTAAATTTGTTAAATATAACCTTTTATTACAGTATTATACGTACAAGTATAGTTACACACACACATTTATATGTATATAATAACTTGCATGTCCTACCTAATACATAATGATATATAGATTCTACCTATTTTTTGTGTCTTTAAGATTCCTCAGATGTGTTGAGCATTGTTTTAAATTGAGATTTATAGTCAAATAATGGCATAGTTGACCTTCAGAGCATAGTTGTCCTTATGAAACAATACCTGTTCTCTTCTCCACTTTAGTACAAGATTCTGTTATGAGTTTTACAATTCTTTCGACACTTTGCGTGTGGCAAAGAAATTTAATTAGCTCGAACTCTGGGAGAACATTAGTATTAATAAGTTCTCCTAGGCTTTCCATTGGCACATTGCTCATTATTGGAGGAGGTGTAAGTTTGCACTTGGATCGATCAATAAGTTCAATGTAATTTGATGCTGCAAAATTGATGGTCAGTGGATGAAAAGTTCGCACCGATTTCCTATTTGTCTCTTGTTTTCTTGCTTTTAGCAATCTTCGAAAAGCTAGCTGTCTTACGTGCACTCTCTCATCTAGTACTATTGAAATTAAAAGATTTTCGGGATGACAAAAATACGCATTCCTCTGAATGACAGGATCAATTATTTTACGTACCCTCTCGGGTAGCTGTCAAGTCTTCTGTACTAATATATACACGTGAATTGCTCCAAACTTTACGGAGGGATGCATTTTAATTCCAAACCATACTGGAGCGTATATCTTCATAATATAGCTGATCAGAAGTTTAATTTCGTCAGAAAGTTTTACTTCAGAAATATATAGTCTTAAGATCCTATTTGCAGAAGTTAACTAACTAGAGTTACTAAGAGGACCAGGATCTTTCACAGCGAGATCTGGCGCACACTCTCCTGTTTTGACTGCTCGATAAATATTAAGTAAATACTGTTGGTCCTTGTTTAAGTCAGTTTAGGTCCCCTTTATCTCCTCAGTATTAGTCGTTTCGAAATTAGCAACAGAGTGTTTTTCACAGTCAGTCAACTTCTTGCCAATTTGTCCTGAGAAACTATGCGCATAAGGTACGCCAATAAACTGAATAGACGAAATGGTCGAGAATTTCTTATTTACACATTTCTAGATGGTGAAACAATATTCTGAATATTCCGAATATTCCGAATTTTTTGCATTGCGAGAAATTCGCACTTGATTTCCTAGAATTAGGTCATACACGAAGATTATAGTTGCTGAAACCCGCCTCTTGTAGTCTGATTTATTTGCTGAGATTATTAAATAACTTTGCCCTCGAGAATATAAGCAAATGCTCTAGAATTCTAATACGGGCTTCTAGAACTCGTTTGTCAAGGGGACTAGAATTTATAAGGATGACATGGAACTATTTTTTCTAGAGCTGCAATTTAGATTCTAGATGTCAGTTACAGAATTTTTCCTCAGTGTGCATTGACAAGTCGGCAATGGAATAAGAATGCGATGGCGCGGCGCCAACTTCGGTCAGTTACTGTTCGTGTTCAGTTTTTGACATTTTTTTTTCAAAGTTTAAGCCTCATGCGCGAACAGAATATGTCATCTAAATGTTATAATTTTTTTAGGTTGAAACTACGCTTTATACTAACAATTTATAGCTGTTGTATTATAAAAAATTACAAAAAACTAATTTTATTATTTTTTGAAAATTTCAAATATTTACACATTTTTTCAAACTTTCAGCCTCATGCGCGAACTGAAGATGTCAACTTAGAATTTTTTTTGTTATTTTTCCCCAACTGAGGATACCAAACTACAACTGTTGAGAGGTAACGCGATTCCGAAATAAAAAAATCGATTTTTTCGAACCACCCTAATATGTAATAAACAGTTACAAGAACAAAAAAAAAAAAAAAAAAAAAAAAAAACTGTATCTATTTAGATCATGACTTAAATTGATACTGATTAGTATTTGTTAATATCGCAAAAAATATAGCACTATTAATCTGTATTTTCGCTCATTCATGCGACAGCTTCATCACAGATTCTAAATATCAGGACAAACACACACTAATAACACATACATTAGACTCCCGTATAACGCGAGGGATGTGTTCCGTGTTATAGGAAATCACGTTATAAGGGTCTTACATTATCAGAACAATTAATGAGAGTTCAGTCTAATCCGGAAAAGTTTTACAGTTCATTTATTATTTATTATTATTATTATTATTATTATTATTTTGTAATACATATTGTTTTCTAAAAAACACTACGATGTTTACTGTAGAAATTAACCTATTTTTGTAAAACTAATCCATTGCGGACTGGTGGTTTCGATCACATTCCAAAATAATAATAAATCCCCAACTTAGTTTCTGCTAAAGCAAATCTTTACTTTAAAAAATGATTTTGTATTTTTTTGTTTAACGCTTTATATGATACTGGTATACATAAAAGCCAATGGAATTTACCGTTTCGATTGTTTCACTAAATTTTAGCTATTTAATCATGAAATTGATAAATAACTTAAAGTCTTAGAAAAATGCGTAAATGTTGGGCTTATTCTTCAAAATAGACATACTTTTAAACAGAATTTCTTTTTTCATAAATAGTAAATATCGTTCTTCAGTTTATTTTCAGTTCAGTGTGTGTGTGTGTTTGTTATTTTGTAATATAATTTATTTTTTCGTATATTTGAACGTACATTAAAAATTCCGATCAAACATTAAACATGTAAAACAAAAAATGCCATCAAACTACATTTTTGATCACGATTTTCTCTGTAAGCTTGAGATATTTTTTTCCTCGTAAATGATTAGCATTATAAAAAATTGGCATTTTACTAAGAAAATAAGATTTATATAATCCTACAAAATGTGTAACTTAACATTTGATTCTTAGGCCATATTTTTAATTTATTTGAAATTTAAACAAAAATATGTTTATTATAAAAAAATTGAATAGTTGCGATATTGCACAATGCACAAATATATATATATATCATACTCATTATATATCTTAGTATGTGTTTTTTATGTATGAGAGTTATTTATTTACGCTAAAGATGTTTCAATGAATAAATTTTCAAATGCAAAGTAAATATGAAAATATAGAATTCCATTCGATAGCAATTGAAACCAATTTATGCAAGCTATAAATTATGAAAATAAAGGAAACTAAATGTATAGCAGTAGAATGTTAAATGAGATTTTAAAAGCAAATCGAAAATTGAAAGCTACTCTGTAGTTGTACAGGAGTAATGAAATTAATTTTAATCTGATAAAATATAATACATTCGTACGCATATACAACAAGCATGGAAGTTTTATTGCAAACTTTCAGCTTAAAATAAACGCCTGCATGATTGTAAGTACTTAGAAATCTTATACTGATATTAATCTATTCAAATAAGCTTTAAAGCTCATTATATTTGACATTTAAATTTAAACGTCTACTCGAAAGTTTTGTAAAGTAAACATGTACAACTGTTTTAAGTTTCTTTATGTTTCTAGATATTTTTATTAACATTGTACAGAATTGGGTTTCGTAAGAAAAAATCTTAATTTTTTTTTTATCTACAATTTAAATTATTTTAACTTAAATATTAATTATAAAAAAAAAATGTGCAATAAATGATATATGTTATTTAAACATATCAACATAATATCAAAATTCTATTCATAAATTTATATTTCTATGTTTCTATTTTTATGTTTCGATTTTTTTTATATTTTTATGTTTCTATTCATAAATTTATATAAAATACGTTTAGTAAGACAGGTGACACGCAAGCGCGCCCCATCATCGACTGACCCAGATACGAGGGTATCCATGCAGTCCAAATACGTTTAGTAAAGTATATTTAGATGAAGCATTTTAATAATAAGTTTTATAGTAAGAATATGAATGTATGCAGTAAATGCACTTTAAGTGGTTTTCTTTAAATTTCAAAATTTAAATTTTATGCAATTCCAATTCCGTGATATATATACACACGCCTGCTCAAAATATTTTTAAATTTTAATTCTGCGAACCTATCTTCACATATGTTTGCTTTTTTCTATACTTTACTTCACCGCGCTAAATCATATTGCAGTACTGATGAGGTTTTCCAGTTAGAACTAAAAAGATTTTTTTTCGGACTTAAAATACATTATTTATCCCTCTCGCTGGCTTAAAAGAAAATTAAAAGTATATGACTTTAATATTGATAATCATGAAATTAATTCCTCCAAGTCACCTAAATCTTTCGTTAGTATTTTTTACTATTAAAAAAAATCTGAATCTATTGCCAAAGTTTTACGCACTGTTAATATATCTGTATCCTATAAACCTCAAATTCTAATTCTTAATTTACTGTATAATTTTAAACCTGTTATCCCCCCTCCCCTTTCCCGTACAGGTGTTATTTATTCCCTTGCAAATCTTGGAGTTCGGTTTATGTTGGTGAATCTGGCCGTTCCCTTCATACCCAAATTCTCGAACATAAAAGAAATTTCAAAAACTGCGATATACGTTCTAAATAGTGCAACAGGCTATAGAAACCGACCATCTACCTGATTTTAGCAATACTAAAATAATCATATCTAACTGTTCAAATTATCATTCAAGAATTTTCCTCGAGGGCTGGTATACGAAGCAACAGTTTTCTCCGCTTAATGAGGCATGCGCAGTTCCCGCTGAATACACTGTACTCTGTTAAAGGAGTTCTCTTGTTCTACTCAACGAATTACTTTTTGATATTTTACTGATGAGGAGCATTTAAAAGGCTCGAAACGTTTAAATTTATGTTGTGTGTATTTTAACGTTTTAAATTGTATATTTTTAGTGTATACTGTCTCGGTTTTTGATGTGATTAAGGTTTAATTTACTTTAAAACTCTAAAAAAATTTAGCATGTTATTAATTTGTAATATACATAACTTTAATCGAAAATTATACCTACTCTCAGATAATTTGACAAAAAAACTTTTTTGAAACAATATACTGAAATAGGATTTCAATTATCTTAAATATTAAAGGAAATATGAACATTCGTATAAAAGGGTTTCACTGCGCATGTTTGAAAGATAGAAAAACATTAATTACAAAGGTTGAAAGTTAAATGCATTGCGCAACCTTTGTCAAAAGTTCATTGGAATAGAGTGAAAATTATCTAAATTGTCAGCAAATGCACGAGCTAGATTTTAGAAACTTTCCAAGAGTTGAAATTTCGTAAGGGGTTTTTCACATGCCGCTTAACTAATTTGAAGACCCAATTATTTTAAGCACTTTACAAAAGTTCTTTTTTGTTAAAAACCCCTTATATTCTCACAAATTTTCAAAATAAACAAAAATGTGATAGAGTTACAAGCTCATAAGGTTTTTTTTTTTTTTTTTTTTTTTTTTTTTTTTTAAATGAAGTACTTTTGGAGCGAGGTTGAAATAATTGGATCTTCAAATTAATTATGCGGCATTGGAAAAAACCCCTTATGAAATTTCAAATCTGGGAAAATTCCTAAAATCTAGCGTGTTCTTTTGCTGACAATTTATTTAATATTTACTCTATTAAATTGAACTTTTGACTAAAGTCGCCCATTATATCTAGCTTTAAAACCTATGTGAGATTTCCTTTTTTTATTTTATTATTTTTTTTTAATCTTGCGCATGCGCAGTGAAAATGTTTTTTATAAAAATATTCATATTTCATGAGATATTTAAAATAATTGAAATCCAATTCCAGTATTTTGCTTCAAAAGTGTTTTTTCAAATTATCTGAAAGAGGGAATAATTTTTGTTTAAATCTCTGTAAAATTATAAATGAAAAGTTATAGTTTTAAAATAAATGCTAATGTATCCGTTATTTAACATAATATAGTCACACAAATTCAACCACAAATTGTACTGGCTCTATATTAACAAGTTACAGATCATTTTACTCACTTAACGAATCAGGGTGATCACAAACCTTATTGATTTTGGTCAATTTGTTACTGGCCCCCTAAAAGTTGTCTTAAACCTATTTTCACTGAAAAACATGAGGAAGACCAAGTTATTTAAATACCCAATGTTTGAAAGCATTACGAAGGATGAGTTTTTTTTAATTTTAAAAAACTGATCCTTCGGAAATCTTTCTAAACTTTTCAGCAGGATTGTATATATATATATATATATATATATATATGTGTGTGTGTGTCGAGAGACTGGCAAACGATAGCAGCACCAGCAAACAACGAGTGCTCTAATTTTTATCCGGATTAGGACAGAGTAAATTCCATGATATAGTTATATCCCAGGGATATAATTTTTATGAGAATTTGGAGGGTATTGCGACTAAGACAAATTTAACGTGCACAAGACATCATTAGCTTTCTTTACGGTCTAAGGCTGGCTCAACGATTGAATTAGCAATTTTTTAAGTATGATCCCGTTTCTTGATTAAGTAATCCATAGCGGGCAAAAAAAAAAATCCGAAAAAGAGGATTTCCGAAGTTGCCCTTCAAAATTGCGTTTGTAAATTTTATGGAAAATGCAAAAGCAAGGAGCAAGCTATCATATTTGCAAAAATCGGGGCTGATATCACTGTTTCCTAATATCGCATTTTATAATTAAAACTGTCCTACATTATGAGATCCTATGCTGCAGCTTAATTTAGGTACATGAAATGATTGTTGGAAATAAAATATTCTTTGACACCCTGATCACACAAAATAAATGTGAAAGAAATCTGAATAGTCTGTATTGTTTTCTGTTGAAAACGTAAGGTAAAGGAAACTATAACTTTTCTACATTGCAAGTGACATTTTGATGTTTAAACACTTATCGACTACAAAGCTGATTTTAATGCACATATAATTGCTAAGAACTTGAATATTCGATATTCTGTAATGATAAACATATCTTAGAAAAATACTTTAACTTTATTCTTATAGAAATGATTTTCATCAGCAATCATTAGCAGCAGTTATGGATCAGAGATTGAATTTCACTTTAAAGTTTTTAAGCACGAGTGGAGGTTGATGAACTTCTACATGGAAGATTTTAAAAAGAAATAAACCTATTTTCATTTAAATGGTAGAATAAATACACAAATTTATTGAATTTAGGATAGCCCCCAATAGAAACACAATTATTATTCCTTCACCACTACATAGCTCTAGTGCGACGTAAAAGGCAACCAACCACAACTCTTTCCTTCTCTAACAATCTCTGACTGACGTTGTTTTACTACAAGTGTTATTTTTGTCCTTATTTGTTTGAAGAATTGTGTGTACGTTTGACAAATCTTGTAATATGTTCGGTTATTTCAATAAGACACAGAAAGAAATGTTAATTTTCTTTTTAGTACAGCAAATAGCGGGGGGGGGGGGCTTCAAAAACAATTTTTATAGATGTTAGATATTTTATATACATTAAACAAAAGGTACAGGATCCTTTACAGATCGAATTTTGCAGACAATCGTATTTGAACCGGTGTTTTCCTAGAATGTGTCCTTGTCATTCCCTCGATATGACGCCATATGATACTAGGGACTTTAAAATTGCTTGTGTACTGAAACATAATTCCACCCTGAGTGGTATAAAAAGTTGTGCATATCAATGTGCTTTTAACATCACACTTGAAGTATTGCACTTCACAAAAGACCAGGGCGTGGAATAAATGCAATGTGGTTGGACTTATCCCAAAATGTACATTGTCGAACTTCATGATTTAATCGTGAACTCCATGTGACAATTTCACCCCAATATTTGAAAAAAATTCCCTGAACATGACATTATATTTTGTGTCTTATGTCTTCGCTCAAACTATAATTTTATAATTTAAAAAGCGCTCTCTCAGTAAGATTTTTAATTATTTATTTTACTTGTGCTACTTTGCTTGCAATTTCTTATATTAAATGTATCAAATGAAGTGTAATTTGAATTATTCAATCAAGTACATACTATTCTAAATAGAAATGCTTATTTTGTGCGTGAGCGGTATATATATATGTATATATATAAAGGTATAACTGGGCTTTTAATCAATTGGCAAACATAGAATTGGCAAGCATACAACGCCACAATATGTACTTAATGAGTCACACCTATAAACGATAAAACATTTTAATGGAGACAGTTCTGACATTACACTGTGCACAAGTAGACGCAAACAAACATTATTTTTTCTATCAATTAAATATTTGTAAAAAATAGGTAACATCTTAGCAGTTCCCAGCTCGAATGTGGAGTACTTTAGGCTGGAAAAAATATTTAATAAGTAATTAATTTAATAAGCCTTTCATTTAAAAAAAATGTACATTTTAAAATAAAGTTAATTATCAATTCAAATCCCACTGGTTTGTTTTACAGAGCCCATTTGTCAAAATATTCAATGCTCCTCCATACTACTTTCTATGAAAGTTTTTATTGTTTTTCAGGTTTTCCCACATTCTATACTGCTGTGGTATCCCGCAGGCCCTTCACCGAGTCACATATTAGGCGACAAATAGCAAGCCTCGTCAATAACTTCCCTGGAGTTATTGACGAGCTCCACAAGGACACCCGTACCGCTTTTCAGTCTACTTTCTCGACGATTTTCCTCCATTTTCTTACGTTTGTATTAATATTTATATGTTGTGTTATTATTTATATGGGAAAAAAGGGTAAAGGGGAAATCCAAAATTCATAAAAAATTGTGTAGTTTAAAAACGCGCAATCACAAGAACAAAAAAATAACAACTAGGCTTCAGTCAGAAAATGGTCAAAAGAAAAAATCGAACAGAGATAAAGATGAGCTCACGGCCTTGAGATTTTGACGAGGCTTACCAAGCCCCGCCTAGAATGTGAATTGGCTGGTGAATCAGCTTTGGAGTTTAGAATGCGGAAAAAGCGGGTATAATTATCAAAATACATTTAAAATTGCATGAGAAAACAAAACAAAACAGAATAAGGAAATGATAAAATAAAATGGCACTTTCACAAGTGAACAACAAAAGGAAAAAAAAAAACTAACTCTTATCAGACAATGCAGGAAAAATATTAATATATATATATATATATATATATATATATATCAAGATGATCAGAGAATCTTGCAAAATAATTTATCTATATTAAAATATATATATATATATATTGTTTATTTGTACTTTTACTTTTATAAAATTATAAAAAACAATAAACCATTGTTAAAGAATTGGATATTGTATTTATTTTTTTTTATTTTTATTCAAGTATATTGAAATGAAGAGGATGAAATATATATATTATTTTTTCCTATTTAAAATAATTGAAACGTAAAATTCTTAAAACATTTGTCGTATACTCAAAGCATTGGTTTTTTTTTTTTTTTTTTTTTTTTTAAAGATAAAAACATATATATGTTATTATTTCTGTGTTTGTAGAAAATCTCCAGCAAAACGTAATTTAAAAAAAATATTAAATATATCTGTAAATAAAAACTTCTATTTTCGAAGATGATTAAATGAAAAAAATGTAGTTGTTGTCTTTTGATTTTATTAGATTAACTTGTATGTGTTCTGGAAAGTTTATTTCAAATTTATAAAGTAGCAAAAATTGAAACAAAAAAATGAAATAAAATAAAAGACAATGACACAGAGGATAGTTCTTTAAAAATAGATAAATGCCGTTTATATATATATGTATAAATGTGTGATTGTTTGTTTGTGTCTGTGTGTGCGCGCAGAATATATATATATATATGTACAGTATATAAATAATATAAACTATGTCGGCATGTAACGTCGATGTTATATATATTTAAAAATTTTGTTGTTTAAGTAATTTTCTAATTTCTTAAAAATGCATACATGCTGTTACAATGGATTAAGTCTTTTCATCTGCATCAAGTTCATTCGTTTATGCACGGGTTATTTGCAGACTTTTGAAGCATACAAAAATAGTAAAATAAGATGCATATTAAATTCTTTTTGCAGTTTAATTCAACAGCAGAACTGATTTTCAATTTTTAATTAGAAAACTAAAAAAACAATTATAGTTTAAATACTTAAAAGTGATTCAATTCAGTTGTTATGCACGGAACTCAGAAAAAAAAAAAAAAAATCCACTTTGACTTCTGTATGTCATGAACTCTGTGAAGTTAGAACTTGTTTACTGCCATTTTATTCTTTTCCTAACCGCTAAGTAGTAACTGTAACCAATTATGTAAAATATTTACCAAAAAATTATTCTATCAAATTAAAAATTTATTTAATTTGTGTTATGCACAGGACACAGCTAATGTTATGCACTGAACATGTCTGAATTTTGTTCCACCTGAGCAGAAGAATCTTAAAAATTAATATGGTAATTACACTCCTATTACACAAAAATTACTATAGATTACATTATAGAATCCAGGTAGGATTTTGAAGAATAAATGTTATTTTATTTTTATTTTTTTAATAATGTAGCCATCACATAATTTGTGATATTTACAATATACATCACATGGGATATTATGAACAGGAAATTGGCAACACCAATTCATTGTTTTCATGAAACATGTGGTTAATTTGGTGACTTGAATATCAAACTTGTAAAAGAAATAAAACTAAACGACAGTTGGAAATTTTATTTATTGTTTTAAACCAAGGTAAGTGAATATTTTTTTTGCTTTTATTATATTACTTAATTTTAAATTTATAAGTTTATTATTTACTGAATAGCTTAGTATAAAATTTTAAAAAACTTTCCACTGGAAATACTTTGCAACAGTCCACGGAAAAGGTGTGGTGGATGGGTTTGATGGCAAGGCTAAATGTTTAGTACGAAATGCTGTGATGTCAAAAAAACCAATTGCCCCAATTGTACTTTCAGCAGAAGATTTTGAAAATGTTGTTAGAAAGGCTATGCCATCTGCAAAAGTCATGCTATTTTTAGATAAAGACATAAATAGAAATAACAGTGTGTGGTGCAATGCAAAGGCAATACCAGGAATTTCCAAAATGCACGGCATTAAATGTTCACCTTCTTCTGATTTAGAATTTTTTGCAAATGCACTAACACCTATGCAACAAAATATTGATACCATTTCAAACAACACAGTTATAAATGTTTCAGTAGGAAATTTTGTAGTAGTGAAGTATGATGAATGTTTATATGCTGGAGAAATTACACAAATTATAGGTGATGATATCGAAATTTTTGCCATGGAAAAATCTGTAAATTATTGGAAATGGCCTAAAAGAGAAGATAAAGTATTCTACAATATCAGTGAAGTCCTTAAATTAATTAGGCAACCAACAGTTATCAATGCTCGTGGAGTTTTTGACTTTCCTGATTTTTAGACAAACCTGTGTTATGCATGGGACGTGAAAAATAAGATTTTTAATATTTCACTCAATTTTAAACTTTCAGAAAATTGTTTTATAGTATACGTTGATGCTATGAAAAACAAAGTAAATTTATAACAGTTTCAATTTTGGTGAAAAAATAAATGTGAAAAATAAAAAAGATCATACGTTTGTGTTTTGCACGGGACATCCAATTTTTGTTCAAATAAATCGTCCTTTTTTGAAAAAAATTATTGTGATGCTTTATTTTTTGGTTCCATTATTAAATAAGAAGGTTATGTAGATATATTAAAAAAAAAAAAAAAAAAGAATAGATTTGCAACAATATTTTTCTAATTAAATGAAAACATTTAAATGTGTTGATTGTAATGAGAAAATTAAAAAAATATAATGCTGACTTTCAGGTATTGATATCACATAAAAAATTCATCTTAAACAAATATTTTATCTCATTTCCCAAGGTTTAGCTTATATACTTTAATAAAGTACCAGTAAAAAATATATACAAATAAAAAACAAAATTGGGCTTCAGAGGGTTTACAGTGGAGAATGACCCATCAGTTGTTCTATTGCAGTGAACGTAGTTTTGCAGGCAAAGAGAAAAAGAGCGGCAGTTAATTCACTTTCAGTGAGGTCAGACTTGGAGATTAAATTGGCGACTTGGTGACTAAATTTGGAGGGGAAAAAAAGTAGTTTAGGGTTCCCGAAGTTTCGAAGTTCTCCGACGCATAGCAACTGAGATCTAGAGTTACATGCATTTATCGATAGACTTACCGTAAAGCCTCATTCCCTAAAGGCATAAATACGAGTGATTTCACTTCTGTGAGAGAGTCTGTAGTCACTGAGATTCAGAGTTGGTTAGATACCTATTATGGGTAATTGCCCTTTTGGAAAATTTGTTCTAAGTGACTAAAATTTGTTCGTGAACTAGCGATGAATTCTGTTCTGAAATATTTGATGTCATTTGCTTTACGCCTGTGGAATAAGTGACTACTTTCTTGAAATGTCCCAGAACATTCGTCGAATGGTGTCTGTAGCGGTACAAGTGAAAGCTTCATTGGATTTCTAATAGAATATCGGAAAAAATAACAGTACTATTGGACTGATTCGAAAATATTTGTTGTAACAACAGTTTTGTTGTACTTATTTAAGGAGTTGCGTTGAATAAAGAGCATTCATTGACTAGAACCTACCTTCTTCTTTACGAAGTACTTTTTCACACAAGAAAGTCGACATGTTTTTTCGTAACAATATGTATAAATATAGATATGCACAAATATATACACTAATATCGGTTGTCTGATGCAAAATTCTTTGGGCATATTAATGATGTTATAGAGTTTTCAATTGCAATATTTTTTTTTGAGTTTTCTGCTGACAATTAAGCTAAGGAATTAATTTTTAGTCACACTAGTAATGAAGGCATAATTTCTTTTTTAGGTCTCAGAAAAAAATCTAGTTAATATGTCTTTGATATTTTTCTCTCTTCATTTACACGTGTATCTAATATGATTAATTTATTATTGTACTAACAATCAATGTATAATAAAACATTTTTATTCATCAATATGTAAAATTTATATATTTCAGTAAGAAATGAATTTAAAAGTTTTATGTGTCTGATTAAAAAACACTTGGATTAAAAACATATTTTATCCTTCTAGTAGTAGAAAAGAGATAATTTCTCAAAAGATATTGTATCTATTGTAAACTCAGCATATTTTGCAATGAAAGTATTATAGCCTCTTTTATTATTGTAAAGAAAGTTAATCAAGAAATTTAATTTATTAAAAGATATGATGAAGAAAAAATAACGTTTGAATAGGGTTTTTATAGGCTTTATACGCATTTGAAAAGTATCACTCAAGTAATGTTTTTACGGAAAATAATAAAATGTTTAATGTTAAATAAAGATTTTCATAGACCCCTTTTTTTTTTTTTTTTTTTTTTTTTTTTTTTCCTCACAAAGATAAAAAAATTAATATAAAGCTTTTTATATATTATGTGTGTGTGTGTGTAATCGAAAAAGTTATAAACGATAATAATATTATTAACTATAATAATACAAGCATAAATATAATTTTGTACTAAATATTAAGTAATATCCGGTTAATTACAATATTTTACAAATATTAATATTGTCAGTCAAATAGCAGCCGGAAAGACAATAATTTTACATGGTACAGGCCGTTCACAATATATGGCAGAAACTGGATTTACGCAGAAATAGAAAACAATTTCAATGAATGGTCTAGAATAAGTTTTTTGGATATGAAAAAATGTTTGAGCATGCCCTTATCTTCAGGAAAATTTGCGATTGCTGTTAATACTTTATCGAGTGGTTGGAAAATATGACGTAAACTGGGTTTACTCGGAAATAGAAATTAACAATTCTAGTGAAATTTTGGTATTAAAGTATTTTTGGGGATTTAAAATTTATTAAACCTATCTTCGTTCTCAGGAAATTTCGTGTCCGCTGTTAATCATTTATCTGTATGTTAGAAAATATAGCAGAATCTATATTTACTCAGAAATAATAATAATGATTTTAATAATAATAATAATAAAAAAAATAGCGTTAGAGCTATTTTGAGATGAGAAAACTATCTGACTGATCCTCTTTTTCCTGATGATTATAGTTAACTGTTAACTCTAACTTTACCATTGACAAAATATGACATAAATTTGTTTTTCAGAAACTAATTAAATAAGTTTGATAAAGATTTAGATTTAAGAGTTTTAGACATTTCATAGTTTACAATTACTTTTTAATTGTTGTCTTCTACATAATAATTAGTTATTATCTTTTACCAGTTCTTATATAGTATGAATAGCGTTATAGATTTTTTTGAGATACAGTATGATATAGACATAGTCATCTTTAGTTTCATGTACTTATACTTTTATAGTAGCCTCTGTCAAAAGTTTGACACACCTATCCACAGCCTTGTGTGACAAGTATTCTTCAGTATTTTCCGTATGGGGAATGTTTCAGAATTCACAATCGATTTAATTTCTTTTTCACTTATGTCTCGCAACATTGAGGAACATCACACCACACAAGAATTCTTAATAATAAAAACAATGTAATCGGAAGCTTTAAATTTTATCTTTGATGGTACTAAATTTCTAACAGCTTTTTTCTTTGGGAGACTTTCTCTTGATTTTAAGATCCTTCTGTAACCGGCCTCCCGAACGTGCTCTCTTTCATCGTGAAGCATTGCAAATAGAATATTATCTTGGTACTCAATAAAAAGTTCCTTTGTATTACTCGATTGACAACATGAAGTAATTCGTTGGATAAATGGGTGGTGATGGAGTACTCGAAAGACATGTTTTGGTATGTCAGTAAACTATTTGCTCTTTCTTATGGTAAATCAAGCAGGCGTGTGTGGTTTTAAGATGAAGCCAACGATATAGACCCATTATATAAGACAAAGATAATTTTTCCTTTATTCTTTACTTTTCATTTTTATTCTTAACTTTTTTTTTTTTTTTTTTTTTTTTTTTTTTTTTTTTTTTTAAGGGGCGCTTTAATGTGTTAAACTCTCCTGTTAAAAATGTTATGTATCACTTTATTTATTTTTTTTTTTTTTTTAGAAACTTAAGAAATATCACTTATTTACCCCCCCCCCTTAAACTATCAGAGTAAGTTTAAAGAAAAATTAATATAATTCCTACAGACCACAAATTTGAAATGGTTAGAGTTCTGAGAAAAAAAAGAAAATTTTTTATGTTTATAAACAAAAATTTCCAGATTGAGACTTTAAAATATTTATTTAATTTAAATAAAATTTTATTGGACTTACGTTTAAAAATATTTTTACTTCTCTTTAACAAGTAATGACTCAATTATTATTTGCATTTTTATTGAAAGAAATCTAGTTCACAGAAATTTACAAACTTACTACATTTTGTTACAGTAAGCATTAAAAAATAAATGAGTAACGACAAGAATAAATCGCATATGAATATTTAACTGCATAAGAATATTACCTTTTCTTTAAATGAAATTGATAATTTTTTGTTAAAGTACAGACATTATACATTTTAAAAGATTTCTCAAAGCTGTACATACATTGTTTTAGAAAAAAAAAAACAGTGTTTATCAGGTTATTTATTATAAAGATATTGGAATATAAAAGAAACATTTATTGATTTTATCCTAAAATAATCTGTCTATTAATGAATAACTTCTTATCGCAAAAGAAGTACAACAGGATAATGTTGATTTGCGTAACTGTGCGAGCTCCTTGTACATTATCAAAGCACATAATTACATCAGTAGTTTTCCGGTTCGATTCCAGCTTCAAACAAAGTTTAATCGAGTATGTTTGCGTTTATTTTCTAAAATTAAAAAAAAAAAAAAAAGTCATCATAATAAATAACATACGCGAAGATGATGCATAAGTAGTACTTTTAGTAAATAAAAACACTTTTCTTTATTTTATAAAAAATTATGAATACATACATATACACATACACATATATCTATAGTACTCAGTTTTTTTTTTTTTTTTTTTTTAATACAATTTTAATGCTGCATTATAAGCACAAAACAAACGAAGAAACATGTAATTATAAAATATTTATGTTTAATATATGCCACGTACATAACTTGTATTAAAAAATCCATCAACGTAATTTCGTTTTAAACAAAAAAAGTAAAAGTTAAACTAAATATATATATATATTATTTTGCGGAATCATTTTAAATTATAATCATGTATTATTTAATATGGAACAATTTGCTTAAAAAATATTACATTAAAAATAATTATTTTCATTAAATGAAACTGATTAAAATAAAAAAATGCAGTGATAAATGTTACCTTTTACTAATTGAAATATATTTTCTTTTTCATGACGATTTTTAAAAGAGAATTTTCAAGAGAAGTTTAAAACATCTGTGGACGTGATATATATATATATACATTTATCTTTTTTTTTCACTTTAATTTACTTTTAGTTAATTCAATATACAGCTGTAATGATATTTTTTATTTAGTATATATATATATATATATATATATATATATATATATATATATGTATGTATTTTCAAAATAATATTTTTTATTTTTTAACAATTCCTCAATCAATTAAAAAAAATAATAATAATGAATAGTATTTATATTTTATGTAATTATGTTGAACACATAAAAGAATTAAATAAATATTCGGAAAAGTGTAACGTTTAATTGTTACCATAATTAGAACAGTTATTATTATCAGATATGCACCAATAAATATCTAAAAATATTTTAATTTCATATTTTTATACACAGCCAATGAAATTAAAAAGGAACCATGAAAATTGAAAGTTTCATTGACAAATTTAAATTACTATTTTGAATTCCAATAATATATTTTTTACTGCGAATACGTTCATGGAAATTGTGATTATAGAACTAATATATTAGATATTCTTCTAAAGGTTAAATGTTCAAACAAAAAATATATATCTGCTAAATGAATTCTTGCACTCAAAGGTTAAACAAAAAAAACTCATAGAGCAAAACCAGACATACATGTTAATTAAAAATGTATTTTTAAAACTACTGCAAAACGTTTTTGACTAACAATGTTTTTTAAGGAAAGAGAATGATGAAATGTTTAGACTTGTCTTTAGAATAAGAATACGAAATCTGTTTGTCAAAATTAGTATTTGTCAAGATTACGAATGAAAATCGATAGTAAAAATTTCAAATCTCAAGTGACTTTCCTAGAACTTTTCTTTTAAGTTTAAAAAAAAAAAAAAAAAAGAAAAAAAGAAAAATATATACATATATACCCTCTGTTTAAACTAATGAGTTTTCACACAGAGAATTCGCTTTTTTAAAAAGATTTTTTTTTTCAAGTACACTTGATTGAAAATAGCCTTTGTTTAAGTCAAGCAGTTTTCTTGAATTTAGTCTCGCGTAAGTTATATTTACTCAAACTTGAGTTTTTATTTTAAATTCCCTTTTAAAGCATAAAGAATGGATGGAGTAAATTGTAGTTCCATCCTTCAAATAGCATTGGTTTTTCTTTTAGGTCTTACCGACTTATAGTTTACGCATATTTAAAAAGTTCAAAAATATAGTGAAATTATTTGAATGTACTGCAAATAAAATATAACGATATAAAATATAACGAGGATAAAATAGCGCTTAAATAAATGAATTGAAAGCAAAAAGCAGTTGGTGACTATTGGTAATGTTGTAAAAAATATCATGATAACACATACATTAGTCAGAGCACTGTCATGCAGAAAAGCACACCACAAAAATTGTTATATATTTTGCTTAAAAGAGTTTAAAGGCTATGTTTATTAACTTTTATCAAGATTAGTTATGATGAATTCAATCGTGCTTATCAACATTAAAATTTTTAATTCAGATTTGTGAACAATGTTCAACTTTGATATCAGCAGAGACGTACAATATTTTAAAAATGTATTTTGAATAGTGAACATCGAGGACTGCAGGTTTCACATAATTCTTAGGGATTTTTAAAAAACTCTAAACATCTAGATATGAAATTTAAGATAATTATACATATTAACTTTTAGATACCATATTATGAATAGTTTTAGGCCAAAAATTACAGATTTAAACATAAAAATGCTTTGTTTTGAAAATACTGGATTATATGGTATCATGCAAAGGAGTGTTAATGTGTTACTCGGTACCAGGTTTGGCTTTGGTACCAAGTATGGTATTCCATATCCTTTAAGGGTTCGATTTCTAATCTTTTTTTTTTTTTTTTTTTTTTTTTTTTAAGTATTTTAAATTTATTAATATTTTATTCAGGCTCTAGGAAATTCTAAAATTTATTTTTAACACAAAAACAGAATCAGATACCACCTTTATTTATTTATTTATTTATCAAAAAATCCTAAAAATAAAGGTGCTTTTAAGTCTAACATGGCGATGCTTTTAAGCCTAAAAAGAGTGGCAGTGTTTCAATACACTTACATTGTCTTAATTTCAGATGTAAAAAGGTGTCTCAAAAAGTATGACACTTGTTTTTCCTGAAAAAGTGACCATCCGTATGGGAGAAGTTTTCACTGCATTTAAGACGTTTAGGTTTACAGTGTGAAAATTAAAATGTCGTCGATAAAATTCATTTCAATAAATAAATTTGACTTTTCAGATACCACTGACATTTTTTGAATTTAAAAAAAAAAAAAAAAAATGGTACAAAGGAACATGTTACACAGCACGTTAAAGAAATAATTTCGAAATAGAAACCTAAAAAGACTTTCAATAAAAGCTATTTCAAATGCATAAATGCATTCGGAAAATTTGATGAATCAGGGTGGTACAATCTATTCTTGTATAGATTTAGGAATAGAAGACAGTCATTTTCCTTTTTAGAACAGTTTTAACACCTTAGCGCGCGCTGTCCTCGCTGCGAGGACGCAAAATTTAAGATCCAGCTGCAGAATTTCATCCCGGAAAATTTTTAGCAATAATTTACGTTTATAACATAGCACAAAAGGCCGGATTTTTTAACCTTGAAATTTAAAATTTCTATTAGTTTAATTTAGTTCATGAATTCTGGTGGCAGTATAATTTAAATGATCTGAATTGTTTTACGCCGCAAAGGGTTAAAGAGAAAAAAGGTGAATGGTTTTCTAAAGATATTTAATAACCATTGCTTCAAAATTAAAAAATGAAAGCTTGGGATCTAAAAAGAATTCTTTTCATGAGTAATCTACATCTTTTTTCCTAAGCAATAAAATTCTTTTAAAGTTTTGGCTTATTTTATGTGAAAAATTGCTATAGAAAATCGGTGGTCTATAACAAAAAGTACAGTGTAAACATATAAAAACAGAGACAATCCTCCCAGTTTTCACCCGCAAATACAATTGAAATGTAAAATTAATTTTGTTTACTAAAGAAATTACCGTTGGAAAATCAACATTTTAAATTAAAAAAAAAAAAAAAAAAAAAAAAAAAATCCATAATCCACGTATTGCAATCGGCACTGAAATCGTGTAGAAAACTTTTGTTTCAAAAAGACATAACACAGAAGGAAGACCAAACGCGATCAGACATTGAAGATGATCAGATACTTAATCCTCCGCAGAAAACAACAACAATAATAATAATAATAAAGTAGGACTGCTAATTCGTCATCAGCATTTTTTTTTGGTTTTGTTGTGCGTGAAAACTCAGAAAATATACACGAACATTTTTTAAAGTTAAATATAAATAATATTTTCAAAATAAGGGAAATACAACACGTGAAAAACAAAAATTCAAAATAAAATTGATAGTATGTGAAAATATAGAAGGTGTTTACAAATGATATAGGATAGAGATCACAAACATTCAGAAACATTGAATCTTTTTGAACTCACAAGGAAAAAGAAGTATTTGAATAACTTCAACATTAAATATTTTATTATTTTTTAAATGTCACTCTAAATCACAGCAAATTTTAATACGAATTGAGTGGATATAAAAAAAATAATAATTTTAAAATGTAAATTTCTTATACATTAAACAGTTTCATTTATTTTATATTTAAATGCATGCAGAGAAAGTTTATTACTTGTTAAAGTGGCGTAACTTTAATTATATATATTTATATTGTCACATAGATGTCGTGAAGAATCAAAGTGAGCACTCGAAGTGAAGTAACAAACGTAGTTTATTGGCAGAACAAACTTGTAACACAGCTACACTCGGCTGAGAACATCCTCAAACAGAGGAACAAGTTGCTTATATACAATATTCGAATATTCCAGAATACAAGATTAACATAAAATAAAATATTCTAGAAACTGCTAGAATAGGAAATTAAATATGCAAAGATAATTATAATAATTTAGAAATAATTTTTAGAGTCTTTAAATTTACTGTCCCCCGGCCGGAATCGAATTGAGGCCGTCTGGGTGACAGTCCAGAGACATACCTCTACGCCACGGCGGCTGTAAAGAAAGCTGACTTTGTGGCAATATAATATATAAACTTATATAATCTATAAATTTCTAATACATAATTATTATTTGTTAATTAATTAATTTATTTATTGAAAGCTGGATTTTTTTCACTAAGTGACCATTTTCAAATGAAATTGTTATTAGTAAAAATGCTATTTTAATAAGTAAAAAATATGAAGAATTCAATTTCAAGAGAAAAATAATGCAAAATTTATTTTTGTAACTCTTACACAATGGAAAAATACAGAATGATTTACAATTCTATCTTCTTTTCCGGTAAGTATATAGAAAATAAAAATAAATAAATAATAATAAATCTCCCGCTTTATTTGATAGAAACAGCATGCAGCTTTATAAATTTCGTTATTATTGAAATATTATATACAGAAAAAGATTTACAAATATATATATTTGAAAATATATCACTTCCAATAAAACCAATTTTCATCCATAGAAGGACATTTAAGATAGATAATTATAAGCTTGAGATTTAAAGTAGTATAATGCATAAGTATTTTATTCCAATTCTATTATCATCAAGTCACACTAGATAAATATGCGCAAACCTCATGAGTGAAGGCCTCATGTACTTCATTCATGCGAGGATGGTCATTGGTTAAAATATGTTGAGAATTTAGGTAGTTGACTACTGCAAATGCTCGATCTAATAAATACTTCGCATATTAAGGAAGACAAAGGGCGGTCTATACTGTACCCCATGTTTTTATTTCCTTTCTTTGCATTTTGGTGAAAGTGTTACGTCAATAATACAGACATTTCTCTGAATTATCCTACACTAATGGAAAAGGAAGGCACTGTATGATTTTCTCCTGTTGCTTTTGTAACCGGTGACTATTATATTGAAACACACTAAAGATCTCAGTTTTCAATAGAATAATATAACTCTGTCCGAACTACAAAAGGTAACCTGAGAGATATTGTTTACTTAAAGGAAGTTATATTTATATATCTATATATGTATGTGTACATATATTAAATATCATTTTTACACATTTGTAAATAACTGATTAAACATACAAAGTTATTCTACATTATAAATATATAATTAGCAATAAGTTAAATCATTTATTTTACATACGTTCACGCTGAAAGTCTTATAGAATGACTTAAAATAGCATGTTAAAAATCTTAAATTACGTGCATCAATCATAAAAATTACTTTCATTGTTAAACTGAGAATTAATATCTTATTATTATTTTTTTATTATTAAAATCACAATCAACTGATTGGAAGAAAATCATATTTATTGAAATTTTATTTTTCCGACTGAGTGAAAATAATGCGTGGACCGGGAGTCGAACCCCGGATCATTGACTTACAAGGTCAAGGCTCTACCAATTGAGCTAGCCAGGCCGACAACCGGTCGGCATTACTCACTCATACAACCTTTAGGCAGAAACCTAAAAGTCAATGATCCGGGGTTCGACTCCCGGTCCAGGCATTATTTTCACTCAATCGGAAAAATAAAATTTCAATGAATATCTAATCATTTTTGCGAAATTAAAGGTTTATAACGAACGTGAGATTAATAATTACAAAAATACTTTTGTCCTAATTTTATCCAGTATTTTTTTTCCAAAAGCATTTGCACATTAATTTAGAGGAAATTAATTAAACAGTAAAGGTTCAATTTATGATATCTGAACATGATATCGTATTATAGAATGTACTGTATCTAATCTAAGATCTGTTAAAACAATCTGTACTGCATTATATTATAAAATGGAAATAAAATATTCAGTTTTTCAAGTAATTATAAGTAAAATAATTGCCTTTGTTTAAAGAATCTCTTACATTGGGCAGGATGAAGTAACTCTCTAGTTATTCGACACTCCTACTCGAATACTGTTTAAAAACTAAGTGATAAATATAAATCTACAATTTTTACTTAATGAACTCGTTTATAACGAATTTATAATTCGGCAGTGAACTATATATGTAGAAAGAGTATGACTATACTTTTATACTTTTTTTTTAGAGAAATATATACTTTCTTTTTTCTATATGGTTATTCTTTCTTGAAATGATTTAAAATGATGGTAAAAAAATGTAGTCCAATTTTACTTTTATTTTCTTTTCTGACACAAGTTCTTCCTCCCACTTACTTATTGATCTGATGCTCAATCTCAAAAAAGATTAATCAGAATCCGCGTCTTTTATCCGATAGTGTTCGCTAAGCTTGGTTCATTACAGTTGTATCATGTGAAAAAGAACCCTGAGTTTTTGTAGATGAATTCGGGCATGGTAATTATTATCTCGTAGGGTGTTCGAATAAAACTTTATAAATGTTTCTGTGTTCCGATTAAGATTATTCCTTTAGAATATTAGTCTATATTTTTAAAATAGAAGATACTTTTTTTAAATACAGAATAAACATTTTTATATAAAAATTAATAATTTGGAAATTGGATAAAAGCATCAATAAAATAAAAATTTCAATATTAACACATTAATATAATATTCATTATACATAACATTTTTGAAATTATCTTCTAACAAATAATAACAGAAGACTTGGCGTTGGAATATTAAAACCCGAATAAACTACTACATCAGAAACGCCAAAGAAAAAAATATTTTTTTTGGCGTTTCTGACGTAGTAATTTATTCGGGTTTTAATTATCTACTAGCGTTCAACATTTAACAGGTAAGTAAGTACAGTCGGTAACAAAAGTGTCCGAACACCAGCAAAAATTCCTATGTAAAAAAGTACTCTTCATACGGTTTTGTTAAATAAATCCCATTCGAATCCTGTTCTTAGTCAGGGTAAGTACATGATTCTACAAGGATTTATTTAACAAAGCAGTATTAAGTGTACTTTTTTACATAGGAATTTTTGCTAGTGTTCGGACACTTTTGTTACCGACTGTACACGTGGAAAATACGATTATTCATCTGTCGATAAGTACTGATGACTACCGTGCTCCCGAAGCTTTGTTCTCAATCTGATTAAAAATATATATATAAAAAAAAAAAAAAAAATACGGTGAATACACGTTTCTTCTTATTCAGAAAATTTTTCAATGCAGGAGAAAAGTTTTTTTTTTTTTTTTTTTTTTTTTTTTAAACCATAACTTCTGCTTTTATGACCAATTTATATGAAGTTATTATGGTATATATGAGTGAGGTTATTATATTATTATGAAATTATATATGGATATTGATACTGCATATGGTTTAAGCAGTTTATCCCATCTAGTGCCAAAATTTCAAACTTTTTTTTTTTTCGATGAACACCTTGCACGCATGATTTGCATACAGATGACAGAAAAATTATTCAACCACTAGCAATAATTTCTATGTAAAAGAAATGTTCACTTAATACAGCTTTGAAATCCTTGTCAAGTCATGTTCTTATTCAGTCTAAGCACATGATTCGACACGGATTTATTTAATAAAACCGTATAAAGTGTGTATATATATATATATATACTATAGGAGTTATTGCTAGCGCTCGAATAAGTTTCCTGCCGACTGCAACATGTATTTGAAGTTTCATTCGTTTCTGTTAAGTAGAACCGTAGTAACAAATATGTGATTGCCGATAGTTTAAATTTCACAACCAAGTACTTATCTTTCAGTATTAATATTTAATATACTTTAACTGCATCACGATATATTCAGATATAACTAGAAAAATAAATTTAATCATTTGCATTATAGATGCTTAAATATATTATGTTTTCAATTTTAGAATGAGTAAACTCACAAGAACTAGCTTTATAGATTTTTATTTAAAATATTGCTTTTGTGTAGCCCTACAAATTGTCTAATATATGCATAGGACCATAACGTTTCTTTGAAAAAAAAATAGTGGCAGAGTTTTACCGAAGTGATGGAGTTATCCCCTTTGTACAGAATGAAATTGGGATGGACTGTCTGCAGATCAGACATAAGGGTAAATCCCAGACCGTCTCCAGTTGACCATAGCAAAGCAGGAATGCAACGTAAAACCCACTTATTCATTCATTATTTTTTATGCTACATAAAAATAATAATTGATTTAATAATGAATTGCCTTTTATAGACGTAAAAATATGCCAATAATTTCTAAATTCTTATGCACAACACATGTTACTTCTTTCATTTTAATCAGTTTCAATAAGGAGTATGCCATAGGAAACAGTCGGTAACAAAAGTGCCCGAACACTAGCAAAAAGTCCTATGTAAAAAAAAAAAGTACACTTCATACGGTTTTGTTAAATAAATCCTTGTCGAATCCTGTTCTTAGTCAGTGTAAGAACACGATTCGATAAGGATTTATTTAACAAAACCGTATAAAGTGTACTTTTCTTACATAGGAATTTTCGCTAGTGTTCGGACAATTTTGTTACCGACTGTACCATACTAAAATTCTATTCCAAAATATTTTCAAGTCATTTTAAGTATATTTACATAAATTAAATTACATATGTACAAACAAGTAGATGATTGATCAAAAATATAGACAAAGAATTTTAATGACAGATAGGCCGTATTATTTATAGACAGATAATAAGTAAAATATCTTTGAATAAACACCATAAAATGCAAAAATCTCGCGATAATTACTTAGGTACGGCATTTCTTCAGGCGAACAAAATAGGAACGAATGCTGCAAACAAAGCCTTGACGGATTGTTCACAGCACTCGCGCTAACTTTATTCGCCTGAAAAATGTTCCTGATTTATTCCGACCAAAAACAATTGTTGTGAGTCTTCTGGTGTATTTATAGGATATTATATTGACAAATAATTAAAAAGAATTTCTAAAAAAAAAATAATTCCACCTTTGTTGGGAATTGCTTTGAATATGTCAACTGAATTTCCTTTTACTCTTTAAATCATTCATATAATTCTTGTAAGCATAGTTTTATAGTAAGCATAAATGTGTATTTGCAGGATCGTGTTCTTTTTATTTGTGCATTAGATTAAATTTGAATGTCCACAACTGCAACGCAGTCCCAACTTCGATGCAATATGTTCGAGTGTTTTTAACGGTTATAGCAGATATTCACATGATCACACAATCAATAAAAACACCAAATTACGCGACCAACCAATGCAACCCGGTTTCAGACCTCCAGTCTAGCAGTTTTGAGAGCTGTACATTTCGGCTAGTGGTAAGGTTAATAAAAACTCCGTAATAGAAGAAAAAATTGCATGAAAATATTTGTTTTATCTTTTATTAGTACATTACGTTATAAATAGTACTATTTATATGTTACTACATTATATCTAGAGGTATACATAATGAAGTATGTATATTACTATATTATATCTAGATGGCACATAATAAATAATTTTAAAAATTCAATTCTCCTGGTACAAAAATTTTTTTTTGTGATATTGAAAATTAATCGAGTCAAATTTGACCCAAAAAAGTATTTTGCATTGTTTCTTTACATTTATGATAAAAAATGCTATAGGCAATTAATTCATGCATTAAAAATTGGAAAATATATATATATAATTATGCATTTAAGAATATTTTAGATATGCAAGATAAATTCATGAAATATTTTTTTCATAACCCGCTTTTATTTTGTCATTTATTTTTATAATGCTATGGTCAAAAGTACAAATATATTAGACATATATGAGTAACTT
This sequence comes from Salticus scenicus, assembly GCA_963930645.1. Classification (NCBI taxonomy): domain Eukaryota; kingdom Metazoa; phylum Arthropoda; class Arachnida; order Araneae; family Salticidae; genus Salticus; species Salticus scenicus. The sequence goes on from OZ005654.1 coordinate 325,799,360, forward strand.
TTTTCACACACATAAATCGGGTTTCATTTAACGAATTATTATTTATATTGCAATATAAATTAGAACTACTTACCATTTTTGTTTTCTCCATTGAACACATTAGAATTTAAGTATTAAAAATGTAATTATAAAAATTTATTAAATAAATAACGCATAATGAATAACATTAAAAAAAATCTGGAGTGACTCCATTCAACTTTCCGAACATTGAGTAATCAACAGTTTTGTAGATAAAGTTAAAAAAGAGGAATTGTTAAACAAATAAAAGAGAGAAAACCATAATAGAGTGTTTGAGTATTTTTCCCCATATATTACACGATGTTTTATTTAACACTACTGAACTGTGAGCATATAGATTATAATGATGAAGAATTTTTCGTTGTGTCCCTGTAAAAGCCTGTAAATGTTAGATTCACAAAAATGCTTATAGTTAGTCCAACAGTCATTTATAATATTCATATAAATTTTCAGCTCAATTGAATAAGGCGTTTAGATGCTATCGCACTTTCAAAAATTTGTCCTAAAGGCCACAATGATAAAGAATTTTTCTTTGTGTCCCTGTAAAAACACCGTAAGCGCTAAATTCACCAAAATCTATACAGTTCGTGCAACTGTGACCTATAACATGTGTAATTTTTTTTTACTTAGATTAATAAACAGTTTAGACGCTATTGCACTTTTAAAAATTTGGCCCCATAGACCATAATGATAAAGAATTTGTCCTGGTGTCCCTGTAAAAAAACTATAAGTAAAACTAAATAAGTAAAACTAATATTCACCAAAATGAATAAGGTTCGTACTATGGTAACTTACAATATACGTACAAACTTCCAGCTTATTCGAACAAAGCGTTTAGATGCTAGCTTGTTCACTCACAGACATACACACACACATACATATACACATACATACATACACACACACACATACATCACCATAAAAATAGTGAAAACGGTCTCAAGGGACCTCTAAACGTATAGATACATCAAAATCTCAAATTCGGATTTTTGATATGATTACAATACTTTCCTCACTATAGTGTTCTGAAAGTAATAACACATATATTAGTGTTTTTGATTCTAAAACTTATAATACATTTTTTACTTTAGTCATAATAAACATAAACATATACATTTCTGATGTACCTAATTGGTTTATACCAGAATGCTCACAGCTTTTGCTTTATACTCACAGCTTTAGCTTTTTATAATCCTACTACAATGCATTTCCACTGGATTTGAAATATCTTAGCATTTCTCACGATTTATCCGAATTAAACATTTACTTAGATTCAAAAGAAAATAGTCGTCATTTATAATTGCACTTTCCCCAATTAAAATTCAGATAAACTAAGCAACTGTATTCAAGGCAGTCACATATATATAATATTGTATAAGAAATTCATTGGAAATCTTCTGACCATTTTGTAGCGTATATTCATTTTTAATATATTTGTTCGTTTTGTCGACTCCTGATTTCGTACTATCACAATGTTTCACCATAAATGGTAATGATTTTTTAACTGTTTTCACTCTCCAGAGAAAAAGGCATAAAACTGGTCACGGATTTTCTTTTATTTGAACGATAATATACAATTGGTGTTAAATTTCTAAATCCAAATAATGCTAAATATTATTTCCTTTCACTAATAGTATTAAACGCTTAGTGTACTTCTAAACGATCGTTCCCAACGTTATCAACTTTTTTCATTCACTTCTTTTACAAAACTCAAATATGTAAATAAAGTTGTCTGTAGTGATGTTCTTCCAACATTTTTCATTTATTTTCCCTATATCAAGATTTACGTTAGAACGGTCTTTCTGTTTTCTAAGTACATTTTTGCTTGCCTGTATACACTTACATTAAACCATTAGGTATTACAAACGACCAATATTTTGAAAGCACATTTTCCCATTTTACAGGAAATGTATTAATCTAATTGATATCTCTCTCTAAATAATACTACCTGTTCACCCATTTTAACACTTTAATGAGAAAACTATCCATTTAGTGAATTACCAGACCAAGACGCAACTGTGTTTCTAGATGGTGATGTTTTATCATCAGTTGTGCTTTGGCGTCATAAACCCGCATCATACAATCACTTGCAGTATTTGTGAGCATCTGTTTCTAGATATATATACACAGAAAAAATATACTACCTTCACCTAGAATGAATCGGTTTCTGAATTCCTAAACTACAATTATAGATTTTCGAGTTATGCATATAAAGTAACAAATAACCTGGATAGACGAAACGATTAAGAATTTCTCGTCTGTGTATTTCTAGATGATGAAACAACATTATGATTATTATGAATGTTTTGTATTGCTAGAAATTTTCGCTTGCTTTCGTAGAACTGGGTCTTAAAAACTATACTAAACTCATTTCTTGTGTTTACATTTATTTGTTGAGATTTTTAAATACGTTTGAGCACGGTAAAGTATGAAAATTCTCTAAAATTATAATAAAGGGTTTTAGAACTCTCTAACAAAAGGAACTAGAATTCATATGGATGATATGGAGCTATTTTTACTGGAACCGCAATTTAAATTCAACATGTCTGTCACGGAATTATTTTTCAGTGTATGTTGAAAATTAAAAGTTTATTATATACATTTGAGTTCCATGAACTATTTATTTCTTATATCACTTGTAGACTCTAGCGATAATTAATAGTCTAAAACACACATTCCTTCTCTTTCAATCCCTTCTCAAAGAATTTGCATGCACATTTTTACTTTATTACTTAATTAGTTTATTATAACTTGCATGATATTTATTTTTATAAAACATTCAAATGTGAATAGTATAGTAATTAAATTTTTTCACGTGTAGGCCTGGTACTAGAGACATCACACTACGAAAAGAAGTTTTTCATGAGCAACAGAATTTTTATTTATCATTCAACTTACAAACGAAAAATGTTCTCAAAAGTACTACTTTTAATTTATATATATATATATATATATTTTTTTTAAAGTATCTTTTATGGAAGAAAAAGTTGAACTTTTTTTTTATATATATATCTTATAAGAGGATTATATTATATATTTTATATTATGTCTTTTTTCCCTCATTGGTAAGAGAAGATAATAATATAGAAATTAGTTGTTTACCATTATTTTAATATTTTATAAATAATAGACTTAAATAAAATCAATAAGTATTTAATTTAAAATTATTCAATATCAATATAAATATTTCATAATTTCATTTTTTTTTTTCAAAAAGGAACTAGCATCTTCATAAATCAATGGGTACCTGTGTCCCCATTAGTATACGGTGGGATAAAACAGAAAAAAAAACTGCAAAAAATTTCTTATTTATATTACAGTTAGATATTGTAAGGATTATAATTAAATAAAAAATGTTTTTTTTTTTTTTTTTTTTTTTTTTTTAAGAATTTTGATAAAATTATGTATGTATAACTAAATGTCAAATTATCGTTGGTGTCACATTTGACACCATAGTATTAGAAAGATTAAAATTAAAGATTTATATAGGCAAATACATATATATATTTTTTAAATAAATTTTCTTTTAAATTTATTTTATTATTAATGTCTTTTATGTAACATTCAGATTGAAATGGATAAGACAACATAAGTAATTACACCCTATTTTCTTTGGGAAAAAAAAAAAAAAAAGCTAAAGCATTTGAAATAAATTTCTGACTATTTTGAAATTAGGGATTTCTTTCCATTTCCTTCTAAAATAATTGAAGAAAACTTTTCTAATTCCAAGATTGCAGAGAGAAAAAAAATAAAAATAAAAAAATCCCATAGAAAACCTAAGTTGCAGACTTGATATATTCATTTCTCGAGAAATTCAATTTAAAATAGATGAATTGCGTTTCATTATTTTCTTAGCTTTTGAATGAATTGGTTCTATTTTTTTTTTTTTCATTTAAAGAATAGTTTTTTTCCATTCAGTGTTCTTTAAATGTACAAATATATTTCGCTGAAGTTTTAAAGAATTTTTGACCTTATATATGGATCTGAAATAGGCAAAATTAGGAAAATCAGATGCATTAACAATTTTGATTATAATGTGGAAATATTAATGAAAAATTCTTAGGATATGGCTTCTAATTTAATAAAAAATTAGATTGTACATAAAACTTGTATATATGTGCTAGATGACTTTATATTCTGAAAACGAATTTGAAACAAAAACATACATTGTTAAAACTTCATGTGGCACATGACACCCTCTAAGGGTGAAAATTGTCTCGCTGGTGATAACTCTAGTAAATCCCAAATGACATCAGTAAACTCGCCCAGTGCATGACGGGATGATACCAAGATAATAATAGTAACTCTCCTTGAAGGTGACGTGAAAGAATAGCATTCCAGGACAACGTAATGTTATTCTTACTCCAAAGTGTCTAGTGGCACCCCACAAGGGAATGCATATCCAGTGCGAGGTGTATAGTCTCATCCCCCTTTTCCAGTAGTAATTCGTTTGAATTATGAAATACAAACTTTTAATCCGCCTTTACATGTAATGTTGTATGAAAAATAATAAAATTTTCTGGAAGTATTGTAGTATAACTCGAACCCATTACTATATTTTTAGAATTTTCCAACATTGCTGTAAAGTGTTTATGATTTTGTTTTAACTAATCTTATTTCGTGCTCTGACATTGTAAAATAAACAATAAACCCTCTGTGGTTTCAATATGACATTTATATTAACTGTAGTAGTATCCTTAATTAAAATGAAGTGCTTAGTACATATTTAATATTTATTCACTTACAATAACAGTCAAAAGTATTCAATTACATTACGGTCAGGGAGAAAGACCCGTATCAAGTGCGTTTTAGTAATGTTGCACCATTTAAAACAAACTGAAATTAATATGCATTTATGAAGTGTACTAAAACAGGATTTTTTTACACACATGAGGTGCAAATCGTTTATTATTCTTTTGCTGGGCCACATAAAAGAATTCTGTTATATAATAGCTACACTGTTTGCAACGTTTGTAAATTATTTTGCAGTATTTCATATACAATGACGTGTATATACATTACTCAATTCAAGATATTTGATTAATCGTTCACTTACAGGAACACACAAAAGATTTTGGATGCAGTACGTTATCCCATGAATTTTCTAATGACGATGATTATTCGAAATGTATTTTCAGCGTTATATGCATTCATAAGTTTAACAAAATTTTGCTTATTGCATGGTATGTGTAAATATTTTAAACCTTATGTTGGGCTACACATAAATATTCGTAAACATTACTGAATATTTGCGTATTTTTTTTTAAAAGTAGCTTTAAACTGATTTATGAGTTTTAAAAATTGGTATATTTAGTAATATTGCATTTCTTATATTTAGTAACATTAAGAGACATTCGTATTATTATATATATATATGTATTTTTAAAGGATTTTTATTTTTGTTGTTTGCCTGAATTGCCTTTCCCACCATAAAAATATGTCAAACACCACTTTCCCTATCCTATCAACACTCAGTTCACCTCGTGGACTTTTAGAGTTAGGTTGTACGCTCTTCGATCCCGCCATCCAGAATTTCGTTCATTTGTTAAAAGTTTGATAACCTACATCAGTATTTCCACTCCACACAATGGGTCGGATTAATCTTAAAATGGAAGAGAAACCTCATGCTTTGACTCTGCTAGACAAGAGAATCTCTGTGACTAATGTAGCCAGAGGTCTGACAGATCATTCTGGATGTAGCCAGTTGTAGCCATCTGGAAGATGTAGCCAGAGAACCATGCCTAAATGGCTGCATTCGGCAATAAAATGTAAATATGAGATGACAAAATAGCGACCAACTAACACCACGTTCATCACTAGGGTTCGGTACATTTTTATGATGGAAACGGCAATTGACATGTAAAGTTTATTTATTTTATTTATTTATTTATTGCTGCTAAAGTGTAAAATTTTTTTTTCCGGCTCTGTAAGATTGTAAGTTAATAACTGCTAAGAATGCAAGCAAGTTTGTTGATAAACACTTAGTGGCTGCAATGAGTAAAACTAACCATGAATAACGGTACAATATCGTTAACACTATCAGGGGCATTCTAATTACTTTCATTTAATACCAAGAACACCCAGAATTTGAGAAAAGCGTTTGATGATAAGAAATAATATATATTGCGGCTAAGTCAAAAAGGTAAAGATTTGTTAAAAATTTCCGGGTTGTGTTTTTATAATTAGAAATTAAAATTAGGTAGTGTAAAATATATACCACCACCCCTGAAAGGATTAAATATGTTGTTAAGTACTTATCATATCTCTGATATCAGAATAATATCTGACATTCGATAAAATAGTGACACCTTCTAAAACGATAAGATTTCTGATACTTGTCTAATGACAACTATATCTGATACATTTGTACATCGCGTAGAATATTTAAATATCTACCTACTGTACATAATATCAAAAACCTGAAAATACATTGATTTAACACACTAAATTGACATTTTTTTTTTCTGTTGAACACGGTATAGATTCAGCAATATTTCCAAATGAATGTAATTCATGCGAGGGTAAAATACAACTGTAAAACTAATTTAATATTCCTAAGATGACTAAGTAATTTTCCGCGAAATACAATTTCAACTATTATTGATATCATTAATTTTAAGGAAATAATACGAAATATTAGGGAGTAATTTATTAAAGTGTAGAAACCAAATGAAGATATTCCTGTTAATTCACAAGTTGTGAACATGATTAATGCATGTCGCTAATTAGTAAGAGATTTTCTAGATTTCATGTAGGCTTTTAACTGAACATAAATTATTATGTTTGGCATGTTGCTTTAATAAATGCAAGTGCAATGTACAAGGCAAGTAATTGTATTTTCCTAGAATTATGCATTTCATAAATATAATTATAATTGTGATATTTGCCAGAAGGTTCCTGACAGATGTTTTCTTATTAATTTGCTATTTCTCGAATAATTATAATTTACTTTTAATGGTTTAAATAAATTTTTTGTAATATATTTTTTGAAAACAGCAATTTCTCCTTTCATTCAAAATGAAACCTTAATGTGTATATATATATAGGAATATATAAAAATGTAGAAATATATAAACAAATGAATGAAATTAAACCCCAGAAAATACTGAGATCTTCATCAGGGAGATCATCAATTCATTTGTTTATATATTTCTACATTTTTATATATTCCTACATCTAAGTTTTACATTTCCTTTCGCTGCAATTTTGCGCATTGGTTTGTAATTCTCCTTTTTGGTTTTTCTAATCTTTAAAGCATATATATTTGTAAATTCATGTCAATAGTTTTCTATATATATATATGTGCTAAATAGAAAATTATGTAAGGGAACAACATAAATAATGCAACATTTTTTTTTTTAATATCAATTTACAGTAAAGCATGGTTTAATCGTCTTTCAAGGGTTCTAACTTTAAAAGACGGATAAATGAAAAAATTTATAATCGTAATAAAAAATAAATAAAAATTTAAATATTATAAAATAGCACTGAAGCAAAACTTGCGTGAAAATATTAATTAATAAAGATTATTAAGATTGAAGAATAAGGAAATTTAGAAAAATAAAAAGATTTATTGAAAACAAAATGAGAAAAGTTATACCTTGAATGCAAGATTTCAGTACTAAATGCAAATCTCATACCTTTAGTTTTGTACTGCATCTCTTAAATACTATAATGAATGCATCTTAAATATTAATTGTATATATTGCATATCATTAATAATAATTTATGCGATTAATATTTGTACAGGTAATACATTACTAAAAATTTCTTTATATTTACCTGAAATGCAGATTGATTTTGAGTATTGAGAACTGAACTGTAAATTAAATTGAGTTCATTAAACTTTTTTATTTATTTGTATTTTGACAAACAAAAGAAACTCCCAGTTTTTAAGTGCAATCCACTGCATATTTAAAGGCGAAAAAATCAACTTCACCAATTTATACATCAGCATCACTTAAATTAGCATCACACAATTTCTTTTCAATTATTTAATCGATTGTGAATAATTCCGAAGTGAAAGATTGGCATCACAGTTCAAGAATTCGAATTGTCACATGCCAAAACAGGATTGAAAACAAATTAAGAGTTCAGCAATTGTGTTATCAGCAATGAATGGTGTTGAGTAGATCAGGAAAACATAGATTTAATGCTTAGGAACTATATATATATACATATATATATATATATATCATATTAAGATATTTGTTATAATATATATTATTTCAATTAATACATTATCTATTTTAACTTTAGGTATGGTTTTAATAACGTTAAATATTCATATTAAAACTTCAAAACATGTATGTTAAACTATTCTGATCGAAATTTTATGCATTCTTACAGTGCCGGCAAAAAAAACTTTGCACATGAGCAGCAAAAAGAAAAAACAGAAAAAAAAAAAAAAAACTCTACACGTCAGTTGTCTTTTTCGTTATAAAAATGTGTCGAACCATAGTGATGACACGTGGCGTTAATCGGTGACTATTTTGTCATCTCATCTTTACATTTTATTGCCGAATGCATCCGTTTAGGCATGGATCTATGACTACAACTGGCTGCATCCAGAATGATCGGAAAGATCTCTGGCTACATCAATCACAAAGATTCTCTTCTCTATCAGAGTCAAGGCATGCGATTTCTCTTTCGTTTTAAGCTTAACCCCACCCATTGTGTGGGGTGGGAATACAGATGCAAATTATAACCCTTTTAACGAATGAACGAAATAGCTGGCGGGATCAAAGAGCGTACAACCTAACTCTAAAATTCCACGAGGTGAACTGAGTGTATACAGGATAGGGAAAGATCGTCCGTGATCAACTAACTCCATTATCCATGATATCATCATTGGGCTTCAACACATTTTTATGGAGGGAACAGCAACTGACATATAAAGTATTTTTTTGCCGCTCAAGTGTAAAAATTTCTTTTTTTTTTTTTTTTTTTTTTTTTTTTTTCTTTGCCGGCATTGTGCTTCATGTTTTTGTTTAAGGTTCAATCGTATTTAAAAAATATGTAAAACTTGTTTTGCGTATATTTCTGTTTGCCGTAAGATCGTCTATCTAAATTTTTCACCGCCTTAACAGAAATATTATGGAATAATTAATGAAGGGACTTTTATTAATTAAAATTGCATGTTAGTACAATCTATAAATAATCTGGAAGGAGAAGCGCGAAACTTCGAAAACAGAATTTATATTAATAGAAAATAGTTTGTTGGTTGGATTTAACATCGCATTAATATTTGCACAAAGGGTAATCTATATATGTAATAAACAATGATGTGTGTGTGTGTGTGTGTATGTATATTAGGAGCTTTCTAAGAAAACGGAAGATGGCAGAGCTACACATATTTGCATAATGATCCGTTACGACCTGATCTGATGCACCTCGAAACCCAATTTTCGAGTTCTTGATCAAATCTTTTAAAATTAATTAAAATATGAAAATAATAACCTAGTAATAAGGTCAGGTTGGGTAATATGGGTATAAAACACCGTTTTTTAAAATCAATGGCGAAAAATTTATATAATATTTCAAGGGAAAAAAAATAATTGTGTGTTGCATATACACAATATAAGTGTTGAGAATACATTGCGCGTGAAATTTTAATTCAATATCTAAAAATAAATAAATAATAACGATTTAAAATAGTTTAAGTTTTATACCCACTTTACCCCATGACATGGGTTAAAGTGAGTACTCAGTGTGGTAATGTGAGTAATTAGTATAAAGGGAGCAAAACTGCAGGTAAATCTTTTGGAAAAAGTTAAAAACACTTTCCAACAAATCAGAAAAGTATTTTTTAAACAAAGTTTAAAAGTGTTATTGACTTCGTTTTGTCTGTCTGTTCGTGTGTCCGCGCTTTAACTCTCTTAAATATTTATGAAGTTCTTTGAAAGTGATATATGCTACTCAAATTCACTATGAGATGTTTTCTATTGAAAATGAAGAAAGTACTACTGCTGGTTTAAATACAGCGACACTGAAATAATTCCAAAGCATTTAAATCTATGGGAAGTATTTCTATAAACCACTTTTATTACCTTTATTTTGTACAGATTATAATGAAATTGACATTAATTTTACTTATACACAAAATATATTATCTATAGATTATAGTATGATTAGCACTAAGATTTACAGGGCCACACAAACATATTCAGATACTTTAAGGGCTGCAATAGAAATTGCTGGAATTGCATTTTCGATTTTATTAAGCATTTTTAACTCTTTATAACAATGTTTAAGAATGATTATTAGTTGGATTAGACCGTCTGTCTGCCTTTATATAGCATATTTCGTTGTTTTACATCTATGAATCCAATAGCTATAATCTATATTGTGTACAATTACTAAATGCGCTTTTTTATTTTTAAAAAATATGTTTTCGTTGCAAATGTTAGGCCGATTGCCTACGCTAAGATGTCAGGCGTGGATGGAATGTCCAACATATAGTTTCTTCTAAGAAATTTCGAACTATATTTACTTTATTTTTGGAAATAATTATAAAAAAATACGCATAAAAGATCGAGCTATGCAGTCAATGAGGGCATCTAGAATGCATAAATATGCAATATATTTTGGCGTACTTCAATCTACAATAAAATTTGGTTTCAAAATATTCTCATTTCATATAAATAAAAGATATTTCATCGTTTGCCTTTAAAATATAAAATTTCTTTATATTTTAATACATTTCTATGACATGGGTATTTTTTTTTACAGGCATAGTATATAAATACATTTAAATACTTATTCATTATTTTTTTTTCTTTTTAGAAAAATCCTCTACGTTAATCCTAATATTTAGTCTTTTTTCAATACCTGTAGGCAACATTGAAAAATTTAATAATTTTGAAATTTTATATCAAGTATGTATTTTGCATAGTTTTTAAGTCTACATAGATTTCGAAATATAATGTATTATGAAAAAATCTAGTTATAGTGCAAAACGTAATAATGTTAAATTTATTGAATTTTTAAACCCTGTTGTGCACAAAGATTTTCCTTGAAAATCATGGTATGAAAAATTTTTAATCTGCCAAATGAAATCAGCTTAAATTGAAGTTTAAATAATGTTCTCTAGATACATGATTGACTCTTACAAAATATGAACAAATCAGAATTAAAGCTAAAAAAATATTGGTTTTATTTTTTATTATTAATTTTCTTGTTAGTTTAAGAAAAAATATAAGATAAATTTATGCATTTAACATTTTGTAAAGTTTAAACATTCTAGCAGGAAATGCATTTAAAAGTTTCCAGGAAACAGAATAAAAGTTCTTTGTACTTTTTAGCAGTTAAAGTTCTAAGAAAAGGAAAATTCCTAGAAAGAGGCTATAAAAACTTAAATAAATTTTACAAAGAAAATAATACTGTAAATTATATTATAAGAATGAAAGTTATTAAAGAGGATTAAATTTTTAAAGGTATGTTGAAAAAAATAAATAAACAAATTAGAAAAATAATCTTACTTGCTTTATATAAACCTTAAAAGGATCTCACAGGTAAAACCCTTATGAAAAGTAATAAAATGTGTAACGTTAATAAAGAATTTCTTTGACTTATTTTCATAGAAAAATGTAAAATGCTTTATGCTAAATGTATCTATACATATATTTTAATTTTCATGAAACATGTATATATATATATATATATATATGTGTGTGTGTGTGTGTATGTGTGTGTGTACATCTAATCCATTTACTACACATCATGTATTTCGATATATTTAAATTATATTAATTTGCTCCATATTTCATTTGGTGTCTTACTTTGTCTTTTTACAAATTTAAATTTATACTACTTTAATGCAAGTTTTTACTTTTTCTTCATCATAAATCTATGGAAATTTAACGGATATTTCTGACTATACTGATATTAAATAAGTTTTTCCTTTACAGATATACACTATCTATGTAAAGGAGAATACTTAGTCCTCTTAAATAATGTCAAAAACAGTAGGCATCAAAAAATAGCATGAAGCATACTCCTTTAAAAAGGTAAAATTTTATTGAAAAAAGATTAAACAGAAGAGTGCATGCCAAATAAGTACCCATTTTATGAATTCGCTGTACAAAAAGTGGTGGAGGAGAGAGCAAAAATTTTTGGCTTAAAAATTTACATCTTTTATGAACAGAGATTCAAGTCAGAATTACGAAGCGGGCATCATTTATTTATGACCTGTTTATCGCCGGATATGGCAGCGCAACGAATATATCAGCCAAGTGCGCCAAATAAAATTACTTTGTTTTAATGAAAAACTTGGACGAATTGGAAATGAAAGACGGTTGAAAATATAGCCCTAGAAGTTGGCATTCTCTGAGTGTGCCAAACAATGGCCGTTATCCGACGCGACATCAAGGCTGAGAAAAATATTTAACTTCCAGAAATAAGACTAAAAAAAAAAGTGCATTATAATGACATTTGATTAAGCAGATGATGTAAAACAGAAAATCAATGATTCGCAATTCTTTCCCTACTTTTTCAAAAAGGGAGATATATAAAAATTCCATTTCTGATGGATGCTTTTTTATATTGATAAAATTTGGATTACTCTAAATGAAAATTTTAATATTATTAAAAATTAAACTATCGAGAAACAAGAAGCAATATTATAACTGAAACATTAAAGAAACTTTACATACTTCTTGGAAATAAGCCTTAGTACTTGCAGGAAGGGCCCCCTCCCATCGTCAGAGGCAGCACGGTGGAGGCTTGCTTTGTTGTCATGACTTGTTCTCTTACAGTCTTCACGATTCTGCACCAGTTACGGTTAATTTCTTGTGCTTGGTCGTTGTCATTACAGGTAAGAGGATTGAAGAAGATTTCGACTGTTTCGCGATTTGCGGCGTAAATATTTTTATTTGGTTTCATGGGGATTTTTATATTTATTTTGTTGGCGGCATTTTTAATTTTCTGTGAGATTCCGCGGTCATACATGATGGCTGGAGTGAATTTTTGTTTTGGATTTTGAAAATTTCCAATAATATTAATTTTTTTAGTTATTTTGCAGTATAGTTTGTCGATTAAATCTTTTTTATAACTTGCTTTAGTTGTAATTTTTCTGATAATATTAAGTTCTTTATTGAGTAAATTTTTATTAGAACAAACGGTGATGGCACGATTGATGTATGATTGGATAGTGTTTATCTTATATTAGTAAGGTGTTTTACTATTGCAATTAATGATTTCTGTACTACAATTTGATTTACGGTAAACCAAAGCGACGATGAACCTTTTTTTCTACATACATGGTATTGTGTACCTTCACTGGGTTACTGAGTGTCAAACTATTATCAACATTACTATCTTGAGGTGCTTGATCAACTCCGTGAAGGGGTATGGAAAAAACGATCCGGATTGTGGAAGAACAAGTCATGGGTTTTCTATCAAGACAACGCGCCTGATCACACGTCATTAACTGTCAAGACGTCTCTAGCCAAATACAACATCCCAGTTTTAGACCATCCGCCTTATTCGTCTGATCTGTCCGCATGTGACTTTTATCCGTTCCCTAAAGTTAAATCTGCATTAAAAGGAACAAGATTTAAGTCAGTTAAAGTTATGAAAGAAAAAGCGGCACGCCTCATGCAGGAGCTCATAGAACAAGACTGCCAGCACTGTTTCCAACAATGGAAAATTCTCATGGAGCGTTTGAGGGATAGAGGAGGGGTGTATATTGAAGGTGATAATAACTAAATATGTATAAATTTCAAATAAAATGTTTTACAGCAATAGTTTCGTTATTTAATAGCCACACCTCTTATATCAATTTTAAAAGATTTCGTAAAATTGCTGCGATTTCTAAGAAATTGAATCTTTTTACGAAGGTTATTATTTTGATGAATTTCGTGTAAATTTATTGTGCACAGCATATTTGGTTGTTTCATATAGGTGATTCCAATAGTTATAATCTATGGGATGCACTGTTATGGTACGGGCTTTTTTATTTCTGAAAAATGTTGCCCTTTGTCGTTGTATGAGTTAAGGCCGATACCCTACCCTAAGTTCTAGGCATGAATGGAATGTCCTACGTGTTACTTCTATCGAACTTCGACCATTATTTACATGAATTTTGGAGGGGGAAAAAACGCATAAAACACCAGGTTATTTAGCAAATGAGGCCACCAAGGACAATTATGCACCTAGGATGCATAATTGTCAGATATGTTTTGACATATTGTGAGGTATAGCAAAGTAATGCTACAATTAAAATTCGCACTTTATGCGTAACACATGATTACGAAGAATTTAGGATTCAGTTAAGTAATGGAGTTAGTTCCTATCCTAAACTAAAACTGTAAATTGAAATATGCTAATATTTTGGAAACTTAATAGTATAAAAGTAAAAGGAAGATTGCTTTTGGGAGTTAGTTGGAGTGAGCTAGAGGGTTAGTTGGAGAGAGAGCTGAAAGGAGAGTTAGTAGAAGGCTAGTTGTTAGCGGCTTAGGGTAGAAGAGAGTAAGTTCAGTAGCACTGTAGCGTCAGGGAATCCTCCTACATGCGAAAGAGTACTTGGCCTTAGGAGTTAATGAAAGTAAATAAAAGTAGTTGAGGTCATTTGCGAGTAATTAAGTAAAGTAACGGTGGTTATTTATTGCTGTCAAAGTATTTAAGAGGACTGCCCATTTTAAGTTGTAAGTTACTAAATGCCATTATAGTCCAGCGCCCTCATTCTTATTTAAGCTCAATTAAAGCTCATTTATTTTATATATTTGGACTCTGTCATTTCTTCATAAATTAAGTATTTCAGTTTGCAGCATTCAACCTTAAGTCAACTATAAGTTAAAGGGAGATGACGACGTCAAAGTCGTCACACTGGCGCCCATATTCGCTCGAATCCCCCCCCCCCCGAGCAAGTATTTTTTGATGGCACTACTAGTGTGCTCCAATTCTTTGAAGAACTTGAATATTTTTTTAACTTTTATAAAATTGACGTTACAAAAAAATATGCTTGGTTAGCATATTCCTTGAGCGGAGAACCGAAAGACTGGCATAGATTGATCGCCTGACATTCACTTGGCCCAAATCCAACATATGACGAGTTAAAAAATAAAGTGATAAGTCTTTTTGCCTCTCGGTATGACACACAAAGATTGCAACATGATCGTTCACTCCCCCCTCACGAACGTCAGTGGGAAGCAGTAAGAAATCCAGCGGAAAAACCGCAAGAAGCTATTAAGTCGCAGGAAACAAGCTCGAGTAATTCAGATCAACCTAAAACTGGCAATGAAGCCGTTATTTCTAGAGACAAAAGTCAAATAAAAGTGAATGAAAACGAGCAAACTACACCTATCACCAGCACTACAGAAAAAATTACGTCTGTTATTCAGCCCTTACCTACGGATAAGAAATCCGACAAATTATCTGATATTGCGACGGAGGTTGTGATGGAAAATCTATTTAAAATTACTGTGGCTGCTAAAACCGTTAAACCGAGTGAAAGTGTAAAATCAAAAAATGATTTAGCTAATCTTTGTTACCCGCCTTTAGATAACAGTTTTAAATCTATACAGCCGACTCGGTCAAATATTTCTAATGCGAACGTAAACTTAAATTGTCAAAATGACACGCCGCCTAAAGTAAACGAAAAATATGCTATTTTAAAGAAGGTAATTTCAAAAGGCCATGTAACCTATTGTGAAGTTTCTAGAAAGTCTAGCAGCCCTGCATTCGAAAGCACGGAGCGAACGCAGTCCTCTGTGATAACTATGGGCAGTGACAAGGTGACGGTCCCGAAACCCCCTCACCACAAGAACCAGATTCAGAGTTCACAACCTCCTCAGAACTGTGACAAAGTTCCGGGTGAAAAAAACCCTCCGGAGAGTGACAAGCTACCAGGCTCGAAGTCCCGTCAGGACAGAAACCCTAGAACGTCTAACCTGCACCTGCAAGCAACAACTCTTCAGGCCTGTCTGAACCGCATTTCTAATTTTGCTGATATCAATGAATCAATCTGTCAGGTGCTATGGTTACTTATTTTTTCCATTATAAAGTGTAGTTCTGGTAGTGCTGAACCAAAATATACGACATGTAAAGCCTTTTGGATTTTCTTTTGGACTTTTAACTATGAGCTACAAGCCATGAACTTTTTAAAATTTCACAAATCTAAATTTAAACTTGCTGCATGAACTTTCAACTACCGAAATTTCATGTTTTGGATTACATGTCATAATTTTTTTTTTCTGTATATAATATATGCATGTACGTACGTTAATGTTTTTTTTTATTCCTAGCCAACACCAGCAGTTTTTGGTAAAAAAAAGTTTTGAACATTTCTATATAAATTTCCCGCTCTTTAGTTTTGTGAATGATCTATATATATCTGTACTTAAATGTTTTCTGTTTTAGCCATCACCTGCAGTAATTAGTACGATAAATTTTCTTACCTTTTTGTATATAAACTTTCTCTCTAGTTTTTTTACATGATCAATGTGTATATAATCTAATCTTTTTCTATTTTGTAGCCGTCCACGCCAGTTTGAAAAAAAAAAACTTTTTGAAATATTTTGTATATATTCCTTCACTATATTTCTCTCAATGTCTTATAAATTGTATAAAATGAAATTTTATAAGTGTATAAACATTTTTCTCTATAGTTTTGTAAATGTAATGTAAATATGTATGTACGTGAATCTTTTTTTCTTTCTCAGCGATCAACTGCAGTTTTGAAAATTTTGTATCCCTATCTATGTTTTCTAAATGTCGTATATAGTATAAAATGAATATTTCTTGTTGTAAACTCTTGCATTTTTCACTAAGAGTTTTATGTATATATTAATATGGGGTTAAAATAATTTTTTTAAGCTATTTTGCATGTAAATTCGCGTTTAACAATTAACCTTAATACACTAACAATTTAGTTTTTTCCGGATGCAAATAGCTAGCGGGAATATTGCTTATGTATAAAATTATGTCATTTA
Organism: Salticus scenicus; assembly: GCA_963930645.1. Lineage (NCBI taxonomy): Eukaryota > Metazoa > Arthropoda > Arachnida > Araneae > Salticidae > Salticus > Salticus scenicus. The sequence goes on from OZ005654.1 coordinate 325,816,309, forward strand.
TCTATATAAAAGTGTAGTTCACGTCTATTTTTGATTTATACGTTAAAAAGAGTTTTAATTCTAGAAATTCCGATGTCCAGTTGTTAATCTCAAGTCCTCTGATTCAAACTCTCCGTACAGACGTAATTCTGAAAATCCAGACTGATTTCTTCAAATTGTTTCTTTTCAAATGAAAAAAGAGGTATTTTTGGAGTCTTGCCAACGTTTTTCTTTCCTGAAAGTAAAAGGTGCTTTTGGAAGAGTGCCAACAGCAGTGGATTGACCTTTCAAGTTAACTCATAGTGGATAACTGGAAATTTTTTTGGAGGCACTCTCGCGCTGACGGTTACCTGGGTCTAGACTGACCTTCAGGGAGATGGATGAAGGAATAGCAAGTTGTTTGCAATAAAAATGATTTTTTATGTTACAAGTCGTAAAAACCAAGTCAAGTACTTACTGTGAATAATTAAAGATCGCAATTTTTATTTTAGCGATCCTTCTTCTACTAAATTTTTTTTTTTTTAATTCATACAATTTTTTCCTTTCCATTTAAGGAAAGATGTACCTGTATTCCCCGCTGTAAATACGCTGGACTTTAAATAAGTTAACTAAGTTTAGTGCATGGAGTTTCTGCCGTAAAGCACCTAAGAAGAGCTTAAAAAAAGTATTTTTATTATAAATCTTTCTTGAGCGGGCAGTTTTTAACTCGGCACTCTTAAAATTCATTTTTTTTTCACTATTAGATTTAAAGCAAACAGTTATTCTTGGGCAGTCTAGTTTAAATTTAAGTTTCCCCTTCTTCTTTTTTTTTTTTTTTTTTTTTTTTCTAAAGTCTTATACAGTTCAAATTTAGCAGTAAGTGACTGCGGCTATTTTTCAATTAACATAGCATTGTTTTAAATTAACTTTAAAATTTTCACGGGTAAAAACCCGTGGGGGATTTTTACGTAAAAATTTTTCTTTTGGGGAGGAACTGTGAGGTATAGCAAAGTAATGCTACAATTAAAATTCGCACTTTATGCGTAACACATGATTACGAAGAATTTAGAATTCAGTTAAGTAATGGAGTTAGTTCCTATCCTAAACTAAAATTGTAAATTGAAATATGCTAATATTTTGGAAACTGAATAGTATAAAAGTAGAAGGAAGATTGCTTTTGGGAGTTAGTTGGAGAGAGAGCTGGAAGGAGAGTTAGTAGAAGGCTAGCTGTTAGTGGCTTAGGGTAGAAGAGAGTAAGTTCAGTAGCATTGTAGCGTCAGGGAATCCCCCTACATGCGAAAGACTACTTGGCCTTAGGAGTTAATGAAAGTAAATAAAAGTAGTTGAGGTCATTTGCGAGTAATTAAGTAAAGTAAAGTAACGGTGGTTATTTATTGCTGTCAAAGTATTTAAGAGGACTGCCCATTTTAAGTTGTAAGTTACTAAATGCCATTATAGTCCAGCGCCCTCATTCTTATTTAAGCTCAATTAAAGCTCATTTACTTTATATATTTGGACTCTGTCATTTCTTCATAAATTAAGTATTTCAGTTTGCAGCATTCAACCTTAAGTCAACTATAAGTTAAAGGGAGATGACGACGTCAAGGTCGTCACAATATCTGGACCTAAAATTAAACCTGTTGTCAAAAAAATTCTCCTTGCGTATAAGGAAATAAATGTTTCACTGTTTACGTTTAAAATATAAAATTCCTTCTTTTTAATGAATTTCTGTAACATAGGTATGTTTTTACAGACATAGCACATAAATACATTTAAGTACATATTTATTATTTTTATCTTTTAGAAAAATCCTCTACAGTAATATTAATAGCTGGGTTTTCTTTAATATATGTAGACAATTTTGAATAATTAATGATTTCCTAATATTTTATTAAGTCTATATATCAGGTATTTATGTATAATTTTTCATAAATAATCTATTATAATAAAATAAGGTTATAGTGCTGAACGTAAAAGGTAATGAATATTATAAATTTTGTTAAACTTTTAACAATATATAGTAAACACTGACAGAAAAATGGTGAAAATTAATTACAAGATAAAAATAACTTTTTATATACGATATTTTTAAATTTTGTGTTGAATCATATAAACGCTACTGAATGCAGCGGGAACCCGGAAATATTGGCTAAAAGTATTAAAAAAAATCATTGTTATCGTGTTTTGAGATATTATAAAAGTTTCGAATGTCTAGCTAGCTATCCGGGTAGTTAGTTAAAAATCGATTGCAAGCTTTGTACAGGTAACGTTGTTGAAGGAAGCAGGGGCACTAAACAGTGTGTTAAAAGTATTTTTTAAAATGCATTTTCACCGTATTCTGAACTATTCAGAAATTTTAAAATGTCTATCTAGTTGGGAAGTTAGTTAAATAAATTTTATGTTGAATCATATAAACGCTGTCGAAGGCAGTAGGGACCTGAAAGAATTGACTAAAAGTATTAAAAGATGTATTGTCACCGTGTTCTGAGCTATCCTGAATGTTTCAAATGTCTAGCTAGTCGGGAAGTTAGTTAAAAATCGATTGCAAGCTTTGTACTGGTAACGCTGCCGAGGACAGCAGGAACCGAAAACAGATGGCTAAAAGTATTAAAAAAAAGCATTTTCACCGTGTTCTGAACTATTCTGAAAGTTTAAAATGTCTAGCTAGTAGGGAATTTAGTTAAATAAATTTTCTATCGAATCATATATATGCTGCCGAAGGCAGTATGGACCTGAAACAGTTGACTAAATGTGTTAAGAAAATATATTGTCACCGTGTTTTGAGCTATCCTGAAAGTTTCAAACGTCTAGCTAGTCGGGAAGTTAGTGGGTAATAACAAATGGTAAGTAATGCGTAGTAATGGTAAGTAAATGGTGGGTAATAATAAAAACTTGGTAATAACGTGGTAAAATAATTCAAATCTGGTAAATGAAATCAGCTTAAATAAAATAAAATAATTAATTAATTAATTAATTAATTAATAGTATTTTTATTTTTTAACGTTATTTTAACAAAATTATAAGATAAATTCATGTATTTATCATTCTGAAAAATTTAAACATTCTTGCAGAATATGCATTTAAAAGTTTTATGAGCTGAATAAAAGTTCTTAGGTATTTTTTAAGAGTTAAAAGGAAAATTTCTGAATAGATGCTATAAAAACTTGAATAAATTTTGAAAACAAAGCGATATAGTCCAGTTTATTCTAAGCATGAAAGTTAATCAAGAAGAGTAAATTTGTAAAGGTGTTTTTAAAATAAAAGTGAATAAGTTAGATAAAAAAAAAAAAAGGATTACAGACTTTATACGCACCTTAAAAGAATCTCTCAGGTGAAACTTTTACGGAAAATAATAAAATGTTTAAATTTAAATAAAGAATTTCTTTGACTCTCTTTTTTTCTTTAAGAAGTAAAATGTTTTATTCTGAAGGTATATGTTTTTTAAATATTCCTGAAAGTTATATATATATATATATGTTAATACATGTCAAATATTGTACATTCCATTTATTACACTTCGGGTCTTAAGAGAAAGTCAAAACATTTTTATTTTCTCCATATTTTATATGGTGTAACTTTATTTTAAATTTTTACATTTAAAAATTTATGCCATTTCAATGCAAATTTCGGCTTTTCATGATAATTCTAGGCAGATATTGTTTTTACAGATTTTATTTTACTATACTTACATTAAGTGATTTTTTTTTTTTTAATATACACATTTCTTAGACTAAGTGTTTGCAATTTTGCGAATTTTATAACATGTCATGTACGCTAAATTATAATTAGTTTGTTTAAGCTGTAGGCAGATTAATAAATAACTAGTATCGCCCAGTGGTCGAAACTCGACCTTTTTTTTTTTTTTTTTTTTTGCAAAGCGAGGCAAAGCAAAGTTTGCCTTGTCCTAAACGGAATGCAATTGCAACACAGTTGCGGCAATTGTTTGCCGATATTCACTCTAACTCAATCAGCAGAGTTTTACTTAATATAACTATTTCTCTCTGTAGATGTTAGCCTTTCCTGAAATGAGAGAAAATCGCCCCTTGTTGTGTGATACAGCCCAGAAGCTAATAGGTACCATGTCAAACCAAGGCCCAACCAAGTATCAAATTCTGTTAAATTAATTCGATTGGTTCATAAAGTACAGTGTTTGAAAAAAAAAAAAAAAAAAAAAAAAGATAATTTTCAAAAATCGTCGAATTGAGTTCGGGAAATTTCAAAACGTGTAACTTTATCGAAAACCGAAAATCTAAAACTTTTCTGAATCATATATTTTCTACTTATATATGCAGAGGAAAGAATAATAAATCCACTTTTTAAAAAATAAAAATAAGTAGTCAATTTCACTTAATTAAAATGCAAGGAAATCTCAAAACGTGTAAATTCATCCAAAACCGGAAATCAAAAGTTTTTATGTATCTTCTACTTGCTTCTTCTACCCACAAAGGCTAGCAATAAAGACACTTTTTTAAAAAATAAGTAGCCAATTTCAGTTAATTGAAACGTAAAGAAAGCTCAAAACATGTAAATTCAGCAAAAAACGGAAATCGGAATTTTTTCATATCCTCTACTTATACATGCAGCAGTTAGTAACAAATCCATTTTCCTTTTATTTAGTATATTAGTTGAATATTTATTGTTTAAATATCACCCTTTGAAATGAAATGTTTATGTATACATTCGAAACTGGAAGTTTTCCATTTTTTTTTCTGGAGTTTTGTGATTTTAAATTAAAATTTTATCAATTTTACAGAAAAAATAACTCAATAAAACACATGTAGACAGTAACTTATATATAACTATACCCAAATATCGGAATTAAATTAGGCAGATAATTTCCGTTATTTTTGAAAAAATTTTTACAAAAAATCCAATGGACGATTAACACAGAAAATCTTTTTCATGGCTCCATGGACAGACAGTGACGTCATCACTTCGCTTGCGTATACTGATGCTAAATTACTGTGTCTATGGCTTTATTTGAGCTTTATGAAATTGCCAGATTTAACATCTTTCTACTTTTGGGTATTTTTTAATGTAAAGGAATACGTGTATAAAAGGGAAAAATGGGGGAAAATGCATAAAAGATAAATGTATTTTTAAATACCTTCTTGACATCGTAAGAAAATAATATTTGTATTCGCACATTCCGGCTAACCATACCTTTCGAATGATACCATTTTCAACCCTCTACTCCCACAATTAATATGTTAAAAAGGGACTACAAATTTTATGTTTGCCTATTAATATATAGATACTTATCAGTTTGAATACATGTTTGAATACTTAATCACATGTTCTTGGAAATCAGTGGGTATATACAAATATATATCCACTGATGAATAAACCCTTTTTTCTCTAAAAGTTATATCTTATTTTTCCAATACGATATCGTTTTTCGAGGTTATGATGTACTGGTGTTGGCATGGGCTTTTTATTAAGGCTGGCTGTATACTCGAAGGTCCCAGGTCTCCGTGAGATGTCCTGTGTGTCTTCAATAGCAGTCCTTATGTAATAGGATTGTTCAATAAGTAATAAGACTAATTTTATTGTAGCGAAACCACTCATCAAAATATTCTATGGAATGAAGAAATGTTCTGTCTGTATAACAAAATATGTGGATAGACCGAGTGTGATATAAACAAATACAAGTAAATTTCAACACGCCTTCGAATCGTTGTCAGTCATCGAAATAGAAGCATCCTTGGAACAGCGTTATGCTATAAAAAGTTGTGCTCGTGTATAAAAATAGGCATAAGACACTTGACATGATACCGGAGACTGTTCAGGTGAAATCAATGTTGAGAGCAAATGTTTTTCGTAGATATAAAACTTTTCAGTAAGGAAGGCAAACTGCGGAAGATTTTAAACATAAGAGAAGACGTTTAACGTCCATTACAGAAAGAGTGACCAACACAACCGTGTCTATCATTTCGTTAAAAAAAGCATCCAATGCTGAATAATGGGCTCTTATTGCACCACGATAATGCAAGGCCATTTATTGCTGGCTGTGTCTTGGACGTTTTGCAGAAGAACAACATAAAGGATGTACCACAACCGTGGACTTGATGTCACACCGTGGGATTTCTGGCTGTTTCCTGAGCTCAAGGAAGAACAAAGGGGCCGCCATGTCGAAAGCAACGAAGCATGTGTAAATGCTGTGGAGGCAGTTCTGGAACACTTTTCGAAAGACGGACTTTGCCATGCGTTTAATAAGTGGACGTAAAGTTTATACAAACGTATCACGTCCAATAATAGTCACTTCGAAAAAGATTACTTAGATTATGACAGTTAGTTTGCTCTCTGTATAAATATAGTGTTTTTAGTTATTGCACAGCCCTCGTACAAACGTTTTGGTTTCAAATTAGAGACAAACTATAATGACCAGACCGTCAACCATGGGTTTGTTTTGAACCTGGCACTTCCTGTGAATCAGCTTGAAGAGATAAATCTCTTGGCATTTAGTTGGGCTTATATACGGAAATTATGGCAACATTGCTTTATTTTTAAAGTGGGTCTTTTTAAAAATTGCAACCGTTTTAAAAATTAGATTGTATTTTATCGCTTATTTTATTTTTCAATTGTTTTAATTCTTAGAAACTTTATAATTCATAAGATTATATTTTTAATACACATGTATAAATTTTTTAAACTTATCTATGTTATATTGTCTATAATTTGATTCGTATCTTTATAGTCCTCTGTAACTTTTGAATAGCCATTGGAAAAAAAAAATAAACTTAAATTAATATATGTTTAAAATGCCTCTTATGAGGCAAAGAAATTTACCTTTTCTAGTCTTGTTTATCCATACATTTATAGAAATAAAATTTTAGTGCACATTTTTATTTAAAATTTAAAAAACGTTTTTCTATTTGCTCTATTTTATTTCATTATAAAACAAATGATTTTCTTAATTTGACTTTTAAAGACTATTACATATAATCTACTTTTATATTCTATACTTATGTGATGCGTTATATAAATAAACATAATTTTTACATATTGGACTGGGACTTCAAGAGGTTTACATGAAAATACATCATGATGACAACATTTTCTTATTTAAAAAAATCTATTCCTCGTATGCCTTTTTTCATTCTCTTAAGAATATTCAACAGATTTTCGTCAGAGAAAATCTGTCATCAATCATCATTTTTGAAGACATTATTTAGAGACTAAAATACTTTTTTTAAAAACTCATTTTTAGTCATTTATTATCTTATTTCTTTTTTGGAAATTTTCAAGCTCCATCACTAATAAAATAACATTTGGATATCCCCCTCCCCCCCCCCTCTTCTCACTAAAAAAAAATGGATTGTTTTTTTTTTTCGCGTTATAGAAGTAAATTCGCTTTATGTTTTAACTATAGGTTTTATTGAACTATAACTATAGGTTTTACGTACACATTGCTATATTATAACGTATACACTGCTTAAAACAATTAAGGGATATGTTAGCTTTAGGTGTTGTAAGATTTGAAAAAATAACAAAGTAACCAACAAGGAATTTCTTTTAATGTTCTTTGTATAAATAAGGATAATTTTTAGGGGTTGGTCTCCCATCAGTGCAATGTAGGTAAAAGTTTTCTCAAAAGTTTTAACTAAACATTTAAATTTAATAACGACTTTTTATAGATGTAGGTGCAACAATAAAATGGAAATTTGAAGGAGCAGTAGCCTACTCACACAGAAACGTATTATATACTAAACAATTTCTAAAGCTGGAAGGATAATAAAATCAGTGTGGGTACTTTAATAGATTGTTTTTCAGTACCGTGTGAGTTCATTAAGTAAAACTGAATTGAGAATAGCATCAAATATATATCCTAAATCATAATCATGTAACAAAATCTTACAGTGAGACTTTCATTATAATCAAGATGTTTTCTTTGAGCGGTGTATGTTTGGATAGTAAAAAATTATCAAACTCTCCTTTCTTGGACTTTTTAAGCTGATAAATATTCTGTAAAAATTTTAAGATCATAAAATAATACTGTAGTAAAACTTCATTTTTATATTTTTCTCCTCGATAACCTGGAAATAAAACATACTAATTATAGGAAAAATTAAAACTTGGAATATAATGAGAATTGATCTTTTTAAATACATAAGGGAAAAAATAGAAAACCTTTACTAGTTTTTTTTTTTTTTTTATGTGTTACACACAGTAAATGTACTTTATTTTTCATTACTAAAAAATAATATTATTTATGTTTAAAAACAAAATTTCCATTACTATTTATTGGAAAATTTATACTGTAGACGTTGTTTGAAAAATAATGAAAATCGGTAATTTTAATAGGTAAAAAATACACAGTATACACATATTGAAAGAGATCAAACTAGTTACAAAAATTTCTACTTGTGCAAAATTATTTTAAACTGGTATTTAAAGTTCCTTTCGAATAGTGTTCAATATCTAAGTTAATTAATATCTGTCATTTGCATCTAGTTCATCTATTAAAGCAATAAACGATAAAGAATCAAATCAAAAAAAGCAATTTTTTTTTCAAGGAATAAATAAATAATAATAATAATACAAAAAAATCTTACATAAATATAAGCATAAATTTTTGCATTTAAATTAATAAATCTTTAGTTTGTGTTTAAGAATTTTTTTTTCTTAAATAAATGTATATTTCAATGTAATATTTATTCAATGCTATTTTTTTTTTCTTTAAGTTAAAATTCCTTCAATTGTGGAGATTTTTTAAAACATAAAATTGTTTTTAAACAGTATGTATAGTAAGATATTACTTTAACCCCGAGAATAGGTGTAATTTGAAGTTTAATTGTTCTTTTAAAGGAATAAATTCCACATGAATTTGTATAAAAGTTTAAATATATACGTATATACAAAGGGTGATTATTAATATATATATATATATATATATATATATATATATATATATTAGGGTGGTTCGAAAAAAACTTTTTTTTAAATTTCAGATCGCTATAGTGCACATAAGTTGCCATTGATATAGACATGAAAAAAGCACTAATTATTATTTTTTTATTAATTTGTCTTCCGGTCGCGCAATGCCATCAAAGTTAGCGAAAAAATGCGAAAAACCTTAATTTTTCATAATTTTTTTAAGCAAGCCAGATGGTTTTAATTGCGTTCCTATATCATGAATTAACTACTAAAAGTATGTAAAATCAATATATATGCACTTTTTATACATTTGTTTCATATCTTCCGGTCGCGCAACATAGTACAAAATGAGTAAAATTAGTAGTTTTTGTAAAATTTCAAAGTTTGACTGTTTAGAACATTTTAATCATATGACTTTTAGAGATGCTATAGTTTAATTCTATTACAATGATATATTTAAATTCCAAGCATATAAGATAAACGTGGCTATAAGATAGGCGTGGCGTACGTGACGAATGCCAGCGATGCTTACGCAGTGCAGCCAGTCGCAGCCATTATCGTTTCCCGCTATTTTCTTCAGTCTGCTCATGCCGCTAGCTCTTGTCAGTACTAGATTGCGTTGTGCTTAAGTCCGTATTATACTTTTGCGTTCAGTGTTTGTACTTGAATACGACAGTTATTGATACAATGGATGTACTAATGAAAGTTGGCATAGGTACAATAACTAGAAAAGATTTTGAGTGCCCTATTTTTGGTCACCCACGAGACTTGTTGCACAAGAAGCTTCCTACTTATGAAAATGTCCTTCGCTGCTTCTTTCAACAGAGATTCAACCTAGCTGTGGCAATGAACAACAAGAGTCTTTTTCTAGAGTAGCCTCAACAGTAGCAAAGAAAATTATCGGTTTATATGTAAAAGCTGTTACGAACCCTGTTACGAGCTGTTAACCCAACTGTTACGAAGTACAGAGTCATCCAGCTAATTAGTTCTTACTACGAATCATACAATAAACTCAAAAAGTCGTTTCATCATGACAAAGATAAACCAGCATTCAAACTTAAACTTGAGAATTTCAAGAAGAAAGGATGCTCTCTTTTTGATATCGCAGCGTGAAAATGTGTAATTGTTGCTAATGATTGTTCATATAAGAAATCTTCAGATACATGTATATGTCCTCTAAGTGTGAACTGCATTTGTGAACGAAGAAACAAAAATCCACTTTTGGAATTAAGATTTATGTACTTGCACATTCACACGCCGTGACATCGACATCAAAAGGAGAGCATCCTTTCTCTTTGAAATTCTCAAGTTTAAGTTTGAATGCTGGTTTTTCTTTGTCACGATGAAACGACTTTTTGCGTTTACTGTATGATTTGATTCGTAGTAAGAACTAATCAGCTAGATGACTCTGTACTCCGTAACAGTTGGGATCGAAGCTTTTACATATAAACCGATAATTTTCTTTGCTACTGTTGAGGCTACTCTAGAAAACGATACACTCTTGTTGTTTATTGCCACAGCTAGGTTGAATCTCTGTTGAAAGAAGCAGCGAAGGGCATTTTCATGAGTAGGAAGCTTGTTGTGCAACAAGTCTCGTGGGTGACCAAAAATAGGGCACTCAAAATCTTTTCTAGTTATTGTACCTATGCCAACTTTCATTGGTACATGCATTGTATCAATAACTGTCGTAATCAAGTACAAACACTGAACGCAAAAGTATAATACGAACTTAAGCACAACACAATCTAGTACTGACTTGAACTAGCGGCATGAGCAGACTGAAGAAAATAGCGGGAAACGATGATGGCTGCGACTGGCTGCACTGCTGGCATTCGTCATGTACGCCACGCCTATCTTATAACCACGTTTATCTTATATGCTTGGATTTTAAATATGTCATTGTAATAGAATTAAACTATAGCATCTCTAAAACCCATATGATTGAAATGTTCTAAACTGTCAAACTTTGAAATTTTGCAAAAACTACTAATTTTACTCATTTTGTACTATGTTGCGCGACCGGAAGATATGAAACAAATGTATAAAAAGTGCATATATATTGATTTTACATACTTTTAGTAGTTAATTCATGGTATAGGAACGCAATTAAAACCATCTGGCTTGCTTAAAAAAATTATGAAAAATTAAGGTTTTTCACATTTTTTTGCTAATTTCGATGGCATTGCGCGACCGGAAGACAAATTAATAAAAAAATAATAATTAGTGCTTTTTTCATGTCTATACCAATGGCAACTTTTGTGCACTATAGCGATCTGAAATTTAAAAAAAAGTTTTTTTCGAACCACCCTAATATATATCCCGATATATGAGACAGTAGCTATCATACCGTTCACAGAAAATGAATAAAAGTTTGATGCAACGTATTTTGAGGCATGCTCTCAAGAATCATATAAAAAACAACAGTTAAGCTCTAATAGTTACGGTTACAGTGACAAAATTTCAAAATTTTCAAACGGCAACACCTCCTTTTTTGTTTTTGTTTTTTTTAATAAGATCTCCATAGCAGAAAAGCATAAATATCATTGGAACGGTACCTGAAGTACAAAAATCGCCAGCACTAGGCAGACTAAGAAGAAAAGAGAAAACAGCTGTGATGTGCCAACCAGAGCACGACTTTCATTTTTAATGACATTAGATTTCATACTGAGTCACTCTGTGTAAAACTAGCTGATTCTGCTGCGAAACGAGAAGAAGAGACCAAGGTATGCTTAATTTCACATTCACGTTTCCAGTTAACGAAAAGTGAGTCTCGTCCGTCCACAGATTGAGTGAAGGACAACCGTTATTCTTGTCGGACCGGAAAAGAAATTCGTTCACGAAATATATCCATCATTGGTTATCATCCACTTGCAATTTTTGGACACGATGGAAGCGATACGGAAACATTTGGAGAACAGAGTGCAGAATCTTTCGTATCGTAGAATTTGGCAGCTGCAGACAGTATGAGACATCGCTTGCACTTGCACGAGGAACTTCGTTTATCGTCTGATGGACTTCTGCAACAGTCTCAACAGGAACAGTATGCGTTCAGGTCGAGATCGATCGTATGAGCAACCAATTGCTTGAAATTTACGTAACATATCCGGTACAGCTTTTACAATACGCGGGCTTCAGCGTTGCCCATGATGTCTGCGATATACACCCAAAGACGCAATGTCTCTGCGGCATTATGTCCGGTAAGGTGATAAATCTTTACAATTTCCCCACGTTGTTTCCCTGTAAGCAGCACATTGTTCACAGAGCGAGAAAGCAAGATCCACATCATACATTTCATAAAGGCTTATTTTTCACCTAGTGCAAATCACGAAATTAGAGCCCTTATTCAGTAGTCTTACACGAAATTAACGATACCATGGTCTCTTCTTATCGTTTCGAAGCAAAATCAGTAGACTTTAGCCAGAGCTGAAAACCCAGCATGAAATATGACGTCATTAAAAAATGAAAGTCTTGCTGTGGTAGACAAATCACAGCTGTTTTCTCTTTTCTTATTAATCTGCCTAGCGCTGGCGATTTTTGCACTACAGGTAACATTCCAACGCTATTTATGCTTTTTTACTATGAAGATCTTATTTCAATAAACATAATCTGGTGTGGCACTCACACGACTTTCTCTTACCCTGAAATTTAATACTATATATACAGGTTGAAGATTAAAAGGTAAAATAACGGGTACTGTTGTGTAAATCTATGTTAAACACTTCAAATTAGACATCGTAAGATTTTTATATGATAATTAGTAAAGGGGCTGTGTGAGGGGGTACCGTCCCCTCAACCCCCCGTTTCGTTAATGCACCTACATTTATACAGAATTTAATTCTGTTATTAAAATTAAAAGTTTACTTAAAATTATACAGACACTTTTCACACGCAACATTCAATGAAACTTATCAATCTTGATCAAATTTTCCAGCAACAAACTTATATTAACTTCAAAATACAACATTTGGATCTCCTAATATTAATCGTTTTTCAGTTACTCTAAGAGATACGGACAAAGATCAAACGTTAAAAATCTTGACTACGGTAATCAGGAAACCTCAAAACGTGTAAATATACAAAAAACAAGCGATGAATATTTAACTTAAAACATACATTATTTACCATATCTCTATGAGGAATTTATTTCAATTCCCGAACAGCTTTCCTGGAAATGGTAAAATATTATTATTAAAGCACATCAACTAACAACAAATAACTAGTGTGTTGCGGCCACCTCATGACTTTCTTCTATATTTTCCTACACAAATTCACTCAGTAAAAATAATTTATTAAAATTATTATTTAAAAATATTGTTTTCCATGATAATGCAAACTATTTCCATATTAGAGAAGTGTCTTAACACTAAATATCCAAAAAAGTTGAATTTGTTCTCAATATTACATTTAAAGGGGAAAAAAAATTCTTTTTTTGTTAAAAGTGAAAAAAATCAATAACTTTATTTTAAATTATCACAGATCGATGGTTCAACCATTCGTTTTAAAGGTAGTGGCGAGCTCTTTTGAAATATACGCATCATGAAAATTTACTCCTCTCAAGGGGGACTTCCTCCGCCCAGGAGGAAGGCGAGACTCCTACATACACAATTTTTTTTCCCAGTTGACTATTTCTATTACAAAAAATATATATTCCTTTCATTTTGTTTAGTGCAGTCTGCAGATGTTAAACTCTATTTACCTGCAATTTCCCTCCTACACGTAATATATTTGAATACTTTTGAGTGCCCCTGTACACGAACCATATGCTACATCTTAACGAAAAGCGTAGTGTAGCATCCCTATATGATACACGTTTAACATACAGAGTTTCGAACTTCTGCTACTATTTGTTCTTGAGATATGCTGATAACACACACACAGGCACACAGACCATTCGCTAAAAACATGATTTTCGTATTTAGGGGACCTGAAAACATGTAAATATAACAAAAACTTACGTTCGAAAATTTGACCCTAAAACAATACTTTCTCGACCTTATGGGTAAGAGAAAGAAAAAGTAGGTGTTGCCATTTGAAATTTTCGTTATTTTGTCACTGTAACCGTAACTGCTAGAGTTTAATAGTTGTTTTTTATATTATTATTTGAGGGCATACCTCAAAGTAGCTTCCACTATATTTTTGATCAGTTTCTGTGAACGGTATGATAGATATGATCTCATATATCGGGATAGTTATTTTTTTTTACAATCATCCTGTATATTTAAATTGAATAATCACTTATTAGCAATGCATGTCGTACGTTTCATTAAATATTGGAATTATGTATAATTGATGGTGATCTCTGCTAATAAAGATCTTTAAATCTATATTAATAAAATCAGACTTTTGTCTGTAAATTTATCGGAATCAAACAATTTTGCGATATCTTCACGTTTTACACCCCATGAAAGCCTAAAATGACTTCAGAAAATTTTGCCTGTGTGTGTGTGTGTGTGTGTGTGTCATCGTGTCCGAATGTCGCTTTTTTTGTCCGGGCATCACTTGAGAACGGCTGGACGGAATTCAACGGCGCTTGGCAGGAATTTAGGTCTTCACCCAATTTAAAATTATATCTATCAACTTTTTAGAAATTCCCCCCCATTCCCCCCCTCGGGGGTAAAAGACTAAAACACGTTTGTCCGGGCATTACTCGAGAACGGCTGGACGGAATTCAACGGTGCTTGGCAGAAACTTAGGTCTTCACCCAACTTGAAATTCTACCTATAGAAATTTTCAAAATTAGGATTAGTGTTTAAATTGTGCGTAAAAAACTCCTGCACATGCGCCATAAATATTTTTTCAGTAAAATGCTTTGAATGGAAAAATAAAATATTAAAATAATTTTTTAAGTTAAAGACTTTTGTATTCGCGTGATTCGCACTACAAATTATGAAAAGATTGAAATGAAGTGTTGCCATCTTAGTTTCATACTTTAGTTAATTTTAAAAAATCTAATTGTCGTATCGAAACACTGTTTACACCCCAGGATTCAGAAAAATCACCTCTTTCATTTGGTACTAAATTTGTAATGATAGGTCTGATATTTCTGATTTTTTTTCCCTTTATCCGTTTTTCCGTTGCCACTTAAATTTCATACTTTAGTTATTTTTTAAAAATCTAATTGTCGCATCGAAAAACTGTTTGAACCCCTGGATTCAGCAAAATCGCCCCTTTCATTCGGTATCAAATTTATAAATATAGGTCTGATATTCCTAATTTATTTTACCCTTTTTTCGTTTTCAACCCAGATTCGATATGGAACAGCTTTAGTATTGGATCCCTTTGGCAAAATTTGAAATTCGGCACCGAAGTAGCTCGGACGTTTCTCGCCAAGATCTTTAATTGCACAATTTAGATAGCTAATTCAGTTCATCGCAAAAATAGCTTAAAATATTTAAAGTCACCAAAGGGTTCCGATACTTAAGCTGTGCTTTTTGTATTTATTTATTCATAATACTGTCTATTATAAATAAATAAATACTGTCTGTGGTCACGAAATTTGGTGTGTAAATTGTTTGTATGCATCCGGCACTTATTGTAACTGCATTTCACGAAATTCGAAATCCCCCCCCCCTTCTAGGAGTCGGAGGGCAATACACATGTGTAAAAACATGTTTTTCCGTTTGAATTCGCTTTGAATTATCTTAGAATGGCGAATTTTGGTGTGTGGATATTGATTAAGTGTACGCATTATGTACATTAGTAGGATTTTGCAAAACTTCGAACTCACCCGCTGAGGGTGGGGAAGTAAGAAGTGGGTAAGTTGTGTCGAAGACAGTGGGGATCCAGACCCAATGTGAGGAGGGAGCGAGAAAACCTCTACCAATCACAGCGAGAACTTAGGTTATTAATAAAGATATGGCATTTTGACAACTCATTTAAGTTCAATGTCCAGCGAAGCGGGCAAAGCCTGCTAGTATATATATATATATATATATATATATATATATATATATTTTTTTTTTTTTTTTTTTTTTTTTTTTTTTAAGTATACTTGCTAACATTTAGATTAAAATGTCAGTTTAAAATTTAAAAATAGCAAAATCTAATAATAATAATAATAATAATAAACTTAGATTTAAGTAACAGATATTTTATATAATTAAAAAATTTTAATTATAATATATTCTAAAATCTAAAATCTAAAATTCAAAATAGCAATATAAGTAAAACCAAGGAACCAATAGGTAGGCACAGAGCATCTGCCGATAATTATCAAATTGATTTCGACCAGTATCAAAATAAATTGCATTGAAATTTTAGATTTCCTTTTCTGTTGAATCCAATGTTTATCTATTTTGAATATATTATTAAAGTTAATTAAGAACATAAAAAAAATATAAATAAATATATAAATAAATATATAAATAAATAAATAAAAAACCAAAATCGATTTTTTTTTTTTTTATAATTTATTTAAGTAGATGAATGTTTTATTCACTTTATGTTTCTTATCCAGGAAAGGCAATTCCATATTAATATACAATAATTTTTAAAATGAAATGATTTACTTTCCAAACTTCAGAGTATAGGATAAGTTGAGGCATGATAGTTTTTGGTACTGATTGCTAGAACTAAGGTTCAGTGATGGGTTCTCATTCTAATCAAATTTATTCTAATAAATACCTATTAAAATCTAAAAGGAAATTCATCTTTATTTATTTATTTATTTATTTATTTTTACTAGAATTATTAAATTTCACATCATTTCCATCTTAAATAAGAAAACTGTCTACTAAAATAAGACGTAGTCTAATTGTGGATAGAAATCGAAATATTTAATCGTCAGAAAACGTTGTAACTTCTTGCTCTAGATAGTATTATTTTATCTCTACAATGAACATCTATGAAGTAACAAAGTAGTAACAAAGTATGTAGTAACAAAACCAACTTCATCGACCACTAATCTATTACTTTTTTATCTAAATAATAACTTCTAAACTTTTTTTTTATTAGTTCTAGCAATTTCTAAGAAAACAAAGTTCATGCCGTATTTCTCCCGAGTGGTGCGCAGGTTTCCAGTGAACCCTAATAATCAAGAAGATAAAAGTTATTTTAGATCGAAATGTCATATAAAAAACCCGAAGTCTAAACATTTATCAAAATCTTTAAAAACTAAGAATTTTTTTTTTTTTTTTTGTCATTTTTTCTTGGAGGCAGTGCGGTTACCGATAATCATTCAATTATATACTCAAACTAGTTGGCATAGGTGGACTCTGCTCAGTTCCCCATCATGTATATGTTCTCATAAATTTCTAGTGCCAGTCATATTATAACCGTGTTAAAAGAAATGAATTTGACCAAAGCTTGGTACAGTGACAGAATGAAATCCCCGCCTAATAGGCTATCCACCGTTCACTTCAATATATTTATCTCATTCTAATCTATTAATTTATTTTATCAGGGTCAATTCCGTTGTTTAGTTTTCATGCTACTGTTTCCAATGCAATAATCCTCAAAATTCATATTTATATGAAAAATTTACAATTTCGATAGATTGATAAAATCGGAAATTACGAATAATTTACGAAATTTTCCTATTAGAATATTTGTACTCAATCATGTTCAAACATATACCATAAATGTAATTTTGAAGTTGTCTAATGTATTTATGATCCTCAAAATGGAAATTTATACTCAATTTTGCTTTATTCTGACGTCTTAAGTAAATCGTAAATTACAAATAACTTAAGAATTTTTTTAAATGGAAAAACCATATTATATGATATTCATGCCAGTATCCTAAATAATATTTCGAAAGTGGTTTGACATCTTTACGATGAAAATATCCCTCAAAATTGACGTTTATGTGAAATTTTGCCCTATACTGCCATGTTAAGAAATTCGTAAATTTCCAATAACTTACGAAATTTTTATATTGGAAATTTCATAGTCATTAATATTCATGCCAGTGTCCAAGATAATATTTAAAAAGTAGTCTGACATCTTTACCATGAAAATATCGCTCAAAACTGACGTTTATGTGAAATTTTACCCTATACTGCCATGTTAAAAAATTCGTAAATTTCCAATAACTTGCGAAATTTTCAAAGTAGCATATTTATAGTTACTGATGTTCATTCCGGCATCAAAACTGATATTTTAAAACTGGTCTGACATTTTTACAGTAAAAAGTTTCCATTTAATGCACGTTTAAGTGAATTTTTGTCCTATTCTCCCATGTTAAGAAAATCGTAAATTTCTAATAACTTGCGAAGTTTTTAATTCGAATATTCCAAATAAATAGGGCTCTTGCCAGTATCGAAAGTAATATTTTAAAACTGATCTGACCTCACTGCGATTATTTGTTCGTGAGATATCGTGTTAACAGACTAACAAACTAACGGACTAACACACTAACGGACTGACCCACTGACCCACTAACACACTAACAGACACCCTACAGACAGACACCATAAAAATTTTGTCATTTTTGGATTCCTCACACCTGAAAACGTGTAGAAAAGTGAAAAAACCGAGGTCGAAAATTTTCACGATTACCTAAGTTCCCCATACCTATAGTATGATGGGGAACTAATTTTCTTATTAGAATATTTGCATTCAATCATGTTCAAACAAATATCTATATGTATATATATAAATGAATTGCTGTTCGTTAGTCTCACTAAAACTTGAGAACGGCTGAACGGATTTCGATCATTCTTTTTTTGTTTTTTTCCTTATAGGTCAGAGATGGTTTAGGAAAAAAAAAATTCGAAAAAATTCGAATAGTTTTCTTATTATTAATTAAAATATGAAAATAATAACCTCCTAATACCTTATAAATAGCCATTAAAATATTAGCTATAATTTAATTGTTGCCAAAAAAAATTTACGAGTTCATTTTCTTTCGACATAAAAATAAATAAACGTGATTAAATAAATAATTTAATTAAACGTGAGCTTTAAAAAATTGTAAAAAATTAAATTATGTATCTCACAAAAATTGACGTCACTATCGGTTTAAAGATTTCATACGCACTGATAAAGCGCTAATGTAGTTAGTTCTATGATTCAACAGAAAATTTAAAAACACAGTTTATAAAAAGTTTTTTTTCTTATAATCTATATATATATATATATATATATATAAATGAATGTTTGTCTGTATGTCCATTTTAAAATTGTAAACGGCTTGACCGATTTCGATCATTCTTTTTTTGTTTTTTTCCTTATAGGTCAGGGATGGTTTAGGAAAGAAAAAAAATTGAAAAAATACGGCCCCCAAGGGGGGGGGGGGCAAAACGTGAATTCAAAATATCCTTCATAGCTCAAACAAAGAAACAGATATCCGCTTTAAAATATAGCTAATATAAGTGTCTAAAAACCAATTCCTGGAATTTTCGAAATTTGATCCCCAAGGGGGGGGGGGGGCAAAAACAATTAGAAATACAGTTAGGCCTTTCAAAATTGGTACAGATAGGTTTCAATAGCCTGCAAGTCGAATGGGGATATTTTCGAAAGTGTAAAGTTATTAGGAGGGGAGAGAAGGGGGGAGGGGAGAGGGGGGGGGGCAAAAAAATAAAAATAGAGTTAGATCGTTCAAATTTGGTATATAGAGGTTTTCGATACTTACAAATCGATTGCGGATATTTTCGAATTTGTAAAATTATTAGGAGGGGCGGGAAGGGGGGGGGCTATGGGCAAAAACAAATAGAAATACAGTTAGGGCATTCAAAATTGGTACAGATAGGTTTTAAAGACCTGCAAGTCGAATGGGGATATTTTCGAAAGTGTAAAGTTATTAGGAGGGGTGAGAAGGCGGGGATGGAATGGGGGGGGGGGGCAAAAAAATAAAAATAGAGTTAGATCGTTCAAAATTGGTACAGAAATGGTTTTCGATACTTAAAATCGAATGCGGATATTTTTGAATTTGTAAAATTATTAGGAGGGGCGGTAAGGGGGGGCTATGGGCAAAAACAAATAGAAATGCAGTTAGGCCGTTCAAAATTGGTACAGATTGGTTTTAGATGCCTGCAAGTCGAATGGGGATATTTTCGAAAGTGTAACGTTATTAGGACGGACGGAAGGGGGGCGGAGGGGCAAACAAAATAAAATAGTTTAGTAGTATGGTTCAAAAATATCCGCATTCGATTTTAAGTATCGAAAGATCATTCAAAATTGGTACATAGAGGTTTTCGATACTTACAAATCGATTGTGGATATTTTCGAATTTTTAAAATTATTGGGAAGGGGGAGAGTGGTGGGGCAAAAAAATAAAAATAGAGATAGATCGTTCAAAATGGGTGCATAGAGATTTTTGATATTTACAAATCGATTGCGGATATTTTTGAATTTGTAAAATGATTAGGATAGACGGGAGGGGGGGTCGAAGGGGGAAATAAGAGTTAGAGCATTTTGGGAATTTTTTCGGAAGGCAGTGAGAACCCGGTGCGACATTTTTCCTAATCAGATTTTGTTTCGCTTTTTATTTATTTTTTTTTTTTTTTTCACGTGATAAAAATTAATGCAATTTTGAGAATTCAGTAATTATAGTGATTCATTTAAAAATAGTGACCAGCGAAGCGGGCAAAGCCTGCTAGTCATAAATATAATTTTGAAGTTGCCTAATGTATTTATGATCCTCAAAATGGATGTTCATGCTGAATTTTGCATTTTTCTGACATGTTAAGTAAATCGTAAATTCCAAATAACTTACGAATTTTTTAAATTGGAAAAATCATAGTCCGTGATATCCATGCCAGTATCCAAAATAATATTTAAAAAGTGGTTTGACATCTTTACGATGAAAATATCCTGCAAGATCGACGTTTATGTGAAATTTTGCCCTATACTGCCATGTTAAGAAATTCGTAAATTTCCAATAACTTGCGAAATTTTCAAAGTAGCATATTTATAGTTACTGATGTACATTCCGGCATCAAAACTGATATTTTAAGACTGGTCTGATATTTTTACAGTAAAAAGTTTCCATTTAATGCACGTTTAAGTGAATTTTTGTCCTATTCTCCCATGTTAAGAAAATCGTAAATTTCAAATAACTTACGTAGTTTTTTAATTCGAATGTTTCAAATGAATAGGGTTCTTGCCAGTATCGAAAGTAATATTTTAAAACTGATCTGGCAACTCTGCGATCATTTGTTCGTGAGATATCGTGTAAACAGACTAACAAACTAACGGACTAACACACTAACGGACTGACACACTGACACACTGACACACTAACAGACACCATACAGACAGACACCATACAAATTTTGTCATTTTCGGATTCCTCACACCAGAAAACGTATAAAAAGGTCAAAAAACCAAGGTCGAAATTTTTCACGATTACCTAAGTTCCCCATACCTATAGTATGATGGGGAACTAAAATGTCTTAGCTCTAAATTTTTATAAAAATCATTCAGATACTTTGTAAGATAAACATGTCTCTTCCATTATTTTCCACATAGGAAATGAAAGTTAATAGTAAATCATTATTTTCATGAAAATGAAGATAAATCAGATGGGTTTCCCTTATCAAAAAATCTATAATGCAAAGTTTCTATTAAACATTAGAGACATTTTCGAGGAAGTTTTTCCCGTAGATTTGCAGGGGGTGGAGTGAAGGCTAACTGTGGACATTATCTTTCATGAAGATGAAGGAAATTCAATTTAAATTGTCATCTAAAAAAACACTAAACCTTAATTATTTATCAAATTCGTTCGAGAAATTTCCAAGAAAACCAAATTCCAGCCATATTTTCCCAAAGTCGAATAAAGGTTCACACAGCCGTGAACGCTAATTTTCCTCGAGATGAGGATATGTCAGATACGTTTCTCAAAAAAGAAAAACAAATATTTTCTTAGGATTTTTATATTTAATTCTGAGAAAACCAAGTTTTTCCCATATTTTGCAATGGGCGGAAAAATATCAACAGCGAACACCAATTTTCCTGAAGATGAGGATATGTTCGATCCATCTATCTCTTCAAAAAACACGGCAGAAAAATATAAACAGCGAACGCCAATTTTCCTGAAAATGTGGATATCTCCGATCGATCATTTATTCAAAAAACACTTAACCACAAATTTCATCAAAATTGTTACGTCCATTTTTGAGTAAACTCAGTTTCTGCCGCATGTTCCAACTGGCCGGTAAAGGGTTAATAATGAACACGAATTTGCCGGAAAATGAAGATATGTTTAATCGATTTAATTCGCAAAAAAATATTTAAAGATAAACTTTCATCAAAATACTTATGTATTCATTTCAAAGTAAACCCAATTTCTGCCATATGGTGAGAAAGATTGATTAAAGTTTAACAACGTACGCGAATTTTCATGACTATAAGGATATGTCCAATCGACTTATTAGCTCTTTAAAAAACATTTAACGCCATATTTTCATAAAAATCGTTGTATCCATTTTCGAGTAAACCCAATTTTTGCAGATGGTGCAATTGGCCAATAAAAGGTTAGCAGCGAACGGTAATTTTCATGAAGATGAGGATGTGTCTCATCGATTTATCTCCCTAAAAAACAGTTAACACCAAATTTTCATAAAAATATTTACATTATTTTCTGAAAAAAAAAAAAAAAAACCCAATTACAGCCATATGGAGCAACTTGGTCGGTAAAAGTTTCACAGAGAACGCGAATTTTCTTGAAGATGAGAATATGTCCAATTAATTTGTTTACCTAAAAATACTTAATACCAAACTTTCATCGAAATCGTTGTATCCGTTTTCGAGTAAACCCAGTATTTCTGCTATATGTTGCAACTGGCTCATAAAGGGTTAACATCGAAAGCGAATTTTCCTAAAGATAAAAATAAGCCCAATCTTTTTTTTTTTTTTTCCGGACCCGAAAATCTTTTAAACCCAAATTTCATCAAAATCGTTAGGAACGTTTCCGAGATCCCCAAGAAATATATATATATATACATATATATAGATAAATAAAAAAACGTGTGATTTACCAATTTAATATAAGAGAAGTATAGTTAAAAGTGTTAGTTTAAGTAAAAGGATTAATTTTGAATAAAATTAAAACAAGCATTGGCAAAAATAATAATGTTTTACATTTTGCCTTAACATTTTCTCCACCACTGCCACAGCCATTTAAGTGATACGGAAAACTGTTATGAGTCAATGTTTACTCTTTATCACATTTCAGTTAATACTAAACATGCAGTTATTATTTTTCTTTTCAAATGATCTCATTGGAATATAAAGGTAAATTTTTTTATTCACCAAATTTGTCTGGAGTGGCTGTATAAAAATTAAAAAATAATTTAACGAGTGGATATATTTCTTAATGTATTTTTCATTCCCACCATATTCTGAACATCTTTTTATCAAGTTACATTATCAACATATCTTAGATAAAGAATTAAAGTGCACTTCGGACTTTTTGGAACGCTTTGTTTTTTTAAAATACACATTTTGTAATAATTTATTGCTAAGTCCTGAGATAATAAATGAAGAAAGAAGTTATTTTAAAATAATTATACATTACTTTATGGTATTTATTAAAGATATTTAAATTAATTTTAAATAAGTAAATAAATAAGTAAAAGTGAAACTTTAATATATATATTTATTTTCCTTGCTCGTTCCCAATTATCGTAATGTATATTTTTTGATATCAAACAGATTGTCTCAAAAAAGAAAAATAATAATATAATGAAATTAAAGTTTTTCATTAAATGAAACTGATTAAAAAATTAGTGATAAATATTACATTTTGTTAATTAAAATACATTTATTTAAAAAAAAAAATTAAAAGCGCATTTTTAAATTAGTTATGTCTATGTGTGGCAGTAATACATATATATTTTTTTCTTATTGAGTTTTTTATTTATTTATTTATTTATTTAAATTACCGTCAGAATTTACGTTTTAATTTTCTATTCCCAAATGAATTTCGAAAATTAATGAGTCACATTTATATGTATTTTATGTAATTACGTTGAACACATAAAAAAATAAATAAAATAATAACCTTGCAAAATTATCTTTTTTAATAGCTATTTTTATTGGAAATATGTATTATTATCAATTATGTACAGGTAAATATCGAAACACAAAAACATTTTAATTTATTTAAAAAAAATAAATAAATTAATTAATTAATGAAATTAATGAAGAAAATTAGAGTTTAGAAAAATCATGATACTTTAAAAGCTTCATAAAAAAGTTTTACCGTCTATTTTAAATTGAATTCTGAAAAAAAATTCATAATATAATTGCTGGTTTTGCCTGTTCCACTGGGAAAGCCAAGTAGCATATTATTGCTTATTCTGTCGCTAATAAGGAAAACCTCTGCACAATCACAGAAAAGCGCAGCAGTTTCCTCTATCAAATAAGTCTAAGAAATCACGTCTTTTAAGATTTTGTGAAAGTTATGTCATTCTAATATGTTATAAAAGTTATTTTGGTTTAAATTAAGTCATTTTGATGCATTCGCAGTAAAAAGTTTCAATCACAGACATGCAATTTTGACGGAAGCTTAAATTAAGAACTTTTTGTTTTGTCATCTCACTCCTTTCTAAATTCGAATTTTAATAATTTCAAAAACAGTATTATTTTACATTCAATTAAAAGTTTAAAAACGGCTGTACGGATTTTTTTTTTCAAACTCGCCCTATTAACTCACTTTTAAATATCCATTTGTATGTAATTATTGTTTTCCGGCCAGTAATTGATTTTTTGTAAAAGTTGGTATCTCAAAAATGGCTCTAACGATTTTTTTTTAAATTGTTATATAAATCTATTTCTTTCTCGTGTATTACGTGGTTATTAGAAAAATATTAACAGTCTTCCTGCTTAGGTAGGTCATCTTCAAATCTCAGAAATTCGTGTTTCAAAAAATAACTCTACCATGTTTTTTCTCTTATTTTTTACCTCGCTATATGTAAGCTTCGTTTTATATGTCTTCATAAGTTTATCTTACCGGAAAAATTTTAGGTTCTTACTTCTTTAGGTACCTTTTATGTTTTCTGATCACATTATCTCTTTGAAATGCATATAAAACGTGTAATAGTGGGTAATGAAAGTCGTGTGGTTTTTTCACACCAGATTTTTTTTTAGAGCTAAGGCTACTCAATTCCCAGCTAAATAATTTAGTTGCATCCACAACATAATTATTAATGGTTAATATTAAAATGATTAATTTTAAATTTTAAATTTATTTAGAATTATGCATATCCTCCTAGATTATGCATATCCCTAGATATTATGCATATCAGTATTTTTCCAAAGATAACCACAAATATGTCTTTGTGTGTGTGATTGAAAGTACAGATATACATACACACATGTGTGGTTTGGTCAGCAATGAGATATATAATAATAAAATTAAATTAAATAGGATTACCCAAAAAGAAAATGCGCTATTACTTATAAAATCTAAAATTTAAACACACACACACATATATATATATGTTTTCATAAAATTTGCTTGGAATGTACTATCCGGATAACGTTGTTTTTAGGACAGAATAATAAAACGTACTTTGCCTTTGAACATGTGTTTTCAAGGAATTTATTTTGAAATTTTTTTTCCATGAAAGAATAAAATGATACGTGACAAGTTCTCAGAAGTAAAACAGTTTCTCTTTTGAGTTATGCTTATTATATTTCTGAGAATCCACCTTGTAAAATTCACAATTTTAAGATTTTGCCGTTGAAGAAAGTTACTTATTTCTTTTACTAAAATCCATACGAAATGTTGTTGAAAAGTTTGATGTAGAACGTGTTGAGATTTTGAAAATAAACTATCGCATATGTTACCTTAAACTTATATATAAATTCTGATTTATATGTTTATCGCAAATATATATATAAAAACGAAAAAAGGATCGAATTTGTGTGTAAAAAAAAAAAAAAAAAAAAAAGAAGAAAAAGAATGCCTATTTTGCATTTAACTAAGTTATTTATTTGTGTTTTAAGTATGCGTGTGTTATGTTTAAATAATACATAATATCTGATTTATAATTTAATCATAAATATATATGTATATATATAACGAAAAATAGGATTAAGCTTGTGCGTTTAAAAAGAAATAAATGCTTATTTTGCCCTTAACTAATTTATTCATTTATGATTTTTACACTGTAATCATACTCATAAATGATTGTGAAAAATTTCTTTAAGTTACATTATATTTGTTTAAAAAAAAAAAAAGAAAAAAAAAAAAAAAAAAGTATCTTTTACGCTTCGAACACTTTGAATAAATAAATAGATAATTTTATGTAAAGGAAAATTATTCATAAAATAATAGTTGTCAAAGAAAGTGCAGCTTTATTAAATAAATTGTTGCAAACAGTCCAGTATTTTAAATAAATGCTGTAATTGTAAACAAATAAAAAAAAGAAAAGAAAGCCTTTTTAATTAAAATTTAGTGGATAACAGCACGTTCTAAATCTGTATCAATAGTGTAATTGGACTGTTAGTTTATTACAATTTTTATTAAAATCACACAATCAACTGATTGGGTAGAAAATCATATTTATTGAAATATTATTTTCCCGACTGAGTGAAAATAATGTCTGGACCGGGAGTCGAACCACGGATCTTTGACTTATAAGCTCAATGCTCTACCAATTGAGCTATCCAGCCCGACAACCGGTCGACATTACTCACTCATACAACATTTAGGCAGACTTAGAAACACATTCATATTGTATTACCAATGATATTTTACAACGATGATTTTAAAAGCTAGTTGCCATAGGTGGACTCTGATCAGGGGTCCTACAAAGAAATTGCCGAGATTGTCTCACTCTCGGGAATTCTTATCTGTGACGTCATGTTCCAATAGTGCCAAAGAATATGCTACAACGAAGCTCTCGGAAAAATTTACCTGCTTCCCGTTCTCTGAAATTCTTTATGGGTTCTTCCTAAAAATTTCCGTCAAGCGTACAGCTAATGGAAGCGAGTTTATACCATATATTTTTTAAAAAAGAACTTTCAAAACTATTATCATTATTATTACTTTATTATTATTATTATTTGTGAGCACTGTGTACATTTAATTATTAGTTTTTAAGCTATTCGATCAGAGAGTTCGTGAGTGACGAGAGATGTATTGGTTTTGTCAAGTGCAAGTTTAACAGAAATAGTTTAAACTGAAGACTAAAGAGTAACTTTCTAAATTTAATCAGTTTTGAAGTCCTCAGGGCTATGAATTCTAAGGTAAACTATCAAAAATTATCATTCGTAATGAAATAAGGTGCTAATTGAATGACAGTAAAATGTAATAACTTAGAAACTTAACCTAACACCGTCATTAGCTCGCTAGTAGATTAATTGACTTCTGACAAAGAATACCCGGGTTCAATATCCCTGATGGTTTAGTGATTTTTTTTTCTTTTTTAATAGGTAAACAATTATTTAATATATATATATCTTTTTTTTTTTTAGAAGAGTATTGCAAATATTACAATTTTTCTAACATATATATAGATATGTATATTTTAATAACAACGAATGTATGAATATTTAATCTATTAATTACAAAATAAATAAATTTGTATATATATACACCGGTTCTCATAATTATAAGGACACCCGTTTTTCTATATTAACTAAACACTGAACACTATTATTTAAACAAAGATAATGATGATGATTTTTGCGTTTATATAAATAATACTTTTACGCTATACAAGGTCTCAAATACCTGTATGTTTGGATTCAGTGCATTCAATACATGAAATGGATGCCTAAAGAATGGAATGGTGATCATTTGCACTGAATGAAATTTGTGAAGGCTAACGCTTGCCCTTATCAATTTTAGCAAATAGAATTTGAAAACAAGTATTCAATTTACAGGTCTGTTTGTTTCGCTATAGGTATTGTTAATTAACAGTTAATGTTCTAATAAATGTCTTATTTTTCTTAATTTACTGTGGTGTTGCGTCTTACTCCTTAATCGGTGACTTATATTTCGTATATATGGAGAACATGCCACAATTACATGAATTTAACGTTAAACTTATCAGTCATGATTATACTAGGAAAAGAATTCTTAAGCGTAAATAACCAATTAAATATTGTAGATCAGGGTGTATTACTTTTGTTGTCTTATCATTTATATTTTGGCTCTATTAAGCAAAACATCCTATTTTATGTCGACTTCTTCCGAATCACCTTATATAAATTCTTATAATAAATCACGATTTCCTTCTTTGAAAATTTGTTTTTCCCCTCCCTCCTTAGTATCAATTCTTAAATTCCTGAATATGGTTTCAAGTATTTATTTTTACTATAATTTAAAATATGATATTAACATTTATCTGGGTTTCTTTCTTTCTTCTTTTTTTTCCTGTCATATGAAAGTCTTTATGAAATCACGTTCTTCCCCCTTCTTTCCATTGAGGAAGAATTTGTAAAATTTCTTCTTTGTCAATGCTACATCACAAAAGAAATGTTTTTACGAAATTTCATATTTCTAAATGCAAAGTTTTTTTTTTTTTTTTTTTTTTTTTTTCTTGAGTCACCCTTTAAGTCAGGACAAATGACTTTTCGTATATAAATGAATAGAAAAGATGAGTTTAAAAATAAATTTCATTACGAAACTGCGTTTTACAAAATATTGTTTGTTCTATGCCATTTCTAGTGTATGCCATTATGAAGGCTGAAAAAAAAAACTTTGCCAATTACTTTTTTGTTATATATGTAACTGTGTAATCTTAGCGATTTTGGTGAATAAAAGTATCTTCAAATTTATTATAAACTGAATTTTTCAGGAAATAAAATGAGTGTTAATATTTTTAAATGGATCTATTATTTCTTCAATTTCTATATTTCATTTTTTTTTATCAATAGTAACTTATAGTTAAAGTAAAATCAAGATAATCAAAATAGAAAACATAATCAGTTGTCGAATGTAATGTTAGCACTGGGACCAAAATCGAAGATTAGATTAAATTAAATGAACATATAAAATTTAAGGAATAAAATCACCATTTTACATTATAATGTTTCTTCTTTAATATTTTGTGCTTCATAAAATGAAAATTAAATGGAAAGAAAACATTAGAAATAAAATTAATTAAATGCTCATTAAATGATATCAGAATGAAGAAATTTACTGCATTTAATATATATATATATATATATATATATATATATATATATATATATATATATATATATCATACTTATCTAATTTTAGAAAAATAGATCTGTTTCAAGAAATACCATAATGCATCCTTCTTTGTAAATGTGCCAGTTCTTTAAAGCTATATTATTTTAAGGAAAATTTATTAATTATATAAAATATTTTTATAATTTATAAAATATGGCATTACATTTTATTTGCCATTTTTTTCTTGTCGCAGTTAGATCGAATGAATCTTCGAATTTCCCTTTGGTGCGTTCTAATAGAATTTAAAATAAAAGGATTTTCAATTTCATATTGTGTTCTACGAAAGTCGTATTTCTAATCAAAGACAAAATTAAATGAAATATTAATGATTTAACTAAAATAACTTTTATTCTTCTACAGTAATTAACTACATTCTAAAACAATAAAAATGTATTATTCAAAAATAGTTATATTTTTTACCAGAGAAAAGAAATTATTCAACAAATTTATATTTTTCATTTTCCGCGTTTCTAATTATTATTTTTGTTTTGTTTTGTTTTATGTTCGATGAAAGCAAAACACTTCAGACAATGGATATAAATGTTCTTATACGACAGAATAAAATTTAAAAATAGGATCAGTATGAAAAAAATCTGGTGTAAAACAACCACACGACAACCATTACTCACTATTATACGTATCAATATGCATTTTTTGGAGATAATGTAATCAGAATGCATACAAATAATATAACAAAGTAGACTTCTAAAAATTTTTCGGTAATAGAAACTTCATACACGTGCAAAGACATATAAAACAGAGTATACATAGCGAGTTAAAAAATAAATAAATAAATAAATAAAAAATGGTAGAATTACTTTTCTAAACATCAATTTTCGAGATCTAAAACTGGCCTACCTAATCAGGATGACCGTTAATTTTCCTGTATCAACAACGTAATACATGAGAAAGGATATTTAAAATGGGTTTATGTAACAATTTTCAAGAAAATCGTTTGAGCCGTTTTTGAGATAGCAACTTTTACCAAAACTTGACATACAGAATCACTGACCAAAAATCAATAATTGCATACAAAAGAGTATTTAAAAGGGAGTTAATATGGCATGTTTGAAACAAGTCCATACAGCCGTTTTTAAAGGAATTTGCGTGACTTGAAATTGAGCTATTTATAACGGGCGCCTATCAATTTTCATGAACTAACCAACTATACCATTCGAAAGGACATCTAATACAGTTATTGATTATATAGTAATTTTTGAGAAAATCGTTAGAGCAGTTTTTGAGATATGGACTTACGGTCCGGTTTTCCAATTTTCACCAAAAATTTAAAAAATTCATCTGTACATCAGACCTGTCTCAATTCTGAACTTTCGTAGTTATCTCCTTGTTAGTTTTGGAGATATGATAGCCAGAAGGGCCCCCCTCCCACACACACACACGCTGACCAATTGCCGAAAACTACTTATTTGGACTCAGAGGACCTTGAAATATGTAAATCAGGGGAAAATTCGATATAAAATTTTTTGACCGAATACAGTACTTCCATTGACTACAGTAGTTGGGTAATGAAAGTAAAAATGTTGTATGTCATTCTACAATCTATATGATACTTATTCAAGTGCACAAAAATTTGCTCTATTTTTTTTAAATCCATAACTTATTCAACTTGGTAAACATACAAGCTCTTAAGCTACAACTAAAATTAAAATTTATTGTTTATATAATATAACTTTCTAATTTAGAAACTAATACATTCAATTTTTCATTTTGCGGCGTAAATCTTTTTCATTATGCTGCAATTAGATCCAATGAATCATCAAAATTTCTTTTTAGAGAATTTGGAATGAACTTCCAACACAAAACAAATATTATTTTATTCAATATAAAGTACTGCAACAGTCTCTTGTATAATCAAAGACAAAAAGGAACTGAACTAAAATATTTGAAAAACAATAAATTTTATTAATATATGACTATTTTATAATATGATAAAAATATAATATTTAAATATAGTTACTTTTTCTGTAGATAAAAAAAAAAAAAAAAAAAAAACATGTGCTATTATTATTTCCAGCTTTTTCAGCATTATGAATAATGCTGCTTCATTCTTGATAAGGACACATCTCTTATCTATCTAGGACAGATTTATATATATGGTATATTAAAATTAATCTATTTCAAAAGGCGAAATAAATTTATACATGAAGAAACACTATATTTAATTTAAATGCAGAGAAACTGGATTATCGGTTCAACTTTATGCTAAAATAACATTGTCTCTAGTCAACTGTATAAAAGGAGTGCTTAAAGCTCAGGATTACATGTTCTTTCAAAAATAATCGAATCTTGTTTTGCTCTATGCTGCAGTATTAAAGACGCATATTATCCGCAATATTTTAACATAAAAGTTGGCGATAAATTTTAGTTTTTTTTTTTTTTTTTTTATTACTCAACTAATTCTAAAATTACAATCATAAATAACAGCAAAAAAGATTATTTAAGATTTGTGTTACATATACATATATATATAGAGAGAGAGAGAAAGAGAGAGAGAGAGAAATAGATAGATAATTTTGTATAAATAATTAATTTTATTTTTTTTATATGCAAGTTAATTTTTAATATTTACAAATACTTTTAATAAAAACTGTGATTAAAAGTATATTAAATAATTTATGAATTTATTATATTTAAAATTATAATCATGCGTTGTTAAAGCATTTGCATGCTACTTACGTCATATGATTTAAGTTTTATAAATTTCCTTTTATATATACATACATATATATATATATATATATATATATATATATATATATATATATATATATCATTTATATACCACGTTTTCAATTTCATTTTAAATTTTTAAGTATATCAAGATACTAAAACATTTCACCAGATAAGTGATACTTTGTTCTCAATTAATTGTTGTCCGTTTTGTCAACTTTATTGTCCGTTGAAAAGTCACAACATTTTCTTGAGGTATTAAACATAACCCAAGAAAATAAATGCAGTGTCTTGCGCCTTTTTTCAAAACGGCAGAGGTAAACTTAGGGTTTGAAAAAAAATTAAACATAAAAAACATAGAGAATCACTGACGCTTTAAAAAACCAGCTTTCATAATTTATTTAATTCAAAATCCATCATCAAGCCATGCAAGATAGTAATGTGTGATGAAGTGAATATTTGTTAACGGAATGATCAAAGTGATTGATGAAAATACTTCTTTTAAACAATTTATTTCTAAATGATATTGTTATTAGCAAAAATTTTGTAAGTTCGAAATGCTTAAAACACACATTAATGTCAAACCTTACCGTTACAGTCAAGTTTACAGTTAAAGTTACCATTTCGAGCGTAATAACTAGAAAGTTTTTCACTGATTTATCTCTCTCTCTCAGTTTTTTTTTTTTTTTTTTTTTTTTTGTGTGTGTGTGTGCGTGTGTGTGTTTAAGAATGATTGTTAGTAAAAGAGTGTTAAAGGTTTTAGTTCACTAACTACAAGATCTGAAAATTAAGCAGGAACTTCTTAAATTATGTAATATGATGCCTGATTACACTGTATCACACTTTTTTTTCTAATTTATTTTTTGTTTCCATTTTTTGGGGTGTACACAGCAAAAATAAATTTATTCCTCTGAATTATTCAACACTATGGTAATTGGATGAGATTGGCTGATTTTCTCCCTTGGGGCTGTCTCCGGTGATTAAATTTAGGAACCACATTACGGATATATATATATGTATATATGTATTTCGATATGAAAGTGAAAATCTGCGCTGTTAAAAATTTTGTGCTAGGTTGAACCAAATCGTGATACTACAATAACTGCAACTAAAACATGGTAATTTTTTTTTTACTATGATTTGGCATTTAACTAAACAAAACTTGGTACTACAGTATTTGCAACCATATGATGGTGAAATCATTTACAATGATTTGGTGAACTTTTTTAACAAAAACCACCAGAACGTGGTATAAGGTTTTACCATCATATGGTTGCAGCTACTGTTCTATCTGATTTGATTCAACCTCCCGCATTGAAACTACTATTGTAATTTTGGTTCAACCTTGAACCGATATTTTTAACAGTGTGGGCCAGCTGCAAAATAAAATCTATAAGAATCGTTCGTACTAAACTTCAATTCCATTTATATAAATTTTGAAATTATAATTAATGTTTATTAATAATTTAAAAAATATATAAAAGAAGCCACTAGTGGTCAGAATGTTATTTCGGATAAAAAACAAAACATTGAAAGAGTTACCGAACTAATTAATGATGGCCCATATATTCCTGTGCCCCGTGACCCCTCTCCTCAAGAATTAAATAAAATTAAATCTGCTATAAAATCTTGCCCCTTGTTATTGGACTCGACTAAATCTCACCTTATCCCTTCTATTGCTAGTTGTGCCAGATTTTATGATTTACCAAAAACTCACAAACCCAATATTCCATTTCGTCCCATAGTCTCTAACATGCTTCCTATAATTTAGCTAAATTTCTCACCACAATTTTTTCTCCCCTTCTTACTGCTAATAGCTATACTGTTAATAATTCCATAAAATTTGCAAAAAATATTCAAAACTGCCCTCACACTAATCTCACTATGGTTTCTTTTGATGTAAAATCTCTTTTCACCAATGTTCTAATAAGTGGCGCCCTTTGCTGTCTCGAAAATAGATTAAAAGAGTTTCATTTCACGTCTTTTGAAATACAAGAATTAGTTTCTCTTACCCGCATTTGTTTATCACAAACCACTTTTTCTTTCCAAAATAAATTCTATCGTCAGTCTGAATGTTTAGCCATGGGCTCCCCTCTCTCCCCTATTCTCGCAGATATTTACATGCACTATTTCAAAAGCAAGCTTTTTAAGAAAATATCTTTTCCTTTTTGGACCCGTTACATTGACGACACCGTCAAGCTTATCGACATATCTCGTCACAATATTGATCATGTCTTAGAAACTTTAAATTCAATTGACAGTAATAACCAGTTTACATATGAAATAGAAAATAATGGCTCCCTTCCATTTCTAGATACCCTCGTCTCTCGCAGTGTAAATGGATTTTCAATCACAGTCTATAGTAAAAATTTTGCAATCTCCCTTCCGCCCAATGCGCGTTCGTGTCACCCACCTAACCAAAAAATGGCTGCTTTGTATACTTTTGTAAACCATGCCCTTAATATCTGTTCAAATCCTATTTTATAAAATTCTGAAATTATGTACCTGAAAGCCATTGCAATTGACAGAGGTTATAACCCTTCCATTATAGACAAAGCTATCCAAAAATTACAACTCCCTCGTATTTCGTCTACTAAATCTGTCTCTTCTAAGATCAGTATTGTTTTACACTATTTTCCTAAAACCAGTCAAACCATAGCTA
Source organism: Salticus scenicus (assembly GCA_963930645.1). Taxonomy (NCBI): domain Eukaryota; kingdom Metazoa; phylum Arthropoda; class Arachnida; order Araneae; family Salticidae; genus Salticus; species Salticus scenicus. Next base: position 325,850,592 of record OZ005654.1, read on the forward strand.
AAATTCTCAAACAATATGATTTTAAAATAATATTTTCGCCTTCCAATAAACTCACCTTTTCTCAGTTAAAAGATCCCATTGATATGCATAATTCTTGGGGCATTTATAGTATTTCCTGTCAGTGTGGTTTATCATATATTGGCCAAACTAAACGCAGTCTTAAATTCAGAGCCCGATTAAGGCCTACTGAGGCCCAAGGCCCAGAATTATTTTGGTGCCCCCCCCCTCCAATAAATTTAAGCAATTTTTCTCAAACTAAATATCTTAATTTATGCAGGAAGTTTGAATGTTGGTAACAAAATTAACCCTTTCACTACCAATATAAACTGCCTTTGGGACCAGTGCTGCCAGATTGAGGGAATTCTTTGTATATGATATCTACCACTAAATTTTAAATGCCTAATAAGTTCGAAGACTTCTTTGTTAGATGTTTTCGGAATGATTATACAACCGTTGCAATTAAAATTTATTGGTGGATATTCAATAAAAAAAATACCTCAATCTGGCAGCATTGCTTGGGACGTATATGTCCCAGTGGTAGTGAAAGGGTTAAAGTATCGTCTTCATAAGAAGTTAATAGGCCTAGGACCTATTAACTAGGACCCTAAAAGTTAAGTACTATTTCAACGTGAGAAGGGCCAGGTAGAGCTCTTAATATAATAATCACTCCAAAGGATAGTCTGAGGACATGCCATCACAATTTTCAACTTTTGCCTGAAGTACGGAGAGTTTTTTAAAATGTTGGGTTTTGATTTTAAAGTTAGAAGATATAACTGGATACCAACTTGAGATTTAGTTTCAATGGGTTCAACGCTGCGTTAGAACGTAGGTTAGAAAATTAGTGATGGTTTGGGATCCACTCCACGGTGTAGTCCAGAAACATGATATACAATTTTGATCCTACACGAAGGAGATCAGATTCCAAGTAAAGATGATTACCATTAGCTAGATTTCTGTTATTTTTTTTAAGGAAACCTTTGCTAAAAATAGCACTTTAAATTTTTAAGATCATTTTGGTGCCCCTAGATAGAGGTGCCCTAGGCTGAGGCCTTGTTGGCCTGTGCGATAATCAGGCCCTGCTTAAATTTCATCTAAAACAACATATGGATTACGTCCGCAAACAAGAAACCAATAAATCGGCTATTTCTAAACATTGCTAGGAGGAAAATCATAATTTGAAATTTAATTCAGCTAAAATAATTTGCAGACCTAAATCCATTCATGAACTCGATTTCCTTGAAGCTTTTCATATTTATAAAAATTTTAAAAACCTTGTAAATTGTGATTTCTCTGTTTCCTACTTGTCTGATTGTTGGAAATTTTACATTCAATCCACAGTTTCTTAATTTTTCTACTGTTTACACAGCTACACATTCCTAAATTCCCATTGGCCACACTCCCCAACTTTTTCGTAATCCTATTGGTTGAACTAAATTCGGTCCCTCTCCTATATATACGAGCACTTCTCCAGATTCAGAATTCTTTTTGCACTGAAGACGGTACGCTTAAGGGTACCGAAACAGCTGTATCTCAAGTATTTTTCTTTGGCGTTTCTGACGTAGTAGTGTAATCGAGTTTTAATATTCCAACGCCAAGTCTCCTGTTATTATATGCTTAAAAGCATGTTTACTCTTTAAAAAAAAGTACGTATAGACTAAATAAATTATTTATGCGATCATAGAAAAGGATTCCGATGTCGTACTGTAATCATCCAAATGATGTCAAATTAGTTTGAAAAATTAATGCGTTATAATTAATTACGTGTATTCTTTTAATTGGCGTATATAATAACAGTGGCTTCTTTCCGGGGGACATAAATGAATTTCGTACTATTACGGTCTATAGTGGGTGTTTCTTTAAGTGTATTTTAATATGGTTACACCCCACTTAATATATTAGAATTTTATTAGATTTTTAAAGGCAAGTTTTTCTGTTGAATAGTGTGGTCATAGAATTCGTAATTAGTTTACAGTGTTACACAAAATAATTCCGACATTCTGTGTAATATTTTTGCATGAAATTTGGTACAAATAATACAATAATCCCAGTTATTAAGAATAAATATATGTGATATACAGATAGGTATAGAAAGAGAGATACTGCGGGGGTTCGAGGGGGGCGGCAGCCCCATTCCGGAACATATATGTTTATGTAGCAATTCAATCGCATCAGTATATATATATATTATATAATAAGGAATAAATTAAAATGGCCTGCTGAATAATGTGTGACGCAAATAGGACGTTGAGGCTCCTGATCTGCAGATCCACTAGTTAAAAATATTACGCTTGTTATAGTGTAAGATCACGATGTAACTATAAAACTAAACTATTCGACACTGATAGCAATTATAACTAGGACTATTAATGATTACTTTGCATTATTATTCATTCGTGTTATTAAGAAAATAAGTACAAATCTACAGCTTTAATTTAACAAACTCGTATGCAATTTATTTGTATTTGGATAATAGAAATATTTTGTCAAATCTAAAAATGTATCATTTTTTTTTTCTATGTAGTTATTCTTTCTTTGAATGATTTTAAATGAGAAAAAAATAAAAATAAAAATACCATCCATTTTACTTTCTTTTTCTTTCCTGACACAAGTTCTTCCTCCCAGTTACTTATTGATCTGATGCTTCAATCTAAAGAAGGCTTAATCAGAATCCGCGTCTTTTATCCGATAAGCTTGGTTCATTAAAGTTGTATCCTGTAAAGTAAAAATCTCAGTTTTCATAGCTGAATTCGGGGTAGTGTAACTATTATATTACAGTGTTTGATTAAGGAATCATAACTGTTTTATTTCTTTGAACTGCTAAACGTTATATAAAAATATTGTTTTAGAATATAGTGTCTTGTTTTTAAAATGGAAGATTTTTATTTTATATTATGTTCATTTTTACTTTCTTCTATACACTACATAAGAAGGAAATATTGGATACGTGAAAAACACAAGCTTTCAACGGATTTAGACTTTTCGAGATCTCCTTAACCCTTTATCTACTGACGGTACTTTAAAGTACCATTACTTTAAGAAGAGTATAAAATCGAAGAAATGGCAAAGATATTTATAAGAAGGGAACAGATGCACCTCCCTTTAATCTCACTACAAAGCATTACACGATACATATAGCTATTTTTGTTCCATAAGGATTTTATGGAGTGCACTTGCTGTTTTTGCTTGATATTTTTCACGATCTTCATGTGTGTTATAATTAATTCCTATATTATTTAAAGAATATCCCACTAATCTTAGAAAAAAATATGAGGAACATAAAGAGTAAATATTTCTCTACACTTTTTTCATGTCGAAATAATTTTTTCGACCTCTATGTACCAGTGATACACTAAAGTACGACCCCACAAAATTCTCATTAATTATTATGATGCGGTGATATGCTTAATTTTTAACGTATATATCTTTAAATAATGCATTTTAGTAACTAAAAATATGTGTTTCAAACACAATTTTTGTCTGTATCATAATACAGTAGATAAAGGGTTAACTGTGTTTAGCAAATGTCTACTTGCGCGTACTCATCACAAACATTTTGTACGCTGTAATTCACAAACCAATGAACGAAATTTAACCAAGTTTGTTTTTAATTGGACCTGACCTAAACTGATGCTGATGACACATGAAGTTCAATATCTAAGCAGGTGGCGCGGTGATCCCATTTTCCTGAAGCTTTATCGTGGTAGTATACGAGAAAATTTCGTATTAATGTTGAAAATGAGAGTTACGTTTACTTATTATTGTAAAACTAAGAGGAATTTTTGATAACTGTGATAGTAAACTAGTAAGAAATGTGTATACATGAAGAAGTATTGAAGTATTGTTCGCCCCCATGGGGTAAAAACTCTCCGGGGAGTGTAAATTTTCAATATGAGTACCTTTTGAAAGAAATTACCAATATTCTTAAAATTTAAATCAGAGTCATCGGGTGTGGGGGGGGGGATCGTATTTTTTCTGATGTTGGTACAAAATTGACTTTCATTCGGCATTTAGTATTATAAGATACAAAGTTCATCAAGGAAATTAATTTTAAAATATAATAATTTAATAAATAAATTGTACTGCGTGAAACTGTATGAGATTATGTATTATTTTTTTTTAAATTGTTATTATCGCAACGTAAAAGATATTTATGTATTTTATGTATAGAACTCATTTTCTTTTTATAAATATTCTATAATTTCGAACTGAAAGAACGCTTGAATTTAAATAAAATTAAAATTGTTAATGTATCAAAGTAGTAATATAAGATTCTCTCAAAATTATCTACTAAAAGTCAAGAATTAAGATGTAATAATACGAGATAAAATATCAATCCTTTAACCAACTATAGATTTTATTTGTAACTTTTTAAATAACTAACTGTAGATTAGAGAAAAAAAAAGTGGTATTTCTATTTTTATTTTATTTTTTTCATTTTTCACATTCTCTAAACCATACGTATGATAGAGAGACTTTTTTTTATGGGTGTCAAATTTTCAAAACTTAGGTTTTGTTATATTTACACATCTTGGAATCCTATTAATCAGAAAATCCTGTTTCTAGCTATTGGTCTCTGTGTTTGTATACGTGTTTTTTTTTATGAGCTGTTTAACGAACAAATAGCAGCAGGAAGTCCATAATCAATATTCAAAATATGTATATTTTATAGATACAACAAAAAACTTTTCCTTGTTATCAAGAAAATGGTTCCCGTGCAGGGGCGTCCATGAGAATTCAAATACATTAAATTTATGGGTGAAATTTTTGGTTGGTGCAGAATATTAATAAGGAACACTAAACAAAATGGAATGAACATATATAATTTATATGCATAAAGGCATGTTTCGTGTAGAATGAGGTATGAAAATCACTTGTAATTCGCTTGAAAGACTACCCGAAAGAGCTATAGCAAAGAGGGATTATACTTGGATATTGCAGGAAATCTGCTCTGGAATGGGAATTGTTTCCTGGTATGCATACGGTAAATAAAGTATTTTTAAGTTAAAGTTTCAGTGCTTGCTTTTTGTATAATTACTCGTTTCGAAGTTTACATAATGTTAAAGAGAAGTGTTTTACAGATTATCTGTCATCAGCTCATTTAACACGTTGAGCGCCACGCGAATTCGTAGGGAAATCCCATTCAGGCCACACGCGCTGCTTAGAAGCGTGTTATGTTTACCGTGTTTCAATAAAATCCATTAAAATGCCTTAATGCGGTAATCCTATAATAAATAAAAATTAAGTAAATTTTAAATAAATCTTTGGTAATTACTTAAAACAATGTAATTTTTTTTTAGCTTTATATCATATTTCACACTGTTAGCCACCGGTGGCTGACGTGGCCTAAACGGAAATCTCAGTGTCAGCCACCGATGGCTGACATGGCGCTGGACGTGATAAAAAAAAAATAGTTGACGGCAATTCAAATGTTGTATTTTGAAGTTCTTATTAGGATGCTACTTCAGAAGTTTAATATAAGCAAGATTGATTAGTTCCAAGGATAATAAAGGGTAAAATTTGTCTGAGTAATTTGGAGTAATATTTTAAATTTAGTAACAGCATAGAGTTCTAGACTCCTGCTCTAAAGTTTAGCAAGATTTGCAAAAAATCAGATTTTTTCAATTTAAAAACTTATCTCTCGATGAATTTATTTCAAACATTGGGTGTTTACAAAACTCGGTCTTCCCCATGTTTTGCTGTGAAGATTGGTTTAAGGGGTTACATCCAGTTGTATGCACGAAAAAACGTGTTTTTTTTGTGAATTTTTTGTGAAGAGGCCTTTTATTAAAGAAATATATACAATACATATAGCAAATTTAATGTATGTTAAGAATCCGTGATAAGTTTACAAAAATATTGGGTTCCGCTGTTCCTGTAGTAGATCTCCTAGAGGACTTCCACAAAAAGGTGTCTGGCGGTGAGCAAGATATCTCTGATCCAAATTATCTGAAATGAAAAAAACCAAAAGATTTATTTTTAAGATAGATGAATACAGGTAATGATCGTAGGAATAGTCAAAATTTTGATTTTTGACAAAATGGCGGCTTCCCCAAAAAAAAAATCGTTTTTTTTCATGAAAATTTACACTTGAAAGTGGCTGAAAAAATCGAAATTATTATCAGAAACCTTATTCCTACGATCATTACCTGACAAAAATATCTAAGAAAATCGTGTCAAAATTTCAAGTCAATCGGTCCAGCCGTTTCGGAGAAATTTTGCTAACCGACTTTGAAAACACCGTTTCGAGATAAACGCGTTTGAAGTTTTGGGAACCATTTAAACTAAGTTATTTTTTTTTTCCTACTTACATCGAGTCATCTATTCCAGGACCATAAGAGGAACCCTCTGCTTCATCATTTGCTTCTAGTACAGCCAACTGTTGTTGTCTACGTGGCATTCTCCCCTCGCGCGTGCTCCCTTGCTCTCGTGCGTCAGAGATCAAGATGCGCTCTGCGTCCTCTTTTTCTACATAGGCATGGGCATTAGGCCCAAGCGATAGTCCCATTGCGTTCATGAAGTATAGAAGAGATGTTTTTCCTTCACTGAACATGCCGGCAGCAAGATAAGCAGCAATTTCTATGATCTTAGAGCCACATGGGATTATTTTTGGAGTTATTTTCCATATCAGCTGATTATTACTTACTGTATACCTAAAATTTCTAAATATAGCTCTCAGATATAAGATAAACCTTTTATATTCTTATTCTAAGAAGCAAAACATTATGAAAAGCATGGACAAGGGCATAGGGATAATGAAAAACAGCTGCTACTCTGGTTTACGCTCCGCCTACTTTAAAACGCTCGGAGACGTCTTTACAAATATGCAAATTTCTCCGAAACTAATTGCCGGATCGATATGAAATTTTCAGACAATATTATCAAATATATGTACATTCAAAATATGTAAAAAAAAAAAAAAAAAAAATCGATTTTTTGAAAATTACAACTGGATGTAACCCCTTAAGGCAACATTTGGATGGGAGGTTGTGCAAATTGAGCAAAATCAATAATATTTGTGATCATCTTGTAAAATTAAATGAACGAAATGCTCTATAACTTTAACACATGTTAATATAGATCCAGTACCATCTGCGGATGAATTGGTGTGACGATAGCATGTTACAAAGCAGTTATACGCATTTATTTTAAAACTATATATATATATATATATATTCAGCATTTTTTTTTTGTTTATTAATACACAGAGTTTTTAACGAAAATTATCACCACTTTCAGATAAATTGAAAGAACACTTTTGGAACAATATGCTTTAATCGGAATACAAATATCTTAAACATCTCATGAAATATGAGCATATTTATGAAGAACATTTTCACTACGCATACGTGAAATATAGAAGAGTTTGTAGTACATAGGTTGAATGCTAGATGTATTAAGCAACTTTTGCCAGAAGTTCATTTGAATAGAGTAAAATGTTAGCAAATTATCAGCATAAGAACGAGCTAAATTTTAGGTATTTACCAAGAGTTGAAATTGCATAAGGGGTCTTTCACATGCCGTGTAATTAATTTTAAGATCCAAATGTTTAAACCACTTTGCAAAAGTATTTTTTCAGAAAACCACGTATGATCTCCCAAATCTTAACAGAGGAACTAAAGTATGTTAGAGTTAAAAGTTTATAAGGGTTTTTTCAAAAAAAAAAGAACTTTTGCAAAGTGCTTGAAATAATGGTTCTTCAAATTAAGTACACGGCATGTAAAATATCCCTTATAAAATTTCAACTATTGAAAAATACTTAAAATATAAACCGTTCTTTTGCCGATAATTGTTTTCATTGTTACTCTATTCAAACGAACTTTTGACAGAAGTTGCCCAACATATCTAGCTTTTAACCTACGTGTTAAAATATTTCCTATCTTTCGCGCATGCACTGTTAAAACGTTTTTCATAAACATGCTCATATTTCATGAGATATTTACAGTGGCGGATCCAGAACTTGACTTTTGGGGGGGAGGGGCTAAGATTTTTCAAAGTGTTAGTCTAGACCAATAAAAAATTTACAATTGCAATATTCAATTGTGAATGTCAGTGTTTTTTTTGGGGGGTGCTTCAGCCCCCTAGCCCCCCCCCCCCTTAAATCCGCCACTGGATATTTAAGATATTTGTATTTCTATTGCAAGATATTGTTTCTTTTTTTTTTTTTTTTTTAATCTGAAAGTGGTAATAAGTTTCGTTTAAAAATCTGTATATTATAAATAAAAATAATGCTGATATATATATAATATATATATATATATTAAGTTTTGAAGTAAATGCTTATATCTCCGTTTTTAAACAATTTTTAACATGCTATCATCCATGCTATCACATAAATTCATCCACAGGCTGTGCTGGGTCTATATCAACATATTCTAAAGTAATTTATCATTTTCTGCACCTAATAATACAGAGCGATCACAAACATTATTGATTTTGCTCAATTTGTTACGGCTTCCTAAAAGTTGCGTTAAACCAATCTTCGCTGAAAAACATGAGGAAGACCCAGTTCTTTAAACAGCGAATGTTTGAAAACATTTCATCGAGAGATAAGTTTTTAAATTGAAACAAAAACTGAGCTTTTCCAAATCTTGCTTAACTTTTGAGCAAGAGTGTATTTAAATACAAGTACTGTATTGAAACGAGGAGTTTCGAAAAGAATTTTTTGTCAAATACTAATGTTCTAATACGTAATTTGAAATATTTTTATGTACAGCACATGTTATCTTACCATTTAATCTAGAGTCTGTCTTTAGAAAATTGAAATGTAGGTTAAGAAAAAATCGTCTGATTTCCCTAAAAGATTATTTTTCTAATTTTGTTAGGTTATCTTCAGCTTTTCGTGATACTTTCTGAGATATGTTGTTTTCATTTGTTTTTCTGAATAATTAGTGCCGGTTTTATAATATTTTCAAGCAGAGAAGCTTACACATAACGGCCCTCTTCACTTACCGCCGCCGGAAGCCGAAGCTAATGTTTTTCTATGGGAAATTTTTCTTTACGAATAACTTATTAACTAATACATATTTTTAAATTCTGTTTTCACATTCTGAAAATCCCAGATGTTAAATTGGCGCGCACTTTTTTAAAAAAATTATTTTTTTAATTTTTAATATTTTATTTTGAAGCTGCAAAATACGAATCTTCAATATGCGAAATTTTTCCATTTTCCAATTTCAAAATAAAATATAAAATAATAAAATAATAATTTTTTAAAAAAGGTGCGTCAATTTAACATCTGGGAATTTTCAGAATGTGAAAACAGAATTTAAAAATATGTATTAGTTAATAAGTTATTTGTAAAGAAAAATTTCCCATAGAAAAACATTAGCTTCAGCTTCCGGCGGCGTTGAGTGAAGAGGGCCCTTAAGTAGATTGATCACTGCATAACAAAATTGAGTATGCTTTTGATAATTTTCTAGTTCATGCCACAATAATTTCTATCATTCATATTTTTTTGCATTACATTACCATAAATACTTACATATGTATATATACATATATATGTGCAAACCTTCAATATACACTATCTACCAATAAGTAATTTGGTACTTCTGAATTTAGACGTTTTTTTCAATTATCTAGAAAAGTGCTTTAGGAATAATCTTGAAATTTTGATAGTGTAAAGAACATGTTATACCTCATATATTTCAGTGAAAGTTGTGTCCTGAAAAGGAAGAGGGGACCAATAAAAAATTAAACAATAATTAAAATGTTTTGGATCACCCTGTAAAAAGTAATTCTTTAAATACATTTTGGCTCTAGCCTGTGATTAAGAAGATCATTCTCATTAACTTTATGAATTATTATGAGGCTACGACATATATTCATACAGATATAACTATTTTTTCCCTCTATTTGAAAAAAAAAAAAAAAAAAAAAGCTCTACTTTTTAAATTGTAACACAAACCGTATTGGACATGTTGCAAAGCCATTTTCAAGAAATTTGGTATACTACATTAGACACAGCATATTGCAACCAGAATACAATAATGTTAAATATCTTACGAAATATGAGCATTTTTACTAAATATTTTTTAACTACGCATGCGCAAACTTTCAAAAAAATTCATTTACATAATTTAATAGCCATAAGCTCTGAAATACTTATTTAAAAGCCCGAAACAAATAATGTGGAAATTCAAAAAGCTACGAGAGGTAACTGAAATTCTGTTCATTCTATTTCTCATAACTTTTTGAACATACCTGATATTTATGTGAGATTTTCATACATGTTGATGAATACTTTTGGCTATTAAATTATGCAAATGAATTTTTATTTAGCTAACTCCTACGTAGTTAAGAATTATTCAGTAAAAAGGCTCATATTTCTTAAGATATGAACATTTTTGCATTCTGATTGCAATATGCTGTGTCTAATATGTAGTATGCTAAATTTTCTAAAAATGTCTTTACACTAGGTGTAATATCTTACAAGTTATTATTATTATTATTTTTTTTTATAAATAAAAAAGTTACATTTCCATGAATATATGTGGTAGGCTTAAAACCTTTTACACATGTAATGAGAACAATTGTCATGATCCCATGCTGCAGCCAAAACGCACTTAAAGCATTACTTTTTATAGGTTGATCCAAAATACATTTTTACAATTTAGTATTCGTCCCCCTTTTCTCTTCATAAGACAACTTGTGTTGAAATATATGAGGTAAAATTTTCTGTACACTACCAAAGTTTCAAGAGGATTTCTAAAGAACTTTTCTAAATATTTCACGAATTGTTTAAATTCGAAAGTGTCCAAATACTTATTGGTAGATAATGTATATACAGTATACCAAAAATTAATATCATAAAATACATATCATGACACAGCTCCAGATGTATTATTTAACAGTATTTCATAGCGTATTTTAATACATATGTATATCAATACAAAATATTTTTTCATGCTGACTATTCAGTGGAAAACATCCTACTAAACAAATAATTATTATGCGTGATATTTTGCTTTGTATAAATATATTAACAGTAGTGTCGTCCAGTGTCCGAAACTCGAGCACTTTTTTGCAAAGAATGGCAAAGCAAAGTTATTACCTACTTCTAACCGAAATTAAATTGCAACACAGTTGCGACAATTGTTTGTCGACATGCAACTCAAACTGAATCAGCAGGATTTTTCTTAATACATTTCTCTATGGCTGGTACAATGTAGATGTTGATTCTTTCCAGAAATGAGAGGAAATCGCAACGAGATATCGCCCCTTGTTTGGGTGAGGAGTTGAAACCCTGTGGAGTAGTTTCACATATCTAACCGTCTTAAATAAAAACAAACAAACAAAAAAAAAAAATGAATAAGTATATAAGTATTGTTATATTTTGCATAAGAAACTGATTAAAAAAATTTATTTTATTTTAAATTATATACTTGTCATTATACTTTATCATTTCAGTTCTTTGAAGAAAAGATTAATTTTAATATAGATTAATTATGGATTTCGTTTGGAAAATGCATATTTCATAAGTTAAAATTCCATTTATTTTAAAATCGTAAATGTAAGCCATAAATAAAAATTTCATTTATTTTAAAATGTAAATGTAGCCCTTTATTAATAAAATAACCTTTGAAATAAAATATAAACTTAAAAATCCTACATTAAATAAATTTAATAAAAGTTGTTCGCAGTTATTTAAGAAGAATACTTATCAGTTTGCAGAATAAATTGTTATTTTGTATTATATTAGATTCCTAATATTTCTGATGCAATCGTTCTTTAAAATTGCGCAATGTAGCTGTAATTATTCTGTTTCCTGTTTCACAATATCATAAATCACCCCATACATTTGGCTGTAATAGAGTCTGCCAAGAATTAGGATAATACAATTTAAACCGTCTCTCAAAATTCAAAATTTCCTATTTTATTAGCATTAAGACAAAGAAATCTTCATTTGGCGCTTTCGGCTGACAGGTTTGCATCGCTACCATATCTGCCGATAGAAAATGAAAAATGAATCATGCTCTCTCTTTCTGGAATCGGTGTACAAGTCAATACGTTGGTAAATTTGTTTTCTCCCCACTTCATTATAACGGTTTCCTAGTCCTGACGAACCAGGCACTTTTTATTATTTACTGTTGAATTTTAAAACTAGTATTTAACTAATTTCAATAAATCTAATTTGTAAGTCAAAGAGGTGTTGATTCTCATTTTTGAAGATGTGATCTTATTTAATTAAGCAATGTACTAGTTTTAAGGAAGAGTTATCATTTTTCAGATAAAAGAAACAATCTTCAAACAGAAATAATAATTACTTTCTCACTTAGCCCAAAAGTTAATCGGCTCCATGCGAAACCAAGGTCCAACCAAATATCATATTTGGTTAAATTAATTCCATTGGTTCATAAAGTCCAGTGTTTAAACTCAAAAAGACAGATATTTTCTAAAAATGGTCGATCTGAGTTCGGAAACATTGAAAACGTGTAACTTCATCGAAAACTGAAAATCTAAAATTTTTCTGAATCTTATACTTTCTTCATATATGTGCAGAGGATAGAATAATAAATCCTCTTTTTTAAAAATAAGTAGTCAGTTTCAGTTAATTGAAATGCAAGGAATTCAAAACGTGTAAATTCATCTCAAAACGGAAATCAAAAGTTTTTCCAAGACTTATTCTTTATTCTTATGCCAAGGATAGAATAATACAGCCATTTTTTTTTTAAATAAATAGTCAATTTCAGTTAATTGAAATGGAAGAAAATCTCAAAACTGATAAATTCATCGAAAACCGAAAATCGAAAATTTTTCCGTATCTTCTACTTGCTTCTTATACATGGAAAAGCTAGTAATAAATCCACTTAAAATAATAATAATAATAATAAGCAACCAATTTCATTAAATTGAAATGCAGGAAGTCTCAAAAAGTATAAATTAATCGAAAACCGGAAATCTAAAATTTTCCAAATCTTATATTTTCTTCTTATATATGCAGAAGATAAAGTAGGAAATCCATTTTTTTAATAAGTAGTCAATTTCAGGTAATTGGAATGCATTATGTTTTAGTTTTAAAATATGTCTTTAAATTAAAGCTGTCATAAATCACAAAAAAAAGAAAGAAAGAAAAAAAGAAAATAATTGAATCTTAAATAAATTAGAGAAACAAAACCAAATAAAAAAAAAAGAACTTTCTAAATAAATCAAATCTTTTTATTTTTTTTTTTAGTTTGCGTATATTTTCAAAAGTATAAACCGTATAAACTTTCGATCTAACACACATTCACTCAAATTTTTACCATTCTAATAGTTATTATCTCTTAGAAAAAAAAAATATATATATATATATATATGAAGTCGAGAGTATAGGGACGCTACCATCTGTACAAATTACTGTATCGATGTTTGTGGCCTATGGTTTTATCTGTGTTTTTAGAAATTGCCAGATTTAACAACTTTCTACTTTAGGTATTTTTTAAAAATAAAAGAATGCGTGTATAAAATGGAAAAATGCATAAAAAATAAAAGTATTTTTAGAAACCTTCTTGATATCGCATGAAAAAAAAATTTTTTATTCTGCAAATCTGGTTAATCATATCTTTCGAATGATATCATTTTCAAAGCTGTACTCCCATAAATTTTACGTTAAATATGTAAGTGTACCACGAATTTCATGTTTGCTTATTAATTATATAGACAAATGGAAAAAAAAAGCTATTATGAAGTCAGTTTTATCATATATATATATATATATATATATATATATATATATATATATATATTAATGACACAAGTAAGAAATTTAATTATTTTTGAATTGGGGAAGAAATGAAAACTTTTCTTTTCGGCAACTTTTTTTTTTTTTTTTTTTTTTTAAGTTACAATGAGATTTTTATTAATACCTTTTGAACAAATTATCCTATTGGACTAAAAATTACGGCGTTAGATAGATTTTTGTCTGTTTCATAACTGCGCCATTTTTTACTTATTTATTTATTTATTTTGCTATGGGTGAAGCGGTTTACTTTGTGTAACGAATTAAAACCTGCATAACATGATATCCATTTTATCGAAGTAAAATCGCGTTCCAGAATTTTTTTTTTTTTTTTTTGGTCGTACCTGACACTATTCGAGAGGCATATTGTTTACGATTATATTTAATGTGCAGTAAACAGTTTCCATTCATAGATGTAATAAAATACAAACCCTTCTGTAAGACATAACACATGTTAAAAATCTAACTTAAGCCATTCTCAATTGAAGAATTACTGTAGGGTACCAGAATGAAATGTCCTATTTTATAGATTTTGTAAATGCATTTACGAAATTAATAAAGAGGATTGAAAATGATTGATTTTTTTTTTTTTTTTTTTTTTTAAGAATATAAACAGGTAAATTGAAATACAGTCAATCTAGAAAATCTGTGAAATGCGGAAAAGCAATGAAACTATACTTTTAAGCACATATTCACATTTATTAGAAACTGTTAAAAGCAATATGAAAAGTAAAATCTTTATTAAGACCGATTGTAATCATGTTTGTCATAATATACATATATATACATATATATATATATATATATATATATATACATATACGTTACGTATATTGTTAACTACAGAAAATAAAAAAATAAAAATTTGTATATTTTATAAATTTCTCCCCCTGTTGACTATATATATATTTATATAGGTATAGGTACGTGTGAATGTGTAGTCTTCTTAAATATGTGCTTATAGTTATAAAAAAAAAATTAAAATTACAACTTCTGCTTACAGATTTTAAATTATGCCCATGCATTGGTTTTTAATTGTCAGCCTACATTCATTCATTTTATATTGTCTTAATTATTTATTTTTTCCTATCCATTTATAACTTGGTAATTCACTATAAGTTTTCATACACATTTACACATGTATAATTGCTAATAATATTATAGCGGTTTTAGGGGAATTTTTCTGCATTTGGTGACATTTTAAATAGGTTTTTCTTTATACAAAGTTTCACATCCATATATAATCGATTACTGAGTAATTCAAGACTTCATTCCTGGTGTTTGATCATTATAATGGTGGTTAATATTTATATATACATTAAGAGGTATTTTATTAGATTTGATTACAATTGAGCGATAAAAATAAATATAAATAAATAAACATAAAAAAAAAAAACATTTTAAAATATTTACCTCAGATACAAATATAGAACTATATTAAATGCAGTGATAAGGTTTTGAACATAAAATAATAACAACGACAATAATAATAATAATCATAATAATAATAATTTAGGCAACAATCATTAGAAAATATCTCTTAATTTTATTTTATTATGAAAAAAAAAAAAAAATAGCATTCAGATTAAAATTGGTAAGACTACATAAAATACTGCATATTTTTTTCTTTAGAAAAGCTAAAGCATTTGAAATAAATTCCTGGCTATTTTGAAATTAGATATTTCTTTCCATTCCTTCTAAAATAATTGAAGAAAACTTTTCTAATTTCAAGATTGCAGAGTAGAAAAAATGAAAGGGAAAAAAAATGCTTCTATAGAAAACTTAAATTGCAGACTTGATATATTCATTTCTTAGGAAATTCAATTTAAAATAGATGAATTGCTTTTCATTATTTTCTTAGCTTTTGAATAGGCCGATTTTTTTTTTTTTTTTTTTTTTTTTTTCCATTTAAAAATATCTTTTTCATCTAAAGTTAAATGACTTTTTTTTTCTGCAGCTTTTTAATTAATTTTTGAAATTAAGTATGCACTACAAATAAGAAAAATGAAGAAGGTCAGACGCATTTTTTAATTTTGAATTTAATATGCAATCAATTCCTAGAATCTGACAATTTGATTTGTAACTAAAAAGAAATGCAGATGCTACATAAGTTTTGTGCATTAGAATTAGATTTTTATATACTGAGAACATATTTCAAATTACAGAGTATTAATTAATCTACGTATCAGTTGCTTGAACATGTATACACACACACACAGATATATATATATATATATATATATATATATATATATATATATATATATAGGGTAGCTATTAAACACTTTCACTTTAAACAACTTCTTTCATTTAAAACTGAAAGCGGATTATAACAAATCTTATTTAATGGACGATTCATAAAATGAGATTAAGGATTATTATTATTTTCTTGTTAAAATAGATATGCAAGAAGGTATTTTTCTTAGAAAAAATTTCATTTTTAATAAATTAAATTATACATGGCAAACATATTTAGCTTAATTTTTATTTATTTATTATTATTATTATTTAACTCAAGTAATAATTTTCTATGCACCACGTATTATCACATAGGTCCACGTTACCAAAGATGTCATACACTTTTTAGTTAAAACAATGTTTGAAGGAAAGTTTTTTTGCTATTAAAGGAATTGCATTTTTATTAAATTAAATGATACATCACAAACATGACGTTATTTATATGATATTATATTTAAATTAAAAAAATTCTCCCTGTGTAACACAAATTCTAGTATAAGATTTTTAGGTGCTATTCACAAATAAAAGAGAAATGTAAAACAAATAAATTTTTACGTACGAAGAAAACATATATAAAATATATAAAAAAAAATAAAACATTTTGAGAAAATTCAATATTAAGGTAGGATATTTGGCAAAATATTAGGCCTACTTGCGGAAACTCAAATACAACTCGTTGTCTGTGTATAATCTACATGCAGTTCGTATACAGGGAGTGAACGTAACAGGAAGGTAAACTGTTATTGTAAATCATTTTATTTCTGTTTATTTGGGTGAACATAATATTTTTTAAAACATTAAGTTTTAAAAAATATTATGTTCACCCAAATAAACAGAATTAAAATGATTTGCAATAACAATTTAGACCTGAATCTGACTATGAAAAATCTCAAAAACATACTAACTGTTAACCGCTATTCTGTTATTTTAATCAATAAACATTTCAGTATTCTGTATGTGGAACATTGATAGTGTGTGTTAATCTGCTTTTATAATGTACGTTTGATAGTATTTAATTTTAATAATAATGGAACATATGTTTGAATCATATTTAATAATGTACAAATATCAATTAAAGCATTTTTAACTATGTTAATATGTGTATGACTTCGGCTTATCGGTTTGTAGTACTCCAACATCATGTAAATTTTTAGAATGCCTTTAAACTGTTGTATATCATTAAAGATGTTTATGATATGTTTCTTGTTTAAAATTAATAGCATAAACAGTTTGTGTGCTGCGTCTTACAAAAAAATTCGATTATACTACTCCCTATAAATTGTATTGCCTTGAAGCGCATTTTTGTATCATTATACTAAAAATCAGACAAAGAAATTGATGAATGAACGTACAATATACAAAAAGAATAAAGCAAGTTTTCTACAGACCATGTTACAAATACAGAAATATATTTAATAAATGAAATCCATGCTATTTATGTACAACTGTAAAATTAATTCTTTTTCCTAGAGTGAAAATTTCATTTTTATCAAAACTCAAAGAAAATTATTATTAATATCATTAATTTTGTTGAAATAATTCAGAATATCTGGGGTCATTTACTAAAATGTCGAAATAAAATGAAGGTATTTTTGCCATTTGACGAGTATTCAGTTGATTAATGTTTGTCGCCAATTAGTAAGAGATTTTCTAGATTTCCTGTAGGCTTTTAAATGAACATTAGTTATCATGTTAAGCGTGTCATTTTAATCAGTTCATGTACGAGGCAAATAATGGGATTTCCCGGAAATTTGTATTTGACAAACATAACAATTATTCTGATATTTGACAGAAGATGTTTATTAATGTTTGTTTATTTTTCCGGATTAATTAAATTTACAACAATTTTCAATAAGTTAGAGGAAATGGGAATTTTTGGAAGATGGCAATATTCTTCCCACTCATTAAAAAAATAAAATTATTATATCATAATAGAAAAATATACACAAATATATTGATTTTTATTGATGATTAGTGGCCTTTAGTGACCATATAATTCGTTTAAAAATGATTTTTCTTTTAATGGCATGCCTTATATGATTTAACAAGACTAACAAAAGGAAACTTTTTGAACTTTACTAAATGTTTAAGAAAATCAACTTTTAATTTTACTATTTATAGTCATAATTATTACCATTGGAAGCTTTTTAGTCTTAAGTAAGAAGAAAATTCATTGAATATAGCTAAAGAAAATTCCATAAGTTGCTGCATTAGCAACATTATGATAATAATATTTAACTCTGTTCATACTAATAAATAGTTTTAAAATCGCATACACTGTAAAATATAGGTTCTTAAAAATAAGTATATATTGTCTCAAAATAGCTCCGAAACAATATATGCTTAAATTTCAAAACCCATGTACTCATTTCTGAATGCATTGACATGTCAAACATGGGGATATCGGGATTCTTATTGGTCAACCCCATTTTTGAACATGTCAATATACTACTCAAAAATGAGTGCATGGATTTTCAAATTTAAGTATAAATTGTTTCGGAGCTATTTTGAGACAATGTACAAGAACCTATTTTTCACAGTGTACAATAAAGGAAATAATATGTTTCTAGATTATTATAATTGGAATAATTTTCAAAACAACATTATAGAAGTATTATTTATAATATTATTTATAAGAATTTTTATTTGCGTTATTTATGTGATTTTCCTAAACCTTTTACTCATGATTATCCTTATATTTTGTTTTCTCCAATTTATATTTTTTAAGCAATTTCAAGCAAAATATACTCCCGTACTGTACTATGGTTACTTTAGACGTTGTTACTTTGTTTACTCTTCTGTTCCAATTCAATACAGGCTGTTCGCACATTTTTCAGACGATTTTATTTCGCAGTAAGAAAAAATTGTTTGCATGGAGAATTTTATTTTCGCAACAGTTATATTTTTGGAAGTTTTATTTATCTTCTGATATTTATAATTTTTGTTTAGATGCAAAAATGCGCTTTTAAAATGGCAGTGGATGGAAGGATAGGTTTCCACTCTTCCAAAGATAGTTTTCAGTGAAATCGTTATGAAAAGCATTTATCAGGAGAAAAATGGAAAAATGTTGCAACAACAGATGAATCTTGGGTCTATTTAAGTGGTTGCAATAAAAAAAGGTCAATTTATTATCACAAAATTGGAGAAAAAAAAATTGCTACATGGCTCAAAGCATCAAAAGAGAGTTTTTCTAAAGGATTTATGATTGCCACTGGTTTTTTCATACAAGCGCAAGATAAAAGCAAAAAAATGTGACAAAAATGTCAAAATCAACTCTAAATACTCTCTAGAACATATTTTAATTCCAATTTTTAAAAATGAAAATCCAGATCTTTATCCACAATGCTATCAATCCGTTGAACTGTCTGTATCAAGACAAAACAAGCAGCCACACATCGCAATCCGCAATTGCTTTTCTAGAAAAAAATGGAACAAAAAACGGTAATTAAAACCATACCCTTCACTGACATTCCTGCTAAATCTTCTGATGTATCACTGTTGGATTTTTGTGTTTTTCGACTCTTAAAATCAACATTATCCAAACACCGACCTACAACGCTTTTTGGACTCTGGAAAGCCGTTCAAGAGGAGTAGAAAAATATACCTCTTCCGATATTATAAAAAACATTATTATCATAGAAATTATGATGTAGAATGTTAGTTAAGAACAAGGGCTATCAAACTGAACAAATAAAACACGAAATATGAGAGAAATTGCTTCAGTACATTCCATCAAAATCGTCTAAAAAATGTGCGAACAGCCTCTGTATGCTAGTGATGTTATCCGTGTAATTTATACTAATTGATTTATTCTTCCGTTGAACAAATGACACTGAAATGGACTCCCCTATCTCTGTTCAAATGGTTTAAATAGCTAGTCAGCATCTTGAGTGCAAAATAAATCTGCACTTAAAGAAAAAAATAATAATAATTGGAGGAGATACGTTGACGTTATTTTCATAATTATTGACTTAATTTATATTCAAACTATCCTTAGTTATATTAACTACTTTAGAGCACCAACCAATTCACCCTTGAAGTAAAAAATAACAATAAATCAGTATTCTTAGATTCTATGATTGAACACGTTTCTTCATAAAATTTCCTCTACTTCCAAAATTCTATTTACCGTGAACCTACTCTTTTGAATAAATATCTTAATCTCATTCTGTTAAATCTTACTAAATATAATATTTATATGTTATTAACTAATTTATTAACTTAGTTAATAACATATAAAAATTAATTTTATAAATGAGGTAGGTAAGCGTAGATTATTCCTTATTTTTATTAATTATATTCATCATTTTGAATTATAAAAATTTTCAATTTTAATTTAATTCAGCGCTACTCGGTGTACAATATTCTTGGTTAACCTGTCTATTGCAAACACAAATGGATTCGATGGTTTTCCCACACATCAGCATGCAAAATATAATTACCCATTGGAAAAACATGGATTTTCCAATTCTAAGCTGCAAATGGACATCGTTTGCCCTTGAGACTTATTATTGGTCATAAGCTATTTTGGATTAAAATGCTAAAATGACTAATATGTAATTTAATTTTTATTAAAATTCTATTAAAGTAAAAGTGAAAAGAAGCAGACGATTTTAAATTCATTTTTTATGGAGGAGTGAAATATAATGCTATTATGGATAATTTTAGTATAAAATGATCTCATCATTTTAAATATTTTAAAGATGATAACAGCTGTAGTTATAAAAAGGAAAAAAATATAGCTAAGCCAGAAAAATAAGTAAATTTGATAAATATTTTAAAACTTCAATATAGGATATCTCATGAAATATTGGGCATTTAAAATAAATAAATGTATAATTTTAAATAAAAAAACATTAATATATTTTAACGACGTAATGAGAAGATTTTGAGTACGTTAAAATTTTAATTGTAAATTCAAGTTAATCAAATTGGGAAACATGGAGGATTAAGACAAGGAAGTAGCAAGATTTTAAGATCATTTTTTAGCAAGAAATATGAGTCAAAATTTAAAGTTAAATACATTTATAAATCACAAATTTAATAAGGAACAATGAATAGATAAGTTATTAAAGAAAAGTAAAAGAAGATTAAAAGAAATAATTATTTAAAATTTCGGGCATCGATCATATAGATTAGCTTTACAAAACAAATAAATCGACTTAAAATCTTCCCATTTTTAATTAGTTTTAAAATATTGAAACGGTTACTTTTTGTTTAGAAAATTATGTGTATGGATCACAAATTTCTTTAAAAAAAAAAAAAAAGGAAATAATGGCAAATATTCGGTAATATGAGAGAAAAGATACATAATGGAAAAATAAAGTTTCGAACATCATTTAATTTAACCCTCTCAAGCATGCATTATTTTATAATTGTCAAAAAATTTTTTTTTACTTACAGTTTGCCTCAAAATGAGTCAGAATAAAGGTGAACATTTAAATTTTGAAAAAAAAAATAATTTTTTAAGAAGTTAAAAGCACAACCTCAAATGAGGCTTACATGCATCTAAGGGTGCATTTCTGAAAAAAAAAAATTATTTTTCATTGAAGTCTTTAAAGCATTCTGGGCATAAATTAACGTTACATCGACAACAAGTATATCTTGTTTTACTTTTGCAAAGTTCATTTTTACATTTCAATGCAAATTTACCATCGGACTTCCTTGGATAGTGTTTTCCGTTATCGAATCTCAATTCGTTTGCTACATTAGATAATTTCCTTTTCTTTATTGTTGATACAGTGGAATCAGAATTGCTACTGGATGGTCTACCCTTTTTCTTTGCCATCAATGAGCTTCCTGCGTATACGAGACTTGATGCAATTCTGCATTTGAATTCCAACAAATCGTTCGTTTCTATCCCCTCTTTTCTCCAAAGCAGCCAAGCATTGACTACAGCAACGTTCAACAGGTGGTAAAATATTCTCATATACCATCGTTTATTCCTCTGGGAAAGATGATAGAGGAACAGATAGGCTACAAGGGAATCCATCAAATCAACACCTCCCATATGAAGGTTATACATTTTTTACTGTATTTGGCCTAGCTATTTCTATCAAAGATTTAGTTGCATGAGAAAAACGTTTTGCTTTGACCGTTGGTTGCACTCCAGGAAAAGATGAAACTACATGCATAAGTTTTTTTATCGACCCATCGAGTCACAGTTATGTTTTCTTCATTAGTAGTCACAGACACTGACCCCCTACCTTCTTTCAGAAGAGATTTAACATCCTATAACTTATCATTTGTACCTAGCATTCTATTTGATCGAATTGACATACATAAATTACTTAATTAGTGATTAAATATTAATATAGTTTATATTAATATACATGATCTCTCAATACATGAATCATGTTAAATATTACCAAATTAATTACATAATTAGCCATCTATGAATTACATACAAATGGAAATAAGCAAGTATTTATTATTAAGTGTATATAAATCACAATTGATTTAATAAACTAAGCATTAGCTCCTCTAATAAGAAAATTTCTAGCACTACTACTCATCATATTATCAACAACCTCAAATGAGGCTTGCATGCAGTCAAAGCTGTTAGCTACCATAACTGCATGATAACCTCATTTGAGGTTCTCTATAAAAATAGCTTTACTTTAGCTAATAAATTGTTAATAACTCATAAGTTTTTGTTCATTATAGTAAAAATAATGTAGAAACCAGGAAATATTTTTACTTACTTGATATTTGCAAATAAAGTGCAGAAATGGTCTTCATAAATCGGTTGTTCTGTGACTTCTAATGTTGGTACAAAATGGCTACTTTTAAGTGATCAGAATAAACTGCATAGCTAGTGCTACCATCTTTTGCTGCATTTTACAAGCTTTCCTTGTTATCATAGTGGAATACAGTACAATTGAGAATCCAAATTATTTGAAATACCATTTATTTTGGGGGGTTTTCCTAGTTGCCTCATATGAGGCTTCCATGCATGAGAGGGTTAATAGTAGTTTAATGCTGATTAATGGACTGGCATTTATTTTAAATATTACTTTTAATTAATAAGAAAAAAAAATCTATCAAAAGGATAATTAATTTAAAATCTACTAACGAAATGATACAGACAAAAATTTAAAGTAATTGAAATAATTATAAGATAAAAATACCTTTTTATATACCATGTTTTTAAATTTTCTGTTGAATCATGTATGTTATTTTGTTACACGCAAGCGAAGTGTGACGTCACTGACCGTCCGTGAATGCACGAAAAAGACTTCCTATGCTAATCACCAATTGGATTTTTGTGTAAAAAATTATTAAAAATCGAGGCAAATTATTTCCTGACTTTAATCCCCGTATTTGGGTATATATATGTATTAGTTATCGTATGCATGTGTTAGATTGAGTTATTTTGTTGTCAAATTGACAAAGTTGTTATTTTAAATTTTAAAAGTGTGTCATCCTTGGTGCTTTTTGTATTTGGCGATCAAAAACGTAATACGAAAATATACATGCCAGACGTATATTTTCGTAATATGTATTGTACGAAATATTTTTTCATATTATTCATTACTTTCTTAATATAAGTTGTTAAAATAACCATGATTTTTGAAAGGAATTAAATATGTTCGCCAGATAATTTGGAGATATTTTCTTTTCTGCCAAGGATGACAGACATGAATTCTATTCGGCTGCAACATATGAGTATCATATATCGGACAGTTTATTTAGACATTTGAAAACAAATGTGACTTCAAATTATGATAGAATATTTATTATTTTCCTTTTAATTAGTATATTACTTGGATATTTATTGTGTAAATATCATCCTTTGAAATAAAATGTTTGTTTTCAATTGAATAAGGAAGTTTGCCATTTTTTTTTCTAGAGTTTTGAAATTTAAAATTCAAATGTTATCAACTTTACAGCAAAAATAACTCAATCTGACGCATGCATAAGATAATTAATACATATCTATACCGAATGAAATCGGGAAATAATTTTCCTTTATAATAATAAAAAAAAAAAAAAATCCAATGGGCGATTAACATAGGAAATATTTTTCTTGCATCCACGGACGGCTAGTGACGTCATCACTTCGCTTGCATATTATGCTATCAATGTGTATAAAATGTTTAAAGTGATAATGATGTCAATTTTTGTAAGATGCATAATTTAATTTTTTACAAATTTTTTTGTTGTTCACGCTTAAGTAAATGCATTTATTTGCCTGCCGAAAAAAAAAAAAACTAATTCGTAATTTTTTTGGCAACAATTAAGTTATAAATAAAATAAAAAATATTATATATGAGCAATATTTAAGGTAATGCACTCAGTTCAGTAAACTAATAATAAAGGGGAAAAAAACTTTGGTTTTAAAAATAAAATATTAATCCTTTCAGAACAGCAGCATCATGAACTACATTAGCACTTTATCAATGTGTAGAAAATTTTTAATGTTATAATGACGTCAATTTTTGTGAGATGCCTAATTTAACTTTTTATAATTTTTTAACGTTCACGTTTAATTAAATGTATTTATTTTATGTCAAAAGAAAATGAACTTTTTTTTTTTTTCAACAATTAAATTATAGCTAATTTTAAATGACTTATTTAAAGCTATCTTTGTCATATAATAATCAAATAATTTGCAATAAAAAATATTGTGACTATAAATTGAGATAAAAACTATCCTATCTCTCAAGTTGGACCAAACTGCACACAGTGTACGAAATTCCGTTAAAATCGATTCATTAGTTTAGGAGTTCGTCGCGGACAAACATCGTGACACGAAATTTATTAAAAAAAAAAAAAAAAAAAAAAAAAGTGGGGGGGGATTACTCATAGTTACATGCTTATATTTCTGGTTGATACTATGTATTTTGAAATCTTTTATCCTTAAATTTAATTTTGTACATCTGGCTACTTGAGGCTTCCCTTGTTAAGTTTGAACAATCAATCTATATGCATAACAAAAATAAGATCTTATATTATTGGAAAAAAAAAATCTTTTAAATTATAATTTTAATTAATTATGACTGCCCTATAATGCTTATCCTTATATGTGTACTCTTTGGCATTATTGCTTGTAATTGAGTCTGATTAAAACTTAACATTTAATACTATGATTTCAAGATTATTTAGTTTTGGGTTAATCACAAAAGTTCAATTCTTCTAATTACTTAATTAGCGCTAAAAAATATCTTAATCTTGCAGTCAATACTTCTAATTACCTTAATCTTTCAGTCAATAAATCTTAATTTCCCTTATTGCATTGGATTCTTCTCCTGAAATAATTTTACTGACTTAATGTTTTTATAGCTTACCGATAGATGGCGCTTGCACTCTAATGTCTTATGCTTTTATTCTTCAGTCTTTAACTTAAATTATATATTATTAATGTATATGGTACGATTTAATTCAACTCTACTAGTTTTAAAATTAATTAAATATAAAATCTATTTTAACATTATCATTTAATATTAACTCTGTGTAATTTATCTTTAATGAAAATGCTCTGAAGTATCTTCGATTAATCGATATCTGTCGAGCTTTTATTTTACTTCAATTTAAGCTTTGGCATCATCCTTTTCTCCTGTTAGAGTTAATTGTTATACATGTGGTTGCTTTGCTTCATTCATGTGTTCACTTTGGTTTCCATTAAGATTATATTTAATCTTTTTTTAATCTTTGTTTTAATTTAATATTTCAATTATTTCTAATTCTTTATGGTTTTGCTGCATCGATTGGGGTGTGAAACGATATTAATTGCTATGATTAGCAATATCGTTTTACGAAATCGTTGCAGATCTTTAAGCTTTATGAAGCATGCACCCCTTGATAAGTATGTTTCTATGTTTAAGCATTTACATCCAATTATTTCTGTGATTTATTATTTATTATTCGTTTTCACTCTCATAAGCTTAATGGTCATTTTTATTATCATTCAGTTCGGCGTAAGTATTTTAAGTTACTATCCTAACTCATTGGTTCTTAATCTACATTGCAACTTTTTGTGTAATTCTTATATTTTAGTGTGCTGTTGTTGTCTTAGTTCTATTAATAGCTGATTTTTATGATTAAATCTTATTACGATATCTATTATTTATTTTTGCATTTAAATTCCATCTGCTGCTTATGCGCATTTCATTTAAATGTATTTTGTTTAATATAAACAGTTTTTTCATTTATTTAAAATCTTGTTTATGTTGTAATGTATATATTATTATATATATACATATGTTTGCCAATCTGGCTTACCATCAATAATTTAAAAAGTTTACATGCACTTTGATTATAGCTGCAATGGCGCTTTATCTGAGTTGTATTATTTCAATTGTTAATCATACCTTGAGTTTGCTGTTTGTGGATCTATGCATTTAATGGCTCTTTTATGTGGAACTGTTTTATTTAAGTTCAAATTAGGATATTCCTTTAGTAGTTTGTATGTGTTTAAATGAGTTTTGACTTTTATTATTAAAATTAAAAGTGTTTAAGCATAATTTTCTAAAGTTACATGTGGATGAATTTTGATATCATGAGCATTTATTATTCACTTTGTCCATTATAGTTTTTCTATCGTCAACTTATTCAATTTTAGTCCTTTGAATTTGATTGTGGGGTTTATAATCATAATGCTTCGGGATGAATTTTACTTTGGATTGGAACTTTTTGTAAATATTGCGTATATTTAATTATGTAATTATCCCAGATTAAATGAATGGTTAATTTTTATTAATGTATGCTTATTTTAATCTAGAAAGGTTAATATTCAATTTGTGATTTTCAATATGTTGGTGGATATGTATAGGTTGACGACGATGATTAAAGATTATTATTCAAGAAATTTTAATTTTCTATTTTATTATATAACTATTTATTATTTAAATATATATATATATATATATATATATATATATATACTTATTAATTTTAATTTTCAATTTTATTATATCTCTAATTATTTAAAAAAAAATATTTATTAATTTTAATTTTAAATTTAAATTTTCAATTTTGATATCTCTCTACTTATTCAAGAAAAAAATTTTTATTTATTGATTTTCTAAATGATAGTTATAATGTATTCTTGCAAATTAAAATTTTTATTTATTGATATTCTAAATGATAGTTTTAATGTATATTTGCAAATTACAATTGATTTACTTATTATCTTTAAAACCACTCTTTTATTATGA
Organism: Salticus scenicus; assembly: GCA_963930645.1. Taxonomy (NCBI): domain Eukaryota; kingdom Metazoa; phylum Arthropoda; class Arachnida; order Araneae; family Salticidae; genus Salticus; species Salticus scenicus. The sequence continues at coordinate 325,877,709 of OZ005654.1, forward strand.
ATGTTCACAGTAAATTAGCAGTGCCCGGCAAGAAATGCTTTGGTCATCCTCAGTATTGTGCCCGGTACAGGAATATTGATAGGGATATTCCTGGATCGATATCAAGCTACCTATACTCTCCTCCTTACAATCTTAAATTTAGAAAGTGTGATTCTTCTCGTTGCAAAACTTGCCCTAATGCTTTACAGTCCCAAATTTATAATGATTTAAAATTGGTTCCTTTCTGTCAGGTTTATAATGTAATATACAAATTAAGCTGTGGTATGTGTAAAATGCAGTATATAGGTGAAACTTCCACCCCTTTACATATTAGAATTAATCAACATCGCTCAGACTCAAAAAAGTTATCATCACCTGTCCTTAACAGTAAATCAACTATTGAGCTAAGACATTTTAATTTACACAATTTCTGCTCATGTACTATTGAAATTCTTCGGATTCAAAAAAATAAAAGTGAGCGCCTTTTCTATGAATCTCACTACATGAAATACTTTAATACAATTTATCCATATGGTTTGAATCATGAATATTTTAATAGGGTTGTTAAGGTTTATACTAACATTAATCCCCTTCATGATTACTCCCCTGTTTACTCTGTTCTTAATCATAGTGTCAACCAGAAAACTTCTCGTTCAAAAAGAGGTAAACAATCAAATAAATCTGCTAATGGTTTAATATCAAAAAATCTCATTATTAAGAATATTCTAGCCCTACAGTCAAATTATCTTAACCATTTTGATTGGATTTATATTAGAAAGTTTATATTTGCTATCAAAAAAAAGTATTTGTCCATTTACTTAAGTGTATTTAAAAACCTATCCTATAATCAACATTTTTCTGATATTTTCTATGATTTAATATTATACAGAATAAAACTCTTCAATTTAAATATCTCTAAAAAACCTCACAAAATCCAATCTAATTCACAGCTTATTCTAAATTATTCTAATCAAATATTTAATAGCATTAATATATCATCCATTCTTAATGATAAAACATGCATGTTTCCAATTAAAGACATTCATATTTCTCGTACCTTTAAATATCTTATTACGCTTGGTCGTCTGCTTTTTAACTATAATTCAGTCTCTAAGTATTTATCTTCTCATGTGACTTGTAGTTGTGCTCATCCCTCTTATGAAAAATATGTTGACAGAGATCATGCACATATTATCACTGGTGATCTTAATATTATTAATGACTCTAATTTAAAGAAATTTATGGAATATGGTACTAAATATCGACTCCCTTCAAAAACTAATATTTCACAGATTATACGACAGTTTTCATATGATATTGATTTGTTTATTTATAAACTCTCCATCTCTTATAATAAACCTATTGAATATTTCAATCAATGGAAATTTTTAGTGATTTCAAAACTTAAAGTTGAATTAATTCAACAAAAATCAAATCTCACACATTACAATAAATCAAATCTCTTTAAATCTATCAAAGAATTGCAACAAAACTTTGTTATTACTTATGTAGATAAATCTCCTAATAATTATGCTATAATATGTAAACATTAATATCTTTCTTTACTCAGTTCATCTATATCTAATAGTACTAACTTTCATCCTACAAATCATGATCTTAAAATCAATAACCGCAAAATTCACTGCTTTTATAAATTGCTAAAGCTACCATATAATAATTTTAAATATCCTTATATTGTACTTATCCCTAAATTTCACAAAAATTCTATTAAATTTAGAACTGTCACTGTAGGGTGTAATACTTACAACAATAACGCTAACAAAATTCTCCTTGATATTCTTAAACAAATCTATGACTTAATCAGTATATCAAAAAATTTCTTTTGCCTTAAAAATAGTTATCAAATTAAAGCCAATGTCTTATCTATGAATAATGTGACTGATATCATGACTTATGATTTTGCTGACCTGTTTAATAATATTAATTTAACGGATCTTCATCATATCATCTTTAACCTTTTTGAAAAATTTAAAAGTCAAATCTCTTTACCAAAATGCTTTTCGGCAGCATCAGTTAAGACACTTTTAAATTTTATTATTCATAACAATTATATTCTACACTGTAATAAGATCTATATTCAAAAGGTCGGTATTCCACAAGTAGGATGCAGCTCGAGTATGTTAGCTGACTTATACCTTTACCATTATGAACAGGGATTATGTATTAAAAATGTCTATTTTTACCGATACATTGATGACATTATAATTTTTTATGTCAATAATTTTTCCCCTAATTTATTTAAATTTGAATATCCTTCTCACCTTACCTTAACTCATAATCTTCTCAACAATAACTGTATAAATTTCTTGGATTTAAAAATCAAACTTGATGGTAGTCAAATTTATACTGATCTGTTTGACAAAAGACAAGATTTCAGTTTCAAAGTAAATTTATTTACTCACTTTAATTCTTGTCTTCATATCTCTGTTTACAGAAATATCCTACTCAATCACCTCTTTCGTATACATAATCTTTGTTCTGTTAGGTTTAAAAACAAAAATATCTCTCACATAATTAATGTTGCTACAAAAATGGGTTATCCTAAAAAATTTATTTATACACTTGTTTATCATAAAGGGACTTTGTCTAACACAAAAAAAAAAAAAAAAAAACTACTAAGGTTTAATTAAAAAAAAAAAAAAAAAACTGGTGGATGGGTGGGCAGATGTTTGATTAAGGAGGTAGGGTGGTGTTGTTTGGCTGGTTGGTTGGGAGGGTTTGATGCTGAATAAAATTAATAAAAAAAAAAGTGGGGGGGGATTACTCATAGTTACATGCTTATATTTCTGGTTGATACTATGTATTTTGAAATCTTTTATCCTTAAATTTAATTTTGTACATCTGGCTACTTGAGGCTTCCCTTGTTAAGTTTGAACAATCAATCTATATGCATAACAAAAATAAGATCTTATATTATTGGAAAAAAAAAATCTTTTAAATTATAATTTAAATTATTAATGCTTATCCTTATATGTGTACTCTTTGGCATTATTGCTTGTAATTGAGTCTGATTAAAACTTAACATTTAATACTATGATTTCAAGATTATTTAGTTTTGGGTTAATCACAAAAGTTCAATTCTTCTAATTACTTAATTGGCGCTAAAAATTATCTTAATCTTGCAGTCAATACTTCTAATTACCTTAATCTTTCAGTCAATAAATCTTAATTTCCCTTATTGCATTGGATTCTTCTCCTGAAATAATTTTACTGACTTAATGTTTTTATAGCTTACCGATAAATGGCGCTTGCACTCTAATGTCTTATGCTTTTATTCTTCAGTCTTTAACTTAAATGATATATTATTAATGTATATGGTACGATTTAATTCAACTCTACTAGTTTTAAAATTAATTAAATATAAAATCTATTTTAACATTATTATTTAATATTAACTCTGTGTAATTTATCTTTAATGAAAATGCTCTGAAGTATCTTCGATTAATCGATATCTGTCGAGCTTTTATTTTACTTCAATTTAAGCTTTGGCATCATCCTTTTCTCCTGTTAGAGTTAATTGTTATACATGTAGTTGCTTTGCTTCATTCATGTGTTCACTTTGGTTTCCATTAAGATTATATTTAATCTTTTTTTAATCTTTGTTTTAATTTAATATTTCAATTATTTCTAATTCTTTATGGTTTTGCTGCATCGATCGGGGTGTGAAACGATATTAATTGCTATGATTAGGAATATCGTTTTACGAAATCGTTGCAGCTCTTTAAGCTTTATGAAGCATGCACCCCTTGATAAATATGTTTCTATGTTTAAGCATTTACATCCAATTATTTCTGTGATTTATTATTTATTATTCGTTTTCACTCTCATAAGCTTAATGGTCATTTTTATTATCATTCAGGTCGGCGTAAGTATTTTAAGTTACTATCCTAACTCATTGGTTCTTAATCTACATTGCAACTTTTTGTGTAATTCTTTCCTCTATGTTAAATTCAGTTCTATATTTTAGTGTGCTGTTATTGTCTTAGTTCTATTAATAGCTGATTTTTATGATTAAATCTTATTACGATATCTATTATATATATATATATATATATATATATATATATATATATATATATATATATATATATATATATATATATAAAGATATATATATATAGTAATACAATATTATCAGTGCAAGGGGAGAGTATGGAGGGATGGAACAGTTTGGACAAAAATATTTCTTACAAATTTACTTTTACTGGTACAACACTGTAAGTTTCTGAGAAACAAATTGAAACATTTTAACATATTTTAAAGATATAGATTTAATGGTATATATTAAAATATTGGTTTTATATGCCGATTCACATAGTTATAAAAATGCCCCATCCCTCCCTTATTCGAGGAGGGGATGGGCCCTGTTTTTAAAATGGAAATATTTAAATAATTTGCAGACTTACTATGAAAACTGATAAAAACGTTGAGGCACTCCAGTATGTAAGATTAATTACTTACTAATAACATCTATTTTATCCAGCATTATTATATAATGTGTCATTTAAATAAAAATTTTCCAATGCTCTATTAGTTCATATATATATATTTAACTTCTAACATATGAAGTATTGGTTTTAAGTTCAAATATTCAAAATAATTTTTTTGTTATATTTACATGTTTTGTGGTTTCCTGAATGTTAATAAGGTTTTAATTGGGTAGTCTGTGTGTGTTATCAGCATATCTCAAGAACAAACATTACCAAGAATTCCGATTTGTAATTAGTGAATGTAATTTCTTTTGTATATTACCATGTCTAGAAAAACTGCCCAGGAATGTAAATTAATTAATCATACATATATGGTAAATAAAGTATTTTTAAAAGTCAAAAGTCATGTGAATGCCATACCAATTATTTTCCATGATTCTGAATTTGTTTCGTGCATTTTTTCTTCCATATATTCATTCGTCTTTTGATATTCTCTGTTTAAGGAGTATCAGAATCTTCATTCTTCTTCCTTTTCTTACATGACCCATCCCTCCCTTTTCATAACTTTTCAAAAAGTAACTTATTATTAGACAAATCTAAAAATCTTCAGATTGTCAACTTTGTTGTGTTACAATTTATATTTCTCTTTGGAAAAAAAATAAAAATCCGAAAGTTAGTAAAATAATAAAAATAAAACGTGAAACATTTTTTTTTTTTTTTTTTTTTCATTACACATAAAGCAAAAAGGTCTTTCTTAAATTTGAAATAAATTAAAATTGAGATTTGCAGATATCAAAGAGAATATATTGAAAAGTATTAAAATAATAAATGAAAAAGTTTTTTTTTTTTTTTTTTTTTTTTTTTCAAGGACGGCTTCACTGCCTACCAATAAGTATTTGAATACATTCATATTTAGAAAATGACTAGAAAAGTTCTTTGGGAATCATCTTGAAACTTTTGTAGCGTAAAGAACACGTTATACCTCATATATTTCAGCAAAAGTTGTGTCCTGAAAAGTAAAAGGGAATCGGTAAAAAATTAAAGAAAATCAAAATGTTTTGGATCACCCTGTAAAGAGTAATGCTTGAAATACATTGTAGCATGTCATTAAGAGAAATGTTCTCATTTTCAATTTTTAAGACGCTAATACATATATTCATGAAAATATAACGGTTTACAAAAAAATGCAAAAAAAAAAAAAAAAAATCAACTCCTTAAATTATAACGCATAGGGAATTAGGCTCAGAGAAAAGACATTTTCAGAAAATTTGGCATACTCCATTAGACAGAGTCTACTGCAATCAGAATATTTCAAAAGTCTGATTTTATTAATATAGATTTCCAGGTGTCTATCTCTTCATGGGCAGGTTTCAGGGGCAAACAAATATCTATCTATCTATATATATATATATATATATATATATAGATAGATAGATATAACGCTATTGTATGAGGCGCATGGTTTGTCTGTATTTGTATAGCGTCGAGCAGCAATAATTAATTTTTTTATTTTTCATTTTAAATTGATGCAAGAGGGAATAATGAAAATAATAATATTTAATGAATTCATTCATTCAATTAAAAGTAACTTTTTTTTTTTTCTTTTTAATGACCAATTATTTTCCATGATTCTGAATTTGTTTCGTGCATTTTCTCTTCCATATATTCATTCATTTGCCTTTTGATATTCTCTGTTTAAGGAGTATCAAATTTTCATTCTTCTTCCTTTTCTTACATGACCCATCCCTCCCTGAGCTGCTCCGTAAAATCCCTCCCTTTTCATAACTTTTCAAAAAGTAACTTATTATTAGACACATGCTACTTTTAGGCTTAATTTAGCTACTAATTCATAAAAGATATATTATTAGGTACATAAAATATGAAAAATAATTATGCTAACAACAGTGAGCGCCATTGAAAATATGCCTTGAAAATTAAGTAATTATTTATTTTTGGTGTTGTAAAATAGTTTTTTTATTACATAAACTCATAAAATTCACCAACTAAAATGACACATAGCAACAAATATGGGGCTGTAGTTACTTCAGCTGGTGGAAGAGACAGAAATTAAAAACAATGTCTATTTTAAGAATAATTTTAGGTGTCCCATTTCTCCCAACTCTCTCCTATACATATATATATATATATATATATATATATATATATATATATATATATATATTGCAATAATGCATTTATTTTTCAAGCCATAAAGCACTGTATTTTTTTTTCTGATTTAAAGTCTGATAACTACCCTATTTGTTTAAATAAAAGATTTCTTTCTATTTTTTCTTCTCCGTCTCCCCTCCACTGGCATTAAATCTATTTTTACGCCCATAAACTTTTCGTTTCAATCCCATATTTTAAAGATATTATATTTGAACGTACAGCTAGAATCCTTGGTGATACTAATATTTGAGCAGTTTATAAATCTCAACTGCAAATTCGTAATAATTTTCTTTTTAATTTTAAATCTATACCCCTCTTTTAGACCCCAATCTAATGTCATATAGTATTAAACGTAAATCTTGTAAATCGAATTATATCAATGAAACATCTCGTCTAATTCATGTATATTAGAGCACAGCCATGCTTATAAAATTTTCATGTAAAGTATAAAATTGTTCAGCACACTTTCAAATCATACCCTAAACGAGATTTTGATCAGTTTAAAATCATTTATACCAACCTTTCGAATTACCACACTGGTAATATTAATATACACAGCCGTAATATGTATCCTTACACTGAATCTCCCTGCGCACTGTTATACATTACATTTCACGTTGTTCATACTGGTGCGGAGTTATAATGAACTCAAAATGTATGTCATTGCTTTTAACTTGAATTTTTTGCATATGCTTATGTATTTTTTTAAATCAGTTGTCGCCTATTATTTTAAATCCAATATTATTACATTTTTAAATATTCAAAATTTAATTGTAAAAGTAATGTTTTCCTTAAAATAGATATATTGTGAAGTTATAACAAAAAATCTTCAGATTGTCAACTTTGTTGTGTTACAATTTATATTTTTCTTTGGAAAATAAAATAAAAATCCGAAAGTTAGTAAAATAATAAAAATAAAAAGTGAAACATTATTTTTTTTTCCCGTTACACATACAGCAAAAAGTTTTTTTTTTTTTTTTTTTTTTTTTTTTTTTTTTGAAATAAATGGAAATTTAGATTTACAGATATCAAAAAGAATATATTGAAAAGTATTAAAAGAATAAATGAAAAAGGTTTTTTTTTTTTTTTTTTTTTTTTTTTTTTTAAGGACGGCTACACTGCCTACCAATAAATATTTGAATACATTCATATTTAGAAAATGACTAGAAAAGTTCTTTGGGAATCTTCTTGAAACTTTTGTAGCGTAAAGAACACGTTATACCTCATATATTTCAGCAAAAGTTGTGTCCTGAAAAGTAAAAGGGAATCGGTAAAAAATTAAAGAAAATCAAAATGTTTTGGATCACCCTGTAAAGAGTAATGCTTGAAATACATTGTAGCATGTCATTAAGAGAAATGTTCTCATTTTCAATTTTTAAGACGCTAATACATATATTCATGAAGATATAACGGTTTAAAAAAAATACAAAAAAAAAAAAAAAAAATCAACTCCTTAAATTATAACACATAGGGTATTAGGCTCAGAGAAAAGACATTTTCAGAAAATTTGGCATACTCCATTAGACACAGTCTACTGCAATCAGAATATTTCAAAAGTCTGATTTTATTAATATAGATTTCCAGGTGTCTATCTCTTCATGGGCAGGTTTCAGGGGCAAACAAATATCTATATACATATAACGCTATTGTATGAGGCGCATGGTTTGGCTGTATTTGTATAGCGCCGAGCAGCAATAATTAGTTTTTTATTTTTCATTTTAAATTGGTGCAAGAGGGAATAATAAAAAAAATATTTAATGAATTCATTCATTCAATTAAAGGTAACTTTTTTTTTTTCTTTTTAATGACTGAAATTTTGAAATAAAAATTTATTCTATGTATATATAGATATATAGCTAAGTTTAACTTTGAAATCCAGTAGCATATAGATTTTTCTTTTTTTTTTTTTTTTTTATAATTGAACTGCGCATATTATTGATTATTTTAAATGCAATAATATTGTTTAGAATAATCTATAATACTTAGCAAACATGCCCTTTTGAGTTCAGATAGAATCATATAGAAAACCAATTGTCTTTTGTTAAGAAAAACTATCTGGTTATGTATATTAACATAAACACATGTAAAAAATATTACTATTATTATTATTTTTTTTTTTAATCTAATGCAAAATTAGTTTCTTTCCACTTTTTTAATCTCCAGATATACTAAGTAGTTTATTCACTACGTTGAGTATTGTCTTTGGTATGGTCTATTGTTTTGCTTTAACGACCCTCTTCACTTACCGTCGCCGGAAGCCCGAACCAATGTTATTCTATGGGGAAATTTTCTTTACAAATAACTTATTAACTAATACATGTTTTTAAATTCTGTTTTCACATTCAGAAAATTCCCAACTGTTAAATTGACGGACCTTTTTTTAAAAATGTATTTTTTAAATTTTTAATATTTTATTTTTAAATTGCAAAATGAAAAAATTTCCCATATTGAAAATTCGTGTTTTGCAGCTTAAAAAAAAAAATATATATATATATATATATATATATATTTTTTTTTTTTTTTTTTTTTTTTTAAAAGGTCCGTCAATTTAACAGCTGGGAATTTTCAGAATGTGAAAACAGAATTTAAAAATATATATTAGTTAATAAGTTATTTGTAAAGAAAAATTTCCCATAGAATAGCATTAGCTTCGGTTTCCGACGACGATGAGTGAAGAGGGCCCTTAATAGCCATGATAGTCCGCAAAAAGTAAAAGGAATAAATGCGGTGTGATAATAACAATCCAGATTCTTCAAAACTTAGATTATCCTTTAATCATGAACTGTTACAGATAATTTTTAATTAGGATAAAGATAGTATTTCACGATAATAGTTCTCCGAACAATCATGAGCAATAAAATATATCGTCCAATCCAAACAAATTTTACAGGAGAAGTCATAAGAACAACATAGTCCTTTTTTGAATACCAATAATTAGATAGGCACAGGGAGATGTAGAAATTTAGCAAAAAACATTCATTTCAAAAAGAACTTTTGTCAAATTACTCCGCCCAAGCAATATTAGTTTTTTAAGGCGTTAGGAACATTTTCATATATTATTTTAAAATATTACGGCTGAGATTTTTATTTGCCAAAAGTATGTTACAGTTTCAAAGAGAACCAAGATCCGTTGAATTATGGTGATAAATTTCATCGTTTCATCATTTCACTTAATTCTGACATTACGGAAGATCAAGTCAAATTACACATTATAATTCATGTTTCCACCAGATGTAATTATACACATTTCTTTGTTTCGCGATCAACTATTGGCAGATTTGGTATTATGAAAATAATAAAAAGTTTTTTTTTTTTTCTTTCCATTTGATTCAAATCTATTTCTCTATTAATGTACTAATTTTTCTATTAATGTATATTAACTGTTGATGGAAATATTGGACTTATTTGATATGCATGAATTAATATCAAGCAGCCACGAAATGCAAAGGTGTTTATGATTCTATTTCCGTTATTATTATTATTATTATTTACTTATTATTTATTTTTATTTTTATTTATTTATTTATTTATTTATTTTGTTAGAATAAAAAGATGATTCAAGACTTTTTTTTTTTTTTAAATGAATAATTTTTAAGAAGTTAAATCAATTAAATTTTAAGAAAGAATATCTCACATTCCATATCACATATTTGATGTATTTTCAAAAACAGGGTGACTATAAAATTATTTCTCTTACATTTCCTGAATTGCATATTTAAATCGATTAAAAATCTGTGGCAGAATAATTTATAAGTCATAGTTAGAATCACCCTTTCAATGATATCACATTGCATTGCAGACGCTACTAGCAATACGAGTAAATGTATGTACAGTCGGGAAAAAAAAAAAAAAAAAAGCAGCACTCGCTGTAATTTTGTTATTATTTGACGCAGAAAAATTTAATAGACACCATTCAACAGGAAATTAAACACACTTTCTGAAAATTTTGTCGAATTTTGAATTAGGGATTATCTACATATTGAAATGAACACCTACTTTGATTTGTTTTTTTGTTTTTTTTAGTAGCAATACCCAATTTTGACTTCATATTCGAATTTCTGAGAATCTGGCAGTGCGGAAAAGTATACTATTTCTATACTTTATCTTTAGTATTCATAGAGTTATAATCAAAAATGTGTTAAGGGGTTGGTTATCTGTAAATGTAGAAAAATAAAATTAAGATCCTACAACAGAAAATTTTAACGTTTTACACCAGAAATATTTCAAGAAAAAAACATTTATAAAAGGTATTGTTCCTACGATAACTTATCATACAAGCCTTATCAGAAAAAAACTTTAACGTCACTCGTGCTGCGATGATGAAGAATCGTAGGACCGGGGCCCCCATGCCTTTATACATGTTAAACGTTGCACCTCGTGACAATTTCGAAGAAATTTTTCAAATCAGCACCTTATTATACACTAGCGTACGCATCGAAGTTTTTCGATCCAAAGACCAAATTAAACAGTGCCATTCCTGCCAGGGGTTTGGACACGCCTCTGAAGTTTGCGGCTTTACTCCTAGATGTGTAAGGTGCGCACTGAATCATCTGACTAAAAACTGCCCTACAAAGGGTAAAATAAAGCCAACCTGTGCTAACTGCGGCCTAGAACACCCAGCTAACTTTAGTGGATGCATTAAGCATCCACTTTATAAAAAATACAACGAGAAAAACCAAAGCAACCCCCGCGTTAACGAGGACAGAACACGTAAAAAACAAATTAAACTGACTGGCTCTGAAGTACTTGATAACTATAATTATACCAATAACCAAAACGATTTTCCTGAACTTCCAAAAAATTCTCTGGTGACAGCACCACCAATAATAACCAAAGCTCTATAACGGATATTAAGGAACTTCTAAATTCATTTAAAGATATTCAGGAAATACTTAAATTCAACAAACTAATAAACTGTATAAAAAAATCTCCAATAAAATTAAACAATGTAAAGACCCAATGAGTAAAATTAAAATAATTATTCAAGAATTCGATCAACTTGCGAACGAAATAACTCCCATTAACGAAAACTAAACTCTCCTGGTGTGGCACCTCTAGTTCAGGACCTCATCCTCTTTTCTATCTCATCTTAACTTCATGGTTTGTTTCTCTTGCAATTTGCTTTCATTCTCTATTATTCTTGAGTCCTTCAACTCATTATTCAAAATTTAAATTTAAAAAAAAAAAAAAAATCTATTTTTGGCTTGTTAATCTGCCATTTTAGCTTTGTCTATCTAGACTTATTTTTCGACTATAATGTTAATTTAATTTTTCCAGGAAAATTTAACCTAATTACATACTTATGTGTAATTTTTTATCTTTAGACTGTATGGACACGGAAAAGTGCCCTTTTTTTTTTTCCATGAGGGCTTTCCCCTTGCTTTTTCCACCCTTTTCCTAGCATGCTTGAGGCATGGTGTCTCTTGTGATTCTGCGTTGCTCATCTACCTGCCTTGGTGAGGTGCCTTTAGTTAAAGGCTTTCTTCTCACTTAACTTTCGACATCTTTTAATATTATGGCTACAGACGCAAGTTTCTACAATCAAGTTTCTCCAGGGCGTAAAGTTGAGTGCAACTAGGTAGCCCATAAAGCCTCCACAGTTTCGCAGTTTCGCAGATTTCATTTTGGTCCAACCACTGTACAAGCGTCTAGGGAAAGAGTGCAACAATCCAGCAGACCGGAAATGAGGTTTCGGCCGAGGATAGATTTAAGATTTCTGCTTAGCTAGTGTCGCCATCTCTTGATTAGATAATAAACCATGAAAAGATTGAAAATTTATATTTCCTGTTATTAAATAAACTTAAAAACTAATTAAAATTAAAAAAAAAAAAAAAAAAAAAAAAAAAAAATAGGGAAGGGAAGAAAATAGAATAATGATCGCTAAGAATGCATAAAAATTTAAATTTTATTACCTTTTTTTCCATGATTCAAACGTTTTTATTTATTTATTTTAAATTCTTGTTTACTGCATTAAATATGTTCTTAATTGATTATTTATGAGACTTGTTTTAAACGTGTATTGCATTATTACTTTTGTAAAATTTATTTCATAAAATTTTGTAAATTTACAAAGACTGAAAAACACTCAAAAACCATGCTATAATTTTTAAGAAATGTTTTTAATCTGTCAGCTAGCTTAAAAAAAAAAAAAAAAAAAAAAAAAATGAAAGGGGAAGGGGAAGGGGGGGGGGGAGAAGATAAAATAGTAATATATAATAATGCGTAAAAAGAAAATAAATTTTATTAATTTTATACATATTATGACTCAAATGCTTTTTATTTATGTATTTTAATACTTGTTTATTACATATAGTATATTCTTAATTGATAATTTATGAGACTTGTTTTAAACGTGTATTCCTTTATTATTTTTATGAAATTTATTTAATAAATTTTTTAAACTTTCAAAAGTTAAAAAAGAACCAAAAGTCATGTTAGTTTTCAGGAAATGTTTTGAACTTTAACATTACATACATATATATATCTGTGTAGAATGCATGTACGCACACACATACATACTCACAAGTAAACCTTCTTTCCTTTGAGATACCGGTTATCCGGAAACCCATATATTTTCTGAAAGCTTATGTCACAAGTATAAAAACTGTGAAATCTTAGGGGCAGAGGGACAAGCGTTTAGGAGATATAGGGCCCACAAAGTATCAGTAAAGTGTGTATAGAAGGACATATTCCTATAATGACGTCTCTATTTCTTGTATGTTCCCGTATATTGCTGTCAAGTACTAAGGTATTGTAAGTCTTTTTCTTACTTTGCTTCTTATTACATGGATCCTGAAGTCGTTGTGGCTGCCTTGGTCTTCCGATTCGGAACAAGCAATCGGTCTCCGAACATGCAGGAATCGGAGATGATAAAACACATAATTACTCTCCTGGAAAATGATATGGAGATTGTGGAAGGAATCAGGATTAGGATTTTCTAGAGGCGATTGAGAAGAATGGGGCGAGGATATGGACTTCGACGATGATGGTGTCTATAAGGAACAGCAATGCTAGTCGCAACAGTCACCGTCTCCACTTCTGTCGTGACGCATTTCGGCCAAGTACGGCTAATGAAAGGAAGAAAATTTTGCTTTTAGTGGATTCATGGTGTTCTAACAAAGATCATGCATTGTCTGCTTCCGAAGTACTTGATGGTAAAGTCCTACAAAAAGAATTGGTACCTGAAGGATGTACAGGAAAGATTTAGCCTCTGGGATATTCATTTTTTCAGACACTACAAATCTTTTGTTTGTTACATAATGGACACAATCATTATCGAGACACATGAGCACATCTGGCACCGCGATAGTTTTCTGGTCCTGCAATTCTTTTCCTTATATCTGTTCAACGCTCCTCGTTTCAAGAACTTGATTAAGTATGCTTTTTATAAAAGCGGATACTTGGACGATGAACCTGGAATGTGGACTGCGCTAATGAATTACTGCTTCGATTCATTGACAAATGATGAGCTTGCAAATGGGCGGCTATCGCTTTTGTATAATGTGCCCATTGTGAACTGTCTTTCTGCCCGTCTCACTGTTTATTTGATAAATTGCACATTGATTGTCTCTTGTAATGGATTTTATTTAAAGTCAGTAACAAGTCATATTTTCAGCTTCCCAACGTATACTGTTTCTTTTCAACGAGTTGTTTCTTCCTTTATATTGATATCTCCACCTTCTTGCCATATTATTAGTTCATATAAATACGTGAAACGAACATTTTAGCGACTTTTGGTGTCATGTTTCCAACACTTTATGTCCTATAACTCCTAAACGCTTATCCCTCTGCCCCTAAGATTTCACAGTTTTTCTACTTGTGACATAAGCTTTCAGAAAATATATAGGTTTCCGGTAAACCGGTATCAAAGGAGAGAAGGTTTACTTGTCAGAAGATATTAAATTAATAAACACATTAAGTAATACAATGTAACTTATAAATATTAAAAATATATTATACACATAAAATTTTTTACAATGTACTTACTTAATTAAAAATATAAACATAACATTATATGATAAATATTAAATAATATTAATTAAATATTTAATAATAATAATAATTAATATTTAATTAATATCAAATATTAAAAAATAAATAAACCATAAATATGAACTATTAAAAAAATATATAATTTAAAATAGTGTATTACTAATTTAAGTAATATACAATTTTATATTTTCAGGTAATAAAAATATTAAATTAGTAAATGTAAAGTAATATATATATATATATATATATATATATATTATTATTATTATTATTATTATTATTAAATATTAAATATTGAATTAATTAATTAATAAAAAAAAAAAAAAGAAGAAGAAGAAGAAGAAAGAAGAAAAAAAGAAAAAAGACCCCTCCACCCCCCCCCCTCCCCATAAAATATGAATGAACTTTTTGGTATATATTAAATATATTCTAATAATTTTAATCTCAGTAAAACACTTTTTTCTCTCCATATCACACACACATATATATATATATTCAAAATCTTATAATGCTGAAAATTTTATATAGTTTTACATTTAAATAGTATAAATTATTATTAGAAATTTAGTGAGCAAATTAATTTATTTAAATATTATAAAACTTTAATTATTATTACTTTTTTTTTTTTTTTTTTTTTTTCAGTATACTTTTGCAGAAATCTATATACAACATATATTTATCAGAATAAAGTGTTATAATGCTAATATTAATATATATATATATTTTTTTTTCTTATAAATTATTATGGGTTGTAATAAAAATCTAAAAATGTGCTATTCGCTCATTCATTCATTCATTTTTATTTTATTTATTTATTTATTTTTGACATATTTTATGAGTTTTAATTCTATTTACAAGGTTTGTATCATCACATAGTCATTGTTGTTTTAAGTACATTACAAGTTTTTGTCATTTTATCATGATGGCAATTATTTTTATAAAAGTAAAGGAAAGCTTTTGCTGTCACTTAATAGAAAAATACAAAACACTAATAAAATTAATTTTAAAACAAATTAGTTTCCCCTATACATTTATGTTATTTCAAAAGTTTATCTTTTATAAACCTGAAAGGGGGGAAAAAAAGATAACTCTGATATTAAATAAATAATAATAATAATAAAAAAAATTATGAGAGTGAGTTTTTCATTAATACCAACAGATGGCAGCATTAACTCCCATTTAGATTGAAATCACGGAATGAAGAATATTTGAGATGGAAGCTAAAGTCCGTACGCATGCTCAGACAGCCATTTCCGTTCTTGCTGGAAAGTTGCACTCTCTCCCTAGACGCTAGTAACCACTGTACGTATTTAGGTATTATTATTGACCAGAGACTTACATTCCATCATCACATCCTTAACTCGCGTACTAAGTTCCGACGTGCTAAAAATCTTTTATATCCCCTAATTGCTCGGAACAGTGAATTATCCATTAGTAATAAAATGCTCCTTTATTCTTCCCACCTTCGTCCTCTTTTAACTTATGGATCACCTGTGTGGTCATTTGCATCCAAAACTAATATTAAGCTGCTTCTTAAAAGCCAAAATGCTACTATTAGACAAATTTACAACTTACCTCACTATATCCATAATTATCAAATGTACCGCGAAATTAAATTCCCGCGTCTTGAAAATTTTATACAACACCTTAATATTAACTTCCATGAACAATTAGAATCTATTAATAATCGTGCTTTAAACACTGTTGATGTGTATGACCGCACGGATCCTTCTAACAAACGCCGTCCTAAGAGCGGCATTGTTTTAACTTCCCGCCTCTAGTTTTTCGTTGTTTTCTTGTTAAAAAAAAAAAAAAAAAAAATTAAAATCTTAAAATCTCCAAAAATGTTTGTTCTATGTTCGTAATGCTATACTTAATCTCTCTCCTATCACTTATTATTTTATTTTATGTTTTTCTTTCTATTGTCTCTTTGAGCTCAGAATTTGTTCTTAACTTTCTGTCCGTCTTTTTTTTTTTTTTTTTTTTTTTTTTTTTTAAATATGTGTGTGTGTGTGTGTTGTAGGCCATCACGATCCTAACTCATTCCAGCTCCATCTTCTGGTTCGCTGAGGTGTGGGGTCACCAATGGACCCCGGGAACTCAGCACTCATCCAACTCTCGAACTGCTGGTTAACGAATTCTTTTATATTTTCATTATATTTACTATGAAAATATAAATTCTTATTTAACGCTTTCGCGCCTGCTAACGTATATTCACGTCATTTGAAAATCTGTAACTCTGACAGTGGGCATTTCGTCCGTAATTTGTGTGTTACTTATTTCTTAAGTATGTACCCAGTGTTCATATTTTTGCAATAAAATATACTATGGATAGAAATATATTGATTAGAAATAATATAATTATAATGTATAACCATTTGTAATATAATTGTGAATACAGAAAATTTGTCCTGGAATATTTTATTTTGAGAGAATAACGCTTGTAGGCGGACTTTACTGTCAAAAAGACAAAATACTGCGGCAGCAAAAGTGTTAAAATAAATTTTTAAAAGTTAAGGTTCATTTTTAAAAATATATAAATTTAAAATATATTTATAAAATTTTAAAATATATTTATAATACTTATTTATAAAATTTTAAAATATATTTATAATACTTTAAGACTAAAGTATCCTTAAAATAATAATCCTCCCCCATACAAAAAAAAAAATAATAAATAAATAAATAAATAAAATAAAATAAAGCAATATATGAAGTAAAAGATTAAGCCTCTAACTATGACGGCAGTTAAGGAATGATTTTACAAGTCTGTCTTGCATTCCAATTCTATTCTTTTTTTTTTTTTTTTTTTTTTTTTTTTTGGACAATTTTTACATTCAACCTATTTTTCTATATAAAACGGTAAACCCCGCCTATTTAAATATTCATTTCTTCTAATGCAGGGGTCGTACTCTCCGCCCTTTTTTCAGGACACTCTCAAATATGACAAATTTCCGACTCTATTCCTACCACTATTTTTTTACGATGATCACTAACGCGATTAATCTGGAGACATTTCTTTAAAAAGTACCATAAAAATTTCTGCATGAACTTACTGGTGGCAAAATAGAAGAAAAACTCTTATTCTTAAGTGTGTCCTGAAAAAGGGGCGGAGAGTACGACCCCTGCTAATGCATACTTGCCAACAACATCCTAATTAATATTCCGTGGTATCATTAGCCACGCCTTTTTTTTTTTTTTTTTTTACATCAGTTTTATTTTAATGTAGTACTTTTCGCCTTATTTGATCGTAACTGCATTTCGAGACTATTAGTCTACAAATTTACTGGTGTGAGAAAATGTGCGGGACTAGCAATACTACGGAATATGAATGAGGATGTCTGCAAATATGCTATTTAAAGGATTCAAAATTTATCACCGATGAAGTAAATACCACATGTGTATATTTTTGTCAACATGAAATAAAGGGTTAAACACGAATACTCAAAGTCACCTTTACTTGTCTATTCTGTATTTTTTTCTTTTGAAGAACGATAAAAGGCGGGGCATTCTTGAGGCTGCAGGAATTCTTGATGCTAACACTAATGTCTAAAAATCATCATTTTTGTTTCATTTCTTTGTGTTTGACGTTGTTGTTATATAATTTGACCCGTAAATAAAAAAGTAAAGCGCTACTTGATTAAGAAAATTTAAACTAATTTGTACTAAATTTTCTGTTGTGTGTGTATATATATATATATATATATATATATATATACATAGATATAGGTACAGTCGGAGAAACAAATATGCAGCACTCGATGTAACTCCGTTGCTAATCAATGTACAAAAATGCATGGGTATACTTCGACTGAGAATTGTTAGTACTTTTAGAAAATGAAATGAAATTTTTAATTGGGGGTCATCTACAAATTAAAACGCGCATCAACTTTGATTTTTTAGAATGGTAACACCCTATTTTTATTTTATATTTGAATTCCTGGGGTCACGACGATGCGAAAAAGTATATCGGTTGTACATTTTTTTATAGAGTTATAAGCGTTCAAATTTTGAAGGTGCTAATGTTAAATTCATATTTCAAACTTTTATTAATATCTTCACAAAAAAGAACTTGATCGATATAGATATATATATACGGATATATATATAGATACGGATATATATATAGATAGATACGGTGAAGAAACCCAAAAAAAATCCATCATTACTTTTGATTCTGAAAAATATTTTTAATTCTTAAAAATATTAATAAATTCATATTCATAAAAATTATGAATTATAAGCTATATTAATTTTTACATACAATGAATCTTAATGCTGAAAAATATGGGTGTGCAAATTTGCAGCTCATTCCAGTTATTAGTTTTCGAGATATAAATAAATCTTTCTTTTAGAATGGTTTAGGGGGCCGTCTCTTATAAAGTTTTGCATGAGATAGCGAATCAAATCTTTAGAAATATCAAGGAAAATTAAGCAAAATAGGTTTATTTTTTTTATTTACGGGTCAAATTATATAACAACAACGTCAAACGCAAAGAATTGAAATAAAAATGTTAATTTTTAGACATTAGTGTTAGCAACAAGAATTCCTGTGTTCTAAAGAAGGCAAGCCCCGTCTTCATCGTTCTTCAAAACAAAACAATACAGAAAATAAAAGTAAATGTGAGATTGAGTATTCGTGTTAAACCCCTTATTTTTTGTTGACAAAAATGTGCACAAGTTGTATTTACTTCATCGATTACTGGTGATAAAGTTTGAACCTTTTAAACGAAAACTAGAAGAAAAAAATAACTAAATAGGCGGGATTTACTGTTTTAAATAGAAAAATTGGTAAATGTATCTATATTTTAGTTTGAGTGAAAATTTAGTAATCAGAAAGGAGTGGGAAGAGTCTCGGTAAATCGCTCTTAATCATGACCGCCTTAATCATGACTTTTATCAGGGGTCGTACTCTCAGCCCTTTTTTAGGGCACTCTCAAAGATTATAAATTTACGCCTTTATTTCCACCATATATACTTAGATATTTTTAAATTTATTATTAGTATTATTTAATGAACATTATATTTTTTTTGGTTTTTAGGATAAATTAATTATTTTTCATTCTGCAAATCAAATTCATGGTAATAAAACAACAGAGCAGTGATTAAAAATTCAGGGAGAGGAGGGGTGGTGTCATGTAGAAAATTTCTGCATATATTTACATACTTGCCAACGTAACCCGGAAGATTGTTAGATCTACCCCCTTTCCGCTTATTTTTTCACATTTTCTTCTTATTTAATCGTAAATATGTTTGAAGAGAATTAATCTAATCATTAAGCGGCGAATAAAAATGGTCGGGAACTAACAATCTGCCGAGTTAGGTTAGCAAGCGTGTGTTTATGGCAATGTACCCAGATTATAAAGAAGAAATTATTTTATAAAAATAGCGGAAGCAATGAAGTTTAAAATTTCTTTTTTTCTTTGAGTGTCTTGAAAATAGGGCGGAGAGTACCACCCCTGCTTTTATCAATTACACTGCGCTGGAAAAAAAAAAATAGTAATAATACGAAAACGAGCTGACGAGAACAATTGATTTATGCATGAAAAACATTTTTATGTGTGCTTTTTTGATTGATGGTTGTTTGGAATGCATTTATTATTTTAGTACGTTATGATATCCTGGTTAGTATCGTTACATTTTATTTGCTTGGGAAATTCTTAAATAAACTATTTCTTATTTACTTACTTTAATATTGTGGTTTTGTTTTATTTTGTGTCAATCGTTACATTTCCTATATGCTTTAATTTTCTTACGCTATCAATGCGTGCAGCAAAATGCTAAACTTTAATATAAAAATTTAAATCAAGTTTTATTAATATATTCACACCGTTTGAATTTTCTTGATTTTACTTTAAACTATATATAGAATCATCTGTTAATTTGTTATCATGTAGACTAAGTTAATTATGTTAACAATGTCAGCGTCCGCATGGGCAGCAGACATTGAATTCGTGGTATTTGAGTTGTGAGAGAACTTCTTTATTCCTGAACGGGTATTGCAGGTTGAGCATATGAAAATTGCACCAGCGTCGAATGAAGAGTTCTTGCCTGCTATTTATTGTTATTTATCTGAAACAATCTATTGCACACAATTTTAGACTTCTACCCTCAACGATTAGGGAGTAATGGGGATGGCAACCTAAAACGTTAAATTTAATTTAAAAAAAAAAAAAAAAAAAAAAAAAAAAACTATTCAAGATATCTTAACGAGGTTGAAACTATTTATAAATGTTTATGAAGTACATAATATATATATATATTTTTTTCAGAATTTTCACTCGATTTTAAACGGTAGAAAATGATAAGTATATTTTTGATGGGCGATTTTTTATACAATCCACCAAA
Source organism: Salticus scenicus (assembly GCA_963930645.1). NCBI lineage: Eukaryota > Metazoa > Arthropoda > Arachnida > Araneae > Salticidae > Salticus > Salticus scenicus. The sequence goes on from OZ005654.1 coordinate 325,898,648, forward strand.
GTCACACCTACCAAAAAAGTACAGTTTATTTGTTTATTAGTTAGCTATTATATATAAAAATTACAGTAGTGTCAAACTTGTAGAACGTAGTGAAAAAAATAATAATCACTTAACAAGAATACATGTGTGCAAGTGTTTCACTCTCAAAATAAAAAACTGACACTAGCACTCGTTATCAATAACTTCTATTATTGTCAACCGCAATAAATTAAACCACAAATATGATATAAATTATTGGTATAAATACGCTGGTATAGGTTTTCCGTGCAGAGACGGAAACTCTTGCAACCTTGTAATAATACCAATCCTACAATATTTATTTTTAAAAACTATTTTATAATAATAAATAAACAAGGCAAGCAAATATAAAAATACTCTTTTAACCTTTTTTATTCAAATGTACCAATTAGCAATAACAAAATATTCTATCGAATTGTTATCAGGGATCTTACATCTAAACATTTTTTTCAAGACACTTTTACAGATGAGAATTTTTTCTAATTTTTGCCACCTTTATTTTTACACACTAGTCTCTATCCTGTTTAATCACGATATATTACTATGAAAATACCGATATAAAGATTTCTGTATGAAAATAACATAGATGCCAACATTTTAATTTATTCCGGGGTATTTTTAGCGCCGCCTTTTTTCATGCATTTGTCAAGATCTGTTTCTCCATTCATAGCTCATAATGGCCACGCATTTTTTCAAGAATTCTACCACCAGTACTTTTATGGAACAGATTTCCTTTTAAATTTTAAGACATTTTAAATATAAAAAATTGCTAAATATAAATAGTGGTGCAGAAGATTAAGAAGTTTCAAGGTCCGTACGAACTATGTCATTTTTGATGGGCGGAGCTATGTGAAAGATTTATAAAGGGTGTTATGTCAATTATACCTGATTACGTTTAACAGTAGTAGACGATATATAAAAATCACACTTGTAAACAAATAAATAAATGAATAAAACATTATGCATGTAGAATAAATTAATTGGCAGACCTTTATCAAAATATTATTATTTAAAAGAACGGAAAAGCTTATAAATATACTTTACCCAAATTAAATAGTACTTTTCAGACGTATAAAATTCTGTGTTACTGTATGTCAAGGGGTTCATTCTCTAGCAAAGTTGTTACAACTTATATATTGAAGTAAGCGCAAAAAGATTTAAAAACTGAGAGACTTCTAATTCATTCTGTAACATTATCAGTAACTGCCAAACAATGTTACGAATTGAAATAAAAATGTTGGCAGCTATATTTACAGCTAATTATATAGCTCGTATTCCATGCCCCCTTTTACACGTTCGGAGATGGGGGAAACACCCGCTTTTTTTTTTTTTTTTTTCTATTATTATTATCATAGATGCCAATATTTTGGTTTATTCCGAAGTACTTTTAGCCCCGCCTTTATTTATAGAAAATTGTTATGAAATACATAACTTCCATAAAATCAGGCAATTTTATCCTTAAAAAATAAGTGGTATGGAAAAAAGGCGGGGCTAAAAATACTCCGGAATAAATTTTGCCATCTATGCTATTTTCATATAGAAATTTTTATATCAGTATTTTTGAAGTGTTGTGACGTGATTAAACAGGATAGACATTATTATGTAAAAATAAAGGCAGCAAAAATTACTGAAATTTCTCATCCTTAAAAGTGTCTTGAAAAAAGGGCGAGATATAAGATCCCTGATAATATATATATATATATATATTTATATAGTAATACAATAATAAAATATAATAATATCAGTGCAAAATTTTATGAAATTCAAAGATGATTCAACCTCAGCATTAAAACAATTATTCAGATCATAATCGCAGACCACTCATATCAAATCAGAAAAGAATTAAAGATAAATCGAAATGAATTTTGGAGATGAGAAAAAAGCATGATTTGCATTCCAACGTTTTCAAGGGCCTGGTAGAATGCAAATATGCTAAGAAATGGATGTTTTTCTGTCACAAAGAAAGCAAAAGCTAAGAATTTCTTTGTTCACAGGCCCGAAACATCCATAGAAAATCCATAAAAAAAAGGTCAAAATCACAATATTACCTGAAATAATCCTAAGACATATTTATTGGAGATTGAAATAAACATACAAAATTACTTGATAAAATATATTTGAAACTGATTCAAATACAAGATACCCATGTGAGAAAACCAGAAAAATTCAATCCAGAAAAACTAAGATACAATGCACATGTAAAATTTAACAATCAGAACTCAGTTAAACACACAGTTAATCAGGTCAAAATTGCAGTGACCATTGAGTAATAAAGGATGCGCAGTGTTATTCAGGTAAATTAAGGATTCATACGTATTCAGATCCTAAAAAAAGCAGATTATTATTCATAATTATTTTAGCATGGATAGTGCTAATTATATATACATATATATATATTATTGCTAATTGTTACGTTTTAAAAACAAATGTTAATAGAGCATTTTTATATTTGCTTTCATTGTTTATTTATTGATATTAAGTAGTTTTTAAAAATAAATATAATATCATTGGTATTATTATTAAGTGATTATTATTTTTGCACTACGTTCTACGAATTTGACACTTCTGTAATTTTTATATGTAATAGCTAACTAATAAACAAACTGTACTTTTTTGGTAGGTGTCACTTTGGTGGATAGTATAAAAAATCGCCCATCAAAAATATACTTATCATTTTCTACCGTTTAAAATCGAGTGAAAATTCTGAAAAATATATATATATATATTATGTACTTCATAAACATTTATAAATAGTTTCAACCTCGTTAAGATATCTTGAATAGTTTTTTTTTTTTTTTTTTTTTTTTAAATTTAATTTAACGTTTTAGGTTGCCACCCCCATTACTGCCTAATCGCTGAGGGTAGAAGTCTAAAATTGTGTGCAAAAGATGTTTCAGTTAAAAACCAATAAATAGCAGGCAAGAACTCTTCATTCGACGCTGGTGCAGTTTTCATATGCTTAACCTGAAATACCCTTTATATTTTGTGCACAATGTTTATTCCTGTTTTAAAAGAAATTGGCATCGGGAATTCTCATCCTTATCCTCATTTTTCTGTCCCTCTGACCCATTGTTCTCACGTCGGAGAAAATTTTCCCCTTTTAGGGAAATTTCGAGTCTTAAAGGGAAAACAGGTAATGAATGAAAAATTTCCCTCGAACTAAGAGAGATATGAAATTATGTTTTTAGACTGAAATCTGACACAGTCACTCTAACTGCTATAATCCTTTGCGACGCACGGCAATTCGGATCATTTAAATTACACTCCCACCGAAATTCACGAACAAAATTAAATTAAAAGAAAAGTAAAATTTTATGCGTGAAAGAAATGGCCTTTTCTGCTATTATGTTATAAACGTAAATTTTTGTTAAGAAATTTCTGGAATGAGATTTTGCTGCTGGAGCTGTTTAATTGCGTCCTCACAGCAAGGGCAGCTCGCCACAAAGGATTAATAATAAAAGAATTATCTTTATTCTTTAAGAATGAGTATTTTTATTATCTGAATATTTTTTCTTATCATCTTCTTGATTAACATATACAGGCAACGTTCTTCGCAGAGAAGATTAATTATGAATCGAGCAGGGCAAAAGTTGCACATTAACTTATTCGCGTAGAATACGCAAATTCTTGCTCCGCTTAGTTGACCAAAATTAGCTAACCAAACTGATCCACCAACTTATTTCAATAAAATTCGGTGTCTATTTCAAATTTTCGAACTCTAAGAAATGCAATAATTATGAAATGATTTTCTTAAAACTCCATATGTACAATGTACAGTCGGGGGGGGGGGGGACGGGGTAGCAACACTCGACGTAACTTCGTTGCTAATCGATGTAGAAAAATGTAATAGGTATCATTCGACGGGGAATTGTGAGTAGTTTCAGAAAATGAAGTGAAATTTTGAATTGGGAGTCGTCTACATATTAAAACGTGCATCAACTTTGATTTTTTCAATGGTTATGCCCCATTTTGAATTCCTGGGATCGCGACAACGCGAAAAAGTATATTGGTTGTATATTTTACTTATTTTTTCACAGAGTTATAAGCGTTCAAAATTTGAAGGTGCTAATGTTAAATTCATATTTCAAACTTTTCTTAATATCTTCACAAAAGATAACTTGATCGATATATATATATATATTTTTTTTTTTTTTTTTTTTTTTTACAAGATACAGTGAAAAAACCCAAACATAATCCATCATTACTTTTGATTCTGAAAAATATTTTTAATTCTGAAAAATATTAATAAATTCATATTTTTAAAAAATATGAATTATGACCTATATTAATTTTTACAAAAAATGAATCTTTATGGTGAAAAATATGGGTGTGCAGATTTCCAGCTAGTTCCAGTTATCAGTTTTCAAGATATAAATAAATCTTTCTTTTCGAGTGGTTTAGGGGGCCGTCTCTTATAAAGTTTTGCATGAGATAACGAATGAAATCTTAAAAAATAACAAGGAGATTAAACAAAATATGTTTATTTTTTATTTACGGGTCAAATTATATGACAACAACGTGAAACGCAAAGAAATGAAATAAAAATGATGATTTTTAAACATTAGTGTTAGCATCAATAATTCCTGTTTTCTAAAGAAGACAAGCCCCGCCTTCATTGTTCTTCAAAGCAAAACAATACAGAAAAGAAAAGTAAAGTAAATGTGACATCGAGTATTCTCTTATTTTATCTTGACAAAAATATGCACAAGTGGTATTTACTTTATTGTTTACTGGTGATAAATTTTGAATCTTTTAAAGAACACTACAAGAAAAAAATTAACTAAATAGGCGGGGTTTACTGTTTTAAATATAAAAATAGGCTTAATATTTCAGAACAAATTTTCTGTATTCACAATTATATTACAAATGGATATACATTATAATTATATTCTTTCTAATCAATACATTTCTATCCATTGCATACTTTATTGCAAAAATATGAAAAATAGGTACACACTTAAGAAATAAGTAACACACAAATTACGAAAGAAACGCCCACAGATAGAGTTACAGATTTTCAAATCGCGTGAATCTATGTTAGCAGTCGCGAAAGGATTAATTAAGAAATTATATTTTCATAGAAATTATAAAACGAATCGTACTGTTCCAAAGAGTTCAACTGACCCAAAACTGGTGAGTACGATTAAAATTGTTTAATATTTACTTCATGAACCCTTACAATAATTTATCAGAAAAGATTTAGTTTATGCGTTGTTGTATATATATATATATATATATATTATTTCATTTCGTATGTTATGTTACACCTACACAAGAAAATTTAAGGTTTATTGGTGATCAGTACAGCCATAATAGACAGTTTTACTTGTAAAATATTGCACTTTTTTCAAAGCGTACTGTCTGGAACAATCGCAAGTGTAATGTATTTAAATAGACCTAATATTATCTAAAAAAGGGCTGAAGTATACACAAATCTAAAAAACTGAATTCTAGTTTATTAAGAAACTAGAAAATGTATACGTTTTCTATTAAGTTATATAATTCTTTTCTTCCCGAATTGTTTCCGGTGTAAAATATTGTCTACTTTTTATAGGATCTTAATTTTATTCCTCTGTATTTAGAGATAATCCCCTAACACATTTTTGAATATAACTGTATAAATACTAAAGATAAAGTATCCAAACAGTACACTCTTTTTAATATGTAGATGACCCCTAATTTAAACTTTGATAACATTTCCAGAAAGTGCATTTAATTTCCTGTTGAATTATGTCTGTTAGATGTTCCTGCGTCAATAAATAACGAAATTACAGCGGGTGTTGCGTTTTTTTTCCCCCGACTGTACATTCCGGTAACGAGGAAGATATGTCAAGAGGAGACGAACTCTAATAAAAAGGTGTATGATTTTTTTGCAGGATGTCCTGTAAAATATTCACTCAAACTGGTTGTAATCAGATGAGGCGTTAAGACGCTAGTTTAAGCGAAATATGTAAATAATAAACCATAATAGATAAGAAATTTTCTTTGTATAATTGTAAAAGCATTTTAAGTATTGTCTTTGTAAAAAATGTATACTTTTTTCATGCGATTAGGACATTAAAAAAAAAATGAAAAAAAAACTTTTGAAGTTTCAACTAAATTTATTTCCATTAAAAATCATGTTTATAAAATTACATTTTTAAGCATACATTTTTTACAAAGACAATACTTAAAATGCTTTTATAGTTATACAAAGAAAATTTCTTATCTATTATGGTTTATCATTTACATATTTCACTTAAACTAGCGTCTTAGCGCCTCATCTGTTTACAACCAATTTGAGTGAATATTTTACAGGACATCCTGCTAAAAATCAAACGCCTTTTTTTTATAGTTCGTCTCCTCTTGACACATCTTCATCGTTACCGGAATGTACAGTCGGGGAAAAAAAAAATCGCAGCACTCGCTGTAATTTAATTGTTAATTGACGCAGAAAAATTTCATAGACACCATTCAACAGCAAATTAAATACACTTTTTGAAAATGCTGTCGAATTTTAAATTAGGGGTTATCTACATATTCAAAGGATCGCCAACTATAATTTTTCCAATAGCAACACCGAATTTTGACTTCATATTCGAATTTCTGAGAGTCTGGCAGTACGGAAAAGTATACTGTTTGTATACTTTATCTTTAGTATTTATAGAGTTATAATAAAAAATGTGTTAGGGGTTATGTGTAAATGTAAAAAAATAAAATTAATATCATATAAGAAATTGACAAAATTTGAATATTTTACACCGGAAATCTTTCAAGAAAAAAATAATTATAAAAATTAATAAAAGAAATAAATAACTCTTTTCTGGATCTTTGATTTTTCTTAATTAAGTTTCTTAGATTTGTATATACTTCAGTACCTTCTTAAATAATTTTAGGTCTATTTAAATACATTACACTTGCGATTTGTCCAGACTGTACTCTTTGAAAAAAGTGCAATATTTTACAAGTAAAAGTGTACGGCTGTGGTGATCACCAATAAAGCTTAAATTTTCTTTTGTAGGTGTACCATAAAATAAAGTGCATTTTTTTTTTCGTGTAAAAGTGTTTATTATGGATGTACTGATCACCAATAAAGCTTAAATTTTCTTTCGTGGGTGTAACATAAAATACGAAATGGAATAATATATGAAATTATGCAACAACGCATAAACTAAATCTTTTAGGAGAAATTATTGTAAGGGTTCATGAAGTAAATATTAAACAATATTAATCGCAATTACCAGTTTTGGGTCAGTTGAAATGTTTGGAACTGTACGATTCGTTTTATAATTTCTATGAAAATATAATTTCTTAATTAACCCTTTCGCGACTGCTGACGTAGATTCACGTCATTCGAAAATATGTAACTCTCTTAGTGGGCGTTTCTTTTGTAATTTGTGTGTTACTTATTTCTTAAGTGCGTATCCAGTGTTCATATTTTCGCAATAAAAATATACTATAGATAGAAATATATTGATTAGAAAGAATATAATTATACTGTATATCCATTTGTAATATAATTGTAAATACAGAAATTTGTTCTGAAATACATTATTTTGAGAGAATAACGCCCTTAGGCGGATCTTACTGTGAAAATTAAAAAATCCTGCTGTCGCAAAATGTGTTAAAATATATTTATAAAAGTAAAAGTATATTTTAAAAAATATATAAAGTTAAAACATATTATTAAAATTTTAAAGACTAAAGTATCCTTAAAATAATTATCCTCCCCCTACAAAATAAATAAATAAATAAATAAAAATAAAGCAAAATATGAAGCAAATGATTAAGCCTTTAATTATGACGGTAGTTAAGAAACGATTTTACAAGTCTGTCTTGCATTCCAATCACATTCGTTTATTTAATTGACAATTTTTACATTTACCAATTTTGCTATTTAGAACAGTAAATCCCGCCTATTTAGTTATTTTTTCCTTCTAGTGTTCGTTTTAAAGGTTCAAACTTTATCACCAGTAATCGATGAAGCAAATAGAACCTGTGCACATTTTTGTCAACAAAAAAAAAAAGGGGGGGTTTAACACGAATACTCAATCTCACATTTGCTTTCCCTTTCTGTATTCTTTTGTTTTGAAGAACGATGAAGGCGGGGCTTGCCTTCTTTAGAAAACAGGAATTCTTGTTGCTAACACTAATGTCTAAAAAGTGACATTTTTAATTCATTTCTTTGCGTTTGACGTTGTTTTAATATAATTTGACCCGTAAATAAAAAATAAACACATTTTGTTTAATTTTCCTTGTTATTTCTTAAGATTTGATTCGTTATCTCATGCAAAACTTTATAAGAGACGGCCCCCTAAACCACTCCAAAAGAAAGATTTATTTATATCTCGAAAACTAATAACTGGAATGAGCTGCAAATTTGCACACCCATATTTTTCAGCAGTATGATTCATTTTATGTAAAAAATAATATAATTTACAATTCATAATTTTTATGAATATGAATTTACTAATATTTTTCAGAATTAAAAATATTTTTCAGAATCAAAAGTAATGATGGATTATGTTTGGGTTTCTTCACTGCATCTCGTAATATATATATATATATATATATCGATCAAGTTATTTTTTGTGAAGATATTAATAAAACCAATGTAACTTTTAAAATGAGACAAAAAATACAAAAATGTAAAACCTTAAAAGTACATTTTAATTAAAAACATTAACACACAGGACAGACGTTTCGGCTAGAACACTAGCCCTCCTCGGTGTCAAACATACAAGCACAAACAACATTTACAAAAATTCATAATACATCATAGCAAGATTAAATATGCAGGAGGAATAGCTTTAGCCTCGTTCAAGGCAGAATGTTGCATTTTGGTAAAAGCGCCCTCTAGAAAAATACGGGATTCATAGATATTTATATTAGAAGCTAAAATTTTAAAATTTTCAAAATCCGGAATATGATCACTATTGAGAGAATGGATTACGTGTTTTGATTTTAAATCTCCTGTTTTATATGAGCGTTTATGTTCCTTTAATCCAATTTCACCTGTTCTGCCAGTTTCATCGATATATGTAGAATCACAATTTTTACAAGGAATACTAAAGATTACACCTAGACATTTAAGAGGGAGGACAGCGGGTTTAAAGTTTGTGAGAAAGTTACTAATACGGAGTTGAGGTTTAAAGCTAGTAGAGATATTAACCGTTCTAAGTAATTTAGAGATATTTTCAGAAATACCTTTATAATAAGGGGTAGTCGTACGATAAGTGGAATTTTTAACTTTAGGATAAACTGATTTATATGAAAAATATAACTCTTCTTTATGAATTCTTTTAATAAAACGAGGGGGGTAACCATTATTTTTTAAATCAGAAAACATTTTGGGTAGTTCAATATTTAATAATTCCGAATTACTACGATAATACTTTGCACGATGTAAAAGAGTACGAATGACTGCAAATTTATGCGATAAAGGATTAGCTGAATTGAAGTTAAGATAAAATAAAAAATAATGGTTACCCCCTCGTTTTATTAAAAGAATTATTAAAAGAATTAAATTATGTTTAATTTTATTATATTAATAAAAGTTTGAAATATGAATTTAACATTAGCACCTTCAAACTTTGAACGCTTATTACTCTATAAAAAAAAAAAAAAAAAGTAAAATATACAACCGATATACTTTTTCGCATCGTCGCGACCCCAGGAATTCAAATAAAAAATAAAAAATAGGGTGTTATCATTGAAAAAAATCAAAGTTGGTGCGCGTTTTAATTTGTAGACGACCCCCAATTAAAAATTTCATTTCATTTTCTAAAAGTACTAATAATTCTCAGTCGAATGATACCCATTCATTTTTGTGCATTGATTAGCAACGGAGTTACATCGAGTGCTGCGTATTTTTTTCCCCGACTGTACATCTATCTATCTATATATATATATATACACACAACAGAAAATTTAGTACAAATTAGTTTAAATTTTCTTAATCAAACTTAATCATTTCTTTACTTGTAAAATAACTTTTTTACAGAGGCACAGAACATTCAACAATGTAACTAGGACTACAAATATTTAGTAGGACGGCCGTCATTCACTATGTTTTTCTGTATATTTCGCTATGCTTTTCTGTGTATTTACAGTCAGTACTTTTTGAATAATATATATATATAAATACATTTTCTATGACTTTTGGATCCCTCAGTATATGTGTGAAAATATTTTCAAACATATTACAGTAAGTAATGAAAATATAATCATAAAGTTCAGAAATAAGAGTTATTAATGCCGAATTTACCTGGACAAAAATCAAATCAATTGAAAAAGAAGACTATAATGGGATTTCAAAAATTACAAAAAGGTAGAGTTCAAAATTTATAGGGGAAGAAAATCCTTTATTTCCAGAAAACAATAAAATCCCTTTAATATTGTTAAAAAAAAACAAGTTTTTTAAATGTCAATGTATTTTTAAGTGAATGCAATACGTATAATAAATTAACTTTTTATGTTATAGTTGATATAAACTTAAAAAATAAAAATAAATAGTTTTATGACTAATTTTTACATATTTGCCAACATTTAAAATTTTTTAATGATAATTGTTATTACCAGTAGTTTTAATACAAATATGGACCATTATATTTCCACGATTAAATTAAGCAAAAAAAAAAAAAAAAAAAACAGCTGTAGAAAATTTCTGGTATGAAGACTTTCATCGAAATCGGTAAATTTGTCAACTATGTCATTCTATTAGTACACTGTATTTTATAAAATAAAGTTTTTAATATTTAAATTATTTTTAAGTTGTTTAAATTAATTATTAAATATATGAAGTTCATAGATATATAGGTAGATATGTGATACATTAACATGTTAATTGTATTGTAATTTTTTAAAGGTTTAAATGAATTGCTAAAAAAAAATAAAAATAAAAATAAAAATAAAAAAGTGTATCATTAACAAATGAATTGTTGTTTTTATCGTTAAAAATATAAATAACTATAGTAATATTTTAATCAGGATGTCCAAAAATACTCAAAGCTTAAGGGGAAAAAAATTAAAAATATTTCTATTTAATAAAAATTAAATTGCAATATTTAAGAGTGCAATTTATAAAAATAAATAAGGGATTATCTTCGATTAGTTAAAAAATATCTAATATATTTCTTGATATTTTTAAATAAATAAATAAATAAATAAATAAATAAATAAATATATATATATATATATATATATATATATATATATATATATATATATATGTATATAACACTTTGTATCAAATGTAAAATTATTTTCTCTGTATCCTTTCAATCTGTAGATGTATGATGTAATCTAGCAAAGAGGAGGCCCGCATGTCATTCTTTTCCAAACAGTTTCTGAAAGTAATTTACTAAATGGAAGAAAGATTCTTTTTTCTTTTCACCCAATTCGATATATTTTTTTAATGATTAAAACTTCTATCAAAATTGTATTTCAAAGGTACGAAAGTAGAAGAAGAAAAAAAAAAAAGAAAAAGAAAAAAAGAAACATCTGCAATATTCTAAGAAAATTTAACCGAAAGCCGCAGTACTCAGAGTACAAAAAATTATTATTATCTCATTTCAAGTTATATATAATGTAACGATTATTTTAACATCTAATTATATTTCTATATTACTTTAAAATTATATATAATAGTTTAAATACTTTAAAATTGATAACATTCCTAAAATAGTAACAATAATAAGTAAAGTACTTATAATAAAAGAAATTATTTTGTTTTACAATAATTTTAATAGTTATTCATATTATTTTCAATCATTTTTCAGATTTTTTTTTTTTTTTTTTTTTTTCAATAAATTTAGTCTGCAACCTTATATACTAAACAAAACATTTAATTCCATGTTCATAGAAAAAAAATAATTAAAAAAAAAAAAAAAAAAAAAAAACCAGCGAGAAAGGTTAGGCTGAAGAAATGTGCAGCAAAATGCGTAATAGCTGGATGTAATTTTATTATCAGAACAAAATCTATCTATTCTAAAACAAGATATCTTTTCTTCTAAAAATGTCTTCTAAATTTGCATTCTAAAAATTCAAAAATCTTAAACAATTCATGTTTATGCCTTGAAAGGGTTCAACAGTTTAAAAAAAAAAAAAAAAAAAAAAAAAAAATCCTTTTTTTTTTTTGTTAAAAAGAAAAACGAATCACTGTTTTTTTTTTTTTTTTTTTTTTTTTTTTTTAACTTTCGGCAATAGAGATAAATTAACTAAGGTATCGAAAACCTTTTTTAGACAATGTGTATAAAAGAAAAAGTTTTTCAAAGAGAAATAATTCAAATTCTAAAATATCAAGCGATTATTTCAGAGGGGTATTTTAAAATTTCTAATTTGAAATAAATTTAGAGATTGATATTTTATGATATTTTGATACGTTTATTTTAACTTTATATTCGTTTAATAAAAGGCAAAGTCTTAGATATTTAATTTTAATATAAAAGTATACCTTTAGCTATTAAGATAAACTTCATTAACTTGAAAACTTTAAAGTTTAGAATTAAAAAGTTCTAGATACGTAAATTTTACTTTACATTAAAATACAAATGTAAAATGAAGTTCACTCGAAAGTGAATGGACATACACATTCCATTAAAATTCATGTGGCCAGTTGTGAAAACCTAAAATAACCACATTTTGCATCACGGACCACTGCGAAAGTTCTTGTGCAGAAAGATAGTCGGTGTGGTTCTGGAAGATATTCACTGGCATGTTTAGAAATTCTGAATCCAGTATCGTGACCAGCTGTGTTTATTTAAACACACAATTAATTGACACAATTTTTTGAACACACAATTTTTTAATTTTTTCATGGTTTGCATATTTCCAGCAGCCTCTTCATCTCTCATTTTGACAGGTAGAAATGTAAGATTTGTAAATAAAAAAGCAAGAAGTATTAAGTTCAATATTTTATTTTAATTCTTAAAATGGAGCGAGGAAGAATGTTTGATAACTCACTAGAATCTATTTTGCTAGTACTTGCATTGAAATATGTCTGATCTGGTGTATGTAGAATCTTGTTAAGCGTATAAACTTACCATTCAAAAAGCAACTCAAAATAAGTTTGTTGGTTTTGATTAACTTTAAAAAAAACATGTACAATGAACATTGGAATTTTTCATAAGCTCGCCAAGGCATTGAATACGCGATATTTTAATAGCTTGGAGTAGGGGATCAATTCGCAATCATTACCTTAAACCGTCTTCATAAAAATGTTCCATATACAGCTGAAACATCCGAACTTTGGAAATTTCACAGCTTTCCACCTAATATTTTCAGCTATTCTCCGAAACCATCTAATTTCAATTAACCTTTGTTGAACCGATGGCCCAGCTGTTCTGCGCTCAAAGCTGATAGATGGAAAGAGCAGGTTCGGTTTCAGGTCGCGTTCATCGACCTTTTCGTTTAGATATTTTCGTGATATTCTCAGAAACTCGCATAAATACAAGCTGAGACCAATTACAAAAACCCCAGAGGGTATTCTATCTACAGGCCTAAAAGTCTAGTATAGTCAACCGGCCTTAAGCCACATAACCACAACCACAACTTCAACTTAACTTCAAGGAAATTCAAAGCGTTTGACATTGGGTGTTTGAGCGTGTACCGACACACATCGTCACAACCTATAATTATATGTAGGAAAAATAAGTTAATTTATATGCGCTTTAACCGTTAAAATTCACTATATACACCTTTCAAGATTGCTAAAATGGTATCAGAATTAGAGGCATCGCTAACCATAAATATGGAAAAAGTAAAAAAAAAAAAATATATACCATGTTCATATTTTGGAAAATTTTCAGTTTTAAACATCTATATGTTAGCCTGATTAAATTGAAAAAAAAGTTTCTTTGACAGAATTTAATTTAGTATGACAGGACTGATCTGTATATTACAATCTCAAAGCCAACCTTAAAATAAATAAATAAATAGAAATTTAGAAGTCCTCACCAACTATTCAGAAGACATCACCGACATATAGTTTTACGAAGACATATAGCCATTTATTTAGAAACCATTTAAATACATATCCAGAAGAAAAAGCTAACAAATATTCAGAAGCCATAATCCCTACATGTCCTAAAGCTCTCACCAATAGTTATTCAAAAACCATAATTTATACATATCCTGATGTTATAGCCAATAAGTATTCAGAAGCCATAATCAATACATACGCAGAAGCCACAATCAATACATATTTACAAAGATATCGCTAACACATAGAAGGCATTATCAATATATATTCAGAAGATATCACGAACAAATATACTGAAGCCATCATCAATGCATATTTGGAAGATATAACCAAAAAAAAAAAAAAAAACAGTAGCGATCATCAGTATATATTTAGAAGATATCGCCAAATAATATCCAGAAGCCAGCATCAATATATATTGAGAAGATAACGCCAACTATTATAGAGAAACCATCTTTAATACATATTCAGAAGATATCGACAACAATATCCAGAAACCATCATCAACAAAATTCAGAAAATATTACCAACAAATATTCAGTAGCCATCCTATTTATGAATGTTGATGGTCTCGAATACACAGATCGGTAATTGTTTTATACATTCAGTTAAAGAAGAATTTCTATTTAAACAGTAGGTTTTGAAAAATGTAAAAATTTTTACGGATTTTACAAAATATTTAATGATATATATAAAGAAATTAAATGATAAAATCGCATATTGCAGGCATCTTGGTAAATATGAAGTGGAACAACACAAAATGGTAACAACGCAAAATCGCAGATTGAAAGAAATAGTCCTATTGTACTAATAAATAATAAAATTAACCTAAATATTTATACATGTAGAGCATATATATTATTAAAACATGTACCATTGAAAATGATTTACCAAAATGCAAATATATATATATATATATATCCATATACTTTTTCCTTTTTTCTAGTCTTCTGTTCTATAGTTTTACATTTCCTTATTGCTATAGCTTCTTCATGTTTCCTCTTCTTTTAAATAGTTGTTTCTTTTTACTAGCAGAACTTCTTTCAGCTGCCATTCAGACCTAAATTCCCTTTTATTTTCTTTCTGCTACCACTTAAAGAGGTTCTTTATTTTCATAAATGCAGCCTGTCTTTTTCGTGTCTAAATGAAATAAAATATTTTGAAGCGTTAATTATTTCTTTTATCATTTATAGAACATCCTTACTTCTTGTAGATTGCGCTAATTTTAAGACATATTATAATTGTAAAATCAAGATAAACCTTTTCAGTAATATAATGAATTGGAGTAAACGTATATTCAGATTGTGTATGAAATCGCGATATTAAAAATAAATATATAAATAAAAACTTTATATATTTAAAGAGTAGCTTAAGCAACTTATATATTTCTAGGATTTTGTTTTATTTCATTTTTCACATAAGTGTATAAACACTACTTCATTTTAATAAATTCGCTTATAGCTTATACAAGAAAAGTAAAGGTTTAAAGTAATTTGAAGTAATCTGAAAATGTTAGAATAATTTCATGTAATTTACAAAAACTAGTATAAAACATAATTTTTATCGTTAGAAAAAAAAAAAAAAAAAAAAAAAACATGCATTTTTCAGCAAATTTATCAAGATTTTTTTTTTCTTTTTAAACCGAGTCTGTGATAGTTGAAATATAGCATGTCACTTATCCGTCCAAAAAAATATGTGTTGAAGCCAACTACATGTCATCGTATCGTACAAAAAAAAAAAAAAAAAAAAAAAAAAAAACACATTCTCATGTATCTTTTAGAATAAATTGACTTTTCAAAAAATAATGAAAAAAAATTAAATTTATGCAAACAATTTAAGGTTTGAAGTATGTCATGCAACGATAACAAGATAAATATCTCATGTAAATATTCTTAAAAGATTAAAAAATTGTTTCAACTTGCCATTATTTTTTCTCTTCTTTTATAAAATATTTTACTCTAAAAGAAGTTTCATTTTTTAGAAAGACTTTTTTTTTTTTTTTTTCCTTTACTTTTTCTTTTCTTGTATAAATTACAATGTCCAAATAAAAATTGAAACTTTCTTTTTATATGTTTTCAGGAAAGATTACAAAACCAAATGGTTTTTGATTAAATTCAGATTAAAGTAGAAAATTTTATTTAGGATAAACTACGTCTTTAATTATTGTGTTTTAGTAGATAACTGTCATATAATAAATTCTTTTTATTATATGTTTAATGATATATTTCGTGACAATACTCTAGAAAACTTCGCTTATATTTACCGCTTGCATGTTGTGATGCATAAAATCAATCTTTTATGCGGTTATATTTCTTTTTCTTAAAATAATAATAATAATAATAATAATAATTAGTAATATTTTTTATTTGTGTTTACGTAATTTTGGCAAATAATATCACAATTAAAAGGAAAGTATCTTGTATAACTATCCAAATATTTTTGGAAATAAAATATACTCTTTTTCATAGTTTTACTCAATATTGATAATAATAATAATAATAATAATAATAATGTGGAAAGCATAAAAATGTCTAAGTTTAGACATCAAGAAATTATGTAACACAAAACTGAATTAATTTTTTGCAGTGACACACACAAAATAAATAAATAAATAAATTAATTAATTAATTAATTAATGACTCAATTAATAATAATAAATAAATAAATAAATAAATAAATATTGAACATTTTTTTATGCTTCCATAAAACATATATTTGTAAAAACATAAACTTTGTTTAATCCTTTGTCTACTGATTTATGAGTTAGATAAAATATGTATTTGAAACATATTTTTTAGTTACTTAACAGTGTTTTCTATAATCAATAGAAATTATGCACATGCCCTCATCATAATATTTAATGATGATTTAGTGTACCACTGGTGTTAGTTTAGTGTACCACTGGTATATAGAGGTCAAAAGAGATTTGTGCCATTAAAAATGTATTTATTTTTTATGTTCCGTATATTATTTATAAGATTCATGGGAAAATCTTGAGGTAATTTAGGAAACCTTTATAGTACACATGAAGATCTTGAAATATGCCAAGCAAAAACAGCGAGATCATTCTATAAAATCCTTTCTGGTGCAAACGCGGCGACATGTAGCGTTTAGTGCTTTGAAGTGAGATTACTTATAAATATTTATCACGTATCTCCCATAAATGCAGTTCTGTACGTTTTTAAACTACTGGTACTTTAAAGTACCATGGGTATATAAAGGTTTAAATAGCAAAACGATTTGTTAATTCAACAAAACATTTTTTTTTTTTTTTTTTTTTTTTTTAATAGCTTCAACAAAAAAAAAAAAAAAAAAAATCAGCCTGTATAGGTGTGATGTGTATTATTTATTTTCCATGAATCATAATAAAATGTTAACAAAATTTAAGAGCTTCGTCGACTACATGCTTATGCAGGATGCATTGACCTACAGGAATTTTCATTATTAGACATCGTTCTATTAAAGAGAAAAAATCTGGAGTGACACCACTCAACTTTCAAAACATTAAGTAATTAACGGTTGTAAAAATAAATTAAAGTAAAAGAAGTTATTAAATAAACAAAATAGAAAATCATAATAGGGAATGTGAGTATTTTTCTCTGTGCTACGAAACCGAACTTTCTCAACTCAAAAACTTTATGAACTGACAAACTTTTTCGAACTCTGTTATTTTTATTACTGTTTATTTTATTTTTATTTTTTTACTGGCAACAGCCACGTTTTTGTTTTCTTTTTATGTAGATTCAGAGTTGATTTGGTTTTGAGATGATAGAACGCTGAAATAATGTACGACATAAATGTAATATATTTTATAGTCTAAACTTAAATGTATAATTATGTAAATAATTCATTAAATCATCGTGTTTTTAATCTTTAAAAGTCATGAAGTGATTTAAAGTCTTTATAATTCGGCAAGAAAGCTACCAAGAAAAGCAAATCAGCTACCCTCACCGGTGCATTCAGGTAAGAATAATTTTACAGTTCTGCTACATATCTGAAAACTAGCAGTGAGGACACGTCCAGAATGTTGGAGGGATGCCAGCTTGTCCGACAGTTTGAAATTTGGAAAACATCCAGTAAACCCGAGCTCTGTTATTGCTCGTTTTCCCTGAGTCAGATGACTGTCACCCCTATTTTAGCATTGGACTCGTTGAGTTAGCACTTGCACAGATGCTTCCATGGTTTCATGAAATGTGGTCGAAGTATGCCTATTCTTTTCTTAGATGCTACATTTTATCTAGCTCCCTAACAGGGAAAAGTTGTTTTGCTTATTTATTTGATATTGAATAATGACGTTTATAATAAAAGAGATAATGATTTAAAAAACGTTCAGTCTAAAGTGTATTGCGTAACATAAGTAGAATTTCAATATAAAGAAAGAATAAATAATGGTATTTTTATATGAACAGATAATTAATTTAAAGTGATTTGTTTCTGTTGATAGTTTTATTTACTGCAAAGAAATAATTTTAATTGTAAAACTGAATGTAATAAAGGATACCGAATGTATGTTTAATGAAATTAACATAAGTTATAGAACTTGCTACCCTTTTTACATATTATGGATGTAGTAATTAAAGCTAAACATTCTACGGTTAGAACGCAGACGACACAGATATTTAAGAAAATCAAACTAAATTAGTTGAAAATAATTATTCTGAAGACGACCTTGAAGAATTTCTTGCCGAATTAGATCTTAAAGAAAATGAATTAAATAATTTAGATGCTGAGATATTTTCGAATATTGCTAATGAAAATGAAGTTGAATTCGAGGTACTAAAACGTGAGGAATACAACATGGGCATTGTCATAAATAAGTATAAAGTTAAAAAAGCACTTTTTAAATTACAAAAAACGCTCGTTCCTATTTTAATACAAATTAATAAGATTGAAGAGAGTGCAATAGTTCGCCCGTCCGAATCACCTTACGTGAATCTCCCTCGCCTTAATATAGAAAATTTCAATGGCAATCCGTCTGATTGGCAGAGATTTTATTATCAGTTTGATTCAGCTACAAATAAAAATTTCGCAATTTATAATGTCTATAAATTTAATTACCTTCACAGTTATTTGACAGGTGCGGCGTCCGACGCGATAAAAGGTTTTAGCTTAAAGAATAATAACTATCAGTCTGCAATAGAAACTTTAAAAGAAAGATTAAAAAAAAAAAAAAAAAAAAAAAAAACAGTAGCTAGTAATTATCATTTAAATAAGCTTCTGAATTTAACTCCTGTTAAAAAATCAAATGATGTAATTGCTCTTAGGAAATTGTTAGATACTTGTCAGACTGAAATTAGAAATTTAGATGCGTTAGAATTAAAATCTGATAATTACACTGGTCTACAGTGGTTCGGTAACAACGGTCAAATTATTATTTTTATTATTAATTCCAATTTTTATTTAAATATCTGCAAGTAAAAAAATCCCACCACGTCACATTTTTCTGTTAGAGTATCAGAAAATGGCCATGTTCAAGATTTTTTTATCATTTTCACAGTATCACAGGTGAAACCCTTCTTGCTGGCAACCCAGAGTCCTGGCAACCATGTTTGTTCCACTTTTTTGTTAAAGCATCAGAAAATGGCAAATTTCACTATTTTTTTTATGATTTTTACAATACAATCGACAGCAAAAATATCCGAGTACTAGCCAATAATTCCGATATCAAAAAAGTACATTTAACAAAGCAGGATTAAGTGTACTTTTTTTAGACAGGGGTTATTGCTAGTGCTCAGATACTTTTGCTGCCGACTGTATCCCGCATGGTAACCTTTCATGCTATCAACCCTGCCTCCTGGCCATCCTTTCTGCTGGCAATCCCTGTTTGGCAACCCTGTATTCGTACCTTATCTTTTTTTTTTTTTTTTTTTTCTGGTTTTCTAGTTAATATTCTTTGTTAAGTATGATTGTGCTGTTTTATAGCTAAAGTTTCATCTTCAAAATAGCAAGTTTTCAGTGTAGAACTTGTAAAACCGTACCTGATAAGTTTTGCTGTACTTGTGAACTATTCATATTAAAATCACAAGATAGACATTTAACACAAGACGTAAAAAAGCCTACTTTTTGTATTACGGTTTTAAAATAACAAATAATAACAATTCAATCATTTAGTGTATTTTCCATGTGTTTATGTTCTACTTAGTCTACAATATGTATATTATCTCCATATTAACTGTATCCCATGCTAAATTAATAATACTGATAGTAATAATGCACGTCTTCTAAAAACTTTTGTACATTGCTTCCAGTACAGATTAAATAATCATAACAAAAAAAAAAAAAAAAAAACTGTACGTGTTACAGATTTTTCACTATTATTTTTTAATTCTGCACTACAAAATTAGTTGAAAATAGTTAATTTCATTTCTGTTACCCCTAATTTTTTTTTTTTTTTTTTTTTTTTTTGTCGACTAGTGTTATGGTTCACTACTCTGTCCAATATTGATTATTTTATTGCCTCAGGATATTGTTTTGGAAAATGCAAAACAATGCGATTTAGATGAAAATTGGGAAGTTTCAAGGGATCTTAATATTTTAAAAACTGAAATAACATACAGGGAGAAGACTCAGTTTCTGACAAAGTATAGTCGCGAAAGAGAATTTAGTTCTGAATCAAATTCTTCCTTCCAAATTGCGAAAAACGAAAAGCTTTCAAGTAATAAGATTGCTTCTAAATATCCAACTGCTTCTAATTTTTTTAATGATACAGGTAAAAGTTCTAATTCATGTTTCGCTTGTTATGGTGAAAACCACGTTTTAACTGAATATAAAGGTTTTTTAGCTGTCCATTACAGACAAAGAAAGATTTTTTAATGAAATATGGATATTGTTTCAAATGTTTAAAACGGCGGCATACCACGAAATTACGTAGATGTGAGGTAAAATGCGAAGCGTGAAACAAAAGACATTTAAAAATTATGTGTTCGGAATCTAAAACAGATAGCCAAGTTGCGAATAAGAAACAAGTTTCTAAAGAAAGCGAGGTCACTAATGATAAAGTGCTGTTAAATAGAATTATTTGAAAGATGAAACAAACTGCGTCTGTTAAATTAAGTAATGGTAAAAAAGAAATACCTTTTAGGGTAATTTTTGATGCAGAATCAATGCGTAGTTACGCAACTAAAAAAAAATATTTCTAAAATGGGTTACAATTTATTAGAACAAGAGAAAATGACACACAGCCTTTTCGGATGCGTTGAAGAAACTAGAACACATAACCGTTATAGAATACAGATAAGTTCTCTCTGGAGATCATTTATATACTATTGAGGTCTAAGACTAGGTAGAAATCTGTTCTAATATTCCTAAAATTTGAAATGACCCGTGGGTAAGGGAAGCTGAACAGAATGGAGTAACATTTTCAGATCTTGAAAGTTTTAATAAAACTCTTGACAGAAAGAAAAGTATTAATATAAATATTGGTACAGATATTTATGGAAAACATTTGACGGATAATTATAAAATGTTATCAAGTTGCTGCAGAAACTCTACTGGGATGGAACTTAAAGGGTAAAATTACTAAAATTAATTCTAATAGAGATTGCTCTATGCTTGCAGTTTCTTTATTTGCTAGAATCAAAAATGAAAAAATCAGTGACTTATGGGAATTAAATATTTTGGCACAATGGATCCCGCAGAAATTAAAAAGAGATAATTTGAATAAATAAACTCTAGATTTATTTAATACAACAGTTAAATGGGATTCGAACTGAAGGTACATTGTTTCTCTTCCATGGCTTAAAAATCATCCTCCAATACCCTCAAATTGCAAATTATCAGAAGAAAGATTATTATCAACATTGAGATCATTGAAAACTTCTGAAAATTTAGACACATACCAAACTGTATTTGAAGACTTTCTACATGAAAATATAATAAAGAAAGTATCTGATTTTCTACCTCACAGAGCTGTAGTAAGGCAACATGCCACAACACCCGTGCGTCGTGTCTTCGACGCTTCACCCAAGGAGAAATTTCCCTATTCATTAAATGACTGTCTCGCAAAAGGTCCAAATTTAATCGAATTAATGCATGCAATTTTCCATAGATTCAAAGTATTAAAAATAGGAATAAGTGCAGATATTAAAAAAGCTTTTTGCCAGATAGGTTTGAACAAGAACGATCAGAACTTTTCCAATTTTTTTCGTTCGAAGATGGTGACTGAAATAAGTTACAAGTATATCAACAATGTCGCGTTGTTTTTGGGCAAAACGCTTCTCGATTTTTAATAGCTGGAACTTTAAATCATTTATTTGACAGAATAGAAGAACCTTACAAAGATATAGATAACAAACTGAAAATGCCATTTCATGTAGATAACAGTATTTCCAATGTAGACAGTTCAGAAGAATCGCGAGAATTCATAAAAATATCAAGACAAATTTTGGCATCAACTCCGTTTGATCTTTGAGGTTGGCAGTATACACAAAATTATGAAAATTTACTAGAGGAAAATTTTCTTAACGCCATGAAGAAAATTCTGATATAGCAATTTTGGGGCTGATCTGAAATAAGAAAGATGACACGATAAGATTGATGAATTCATGCAATGATAAGGAAGAACCTAAATCAATCACAAAGAGATCAATTTTTTCTGTGATTAATAAAACATTCGATCCCATCGGTTATACGAGTCCAGCCATCTTGATGCCAAAACTCATTCTACAAAAATGTCGGAAAGAAAATTTTAATTGGAATTCTTTGTTGACAAAAGAAATAACAACTTCCTTTAGAAAATGGAAAGAAGAACTAGAATTATTAAGAAATATAAAGATCCCTCGCAGAACTTTAGAATTCGACTTAAGTGACAGTGGAAAACAGCTTCATGTATTTTGTGACAGTACCAAAATTGCCTATGCCACATGCATTTTCTTAAGAATACAGAGTGGTGAAAATATGTCTTGTCAGCTTATTCAAACAAAAACAAGAGTGTCTCCCCAAAAAGAAGTTACGATCCCGCGTTCAAAGTTACTTACTTTGTTTAATTGGCGCAAGACTAGCCGGTACGATTATCGAAGAAATGAAATTTGATAATCTCAAAACCTTCTATTAGTCGGATGCTAAGCATGCTTTATATTGGATAAAGAATGACGATGGTTGGGTTTCTTCTGTACAGAACAGAGTAACAGAAATCAGAAGACTGACGAATGTCGATGATTGACATTATGTTCCTGGTCAAATTAACTCAGACTACTTACCTTTGAGGGGTTGCTCACCAGATGCCTTAAAGAAGTCAGAGTGGTGGAATGGTCCTGAGTGGTTAAATAGACGCCCGACTTTTGGCCTAAAAGTGACATTCTTCCTGATGATGAAGTTACATACTCAGAAAAAAGAAAAAATGTTGCGACAGCTCTTGTTGTTTCCTCTCCAGAATTTTATCTTTGTAAAAATTGTTCCTCATAACAAAAGATGATAAAAGTTATAGCTCGAGTTCTTGGATTTTGTGAAATTGCAAAGAAGTCGAAAAAAACCCACATATTATCTAACTTAACAGTCGAAGAACTTTATAAAGCGGAAGATGCAGTGCTAAAATATGCAGAAAAGAGATGTTTTTTTAATCAATCTAAGAACAAATTTAACTTTCCGACATTTATTGAAGAGAAACAAATTATTAGAGTCAATACCAGAATTCCAATGGGAGAAGACTCACGTAATTTCAGATATTCAATTGTCTTACCAGCAGATCATAATATAACATCCAGAATAATTCAAGAAAAGCACAAATAAATTTATCATATAGGAGTTTAGATTCTTATGTCAAATTTAAGAGAAGCATTTTGGATAATTGGAAACAGAAGAACAATTTGGAAAATTCTGCAAAGATGCATTCAATGCAAAATATTCTCCTGAGAAGCAATAGAAGTTTTGAGAGCTCCACTTCCTGAAGACAGAGAAAGAGATGCTAGTTTATTCGAAATTGTTGGTATCGACCTATCTGGTCATTTGTTTTTAAAAGATGGACATAAATGCTGGATAGTTTTGTACACTTGTGCCATTTACCGATGTGTACATTTAGAATTAGCAACATTCCTATCAACTGAAAACTTCCTTCAAACGTTAAGGCGCTTTATAGCGAGAAGAGGCCAACCACACACTGTATACAGTGACAATGGAATAAATCTAGTTGCAGCTAGCACGGAATTAAGTTCTATAGATTAGAAACAAATAGAATATTACTCAACTGTAAAAAAAAAATAACTAGAAGCTCGACCCCTAACCAGCTCCGTTGTGGGGAGGCTTTTGAGAACGTTTAACAAGAACTGTAAAAGCTATTTTGAAGAGAATTCTTGGAAAAGCGCAGCTTGACTAAGAAAATCTATATACTTTGATTTATGATACAGAAAGTATAGTATGCGCGACCTCTCACATACATGTCGGAAGGTCCAAATGACTTAACACCCTGCTCTCACGAAATGTTCTTAAATGACATACATAAAATAGGAGTCCCAGATATAGAATTGATTGATGAAGCGAAGTTGAAGAAGAGATATGCCTATCGCCAAAAGTTAAGAGAAGATCTTCGACAAAGATTCCGTAATGAATATTTAGGAACACTTCGAGAATTTGCTTCGGTAAAATTATCTACCACATTTAAAGAAGGTGATTTAGCGAAATGATAATCTAAAACGTTTTCAGTGGCTTATGGTTAAAGTATGGAAATTGCATAAAGGCAGAGATGAACAGTTTCGTGTAGCAAGATTGAAAATTAAAAATAGTAAACTGTTACGTCCATGTCAACGTTTGTGCCCCTTGGAACTTTGTGAGGAATGCTACCCTAAACTTCAATAACAAACCCGATATGTCTGCTTAGTGCAACCAGTGCTTCGCTTTGGTATGGACAATAACGATACAGGTTGGGCATATCGTATGTCATTCCCTTATCAAGGTGGGGAGGATGTTACGAAACCGAACTTTCTCAGCTCTAAAATTTTATAAACTGACAATTTTTTTTTTAACTCTGTCATTTTTATTAGAGTTTATTTCTTTTTTTTTTATTGGCAACAGCCACGTTTTGTTTTCTTTTTATGTAGATTCAGAATTGATTTGGTTTTGAGATAATAGAACGCTGAACTGGCGTACGACATAATTGTAATGTATATTTTATAGTCTAAACTTAAATGTATAAGTAGGTAAATAATTCATTAAAGTATCGTATTTTTTATTCTTTAAGAGTCATGAAGTGATTTAAAGTCTTTATAATTCGGCAAGAAACTTTCCAAGAAAAGCAAATCAGCTGCCCTGACCAATTCATTCAGGTAAGAATAATCTAACCACCTATTTATTCCTTTCACTGTATTGTATGTTCTTTAAATTAACGCTATTGCCCGTCAAATAATTTGAGCCCATAGATCATAATGATAAACAAATTTTCGTTGTGTCCCTGTAAAAATCTATAAGTGCTAGTTTCACCAAAATCTACACAGTGTGCGCGACGGGGACTTAGATTATGTATATCAATTTTCAGCTCAATCGGATGAGGCGTTTAGACGCTATCGTACCTTGTTTTTACCAATTTCTGCTGATTTTTTGGCTATAAATTTTACTTTTAGTGAGGAAAGGATTATTTTAACTTTTAAATATCTTCTGAGGGGCTACAGAATTGGAAAATTCTAAAACGTAAACATCTGTGGCAAGGGGATTTTTTTGTTTTTAGTGCTAGAGGCCTATTTCAGTCGGTACAGTTGTCGAATTTTTATACGTCACTCTTAATTAGTGTTAAGGGCCTATTTCAGTCGGTTTATTGAATGGGGATTTATTGAATGAACACAATGAACACAATGAACACATCGAACACAATGCTTTGAAATACTTTCGGGTGTCCCTGTACACAAACCAGTATAGGTATAAACTCCATTTTCAATAGGGACCGTCCAATAATGAACTTGAATAACATATGTCAGTTTCAAGAAATTCCATAAATATTTACGGGAGTTAGAGTGCGGACAGACAGACAGACAGACAGATGGACAAACCGAAGTCAAAAACACTTTTCAACCTTGTTGGAAAGTGTTAACTAGTGGATCTGCAGATCAGGAGCATCAACGTTCTATTTGCATCGGACATTATTCAATGGGTCATTTTTCTTTATTCCTTATTATATAATAGTATATATATGTATTCGATCGACTTATTACCATAATCAGATACATTCCTACAGGGGGGGGGGGGCTGCCGCCTCCCTCAACCCCCTGCTGTATCTCTCTTTGTATACCTATTTGCATATCATATAAAGTGTTACGAAATTGTAAATAATTGCATTTATTTTTATATAAATTCTTTCAAAGAGGCATAGAAAGTCGATAAAATGCTAATTTTGTGCATTTCTAGTCGTTTTAGCGTTAAAATAGCCTAATTTTCCTTTTAAAACGCATTAAAAAGCTCCAATAAGGGAAGAAAGGGATTTGGCGACTGTTTTCCACCTTGGCGACTTTTTTGGCGACCTTGGCGAGAAAATCCTTATTAGGGATATACCAAATATGGAAACTCTAATCTCACAGGCTGATGAGATACGAGAATTTTCCAGAACAGTCTGTGTTCCGATAGAATAGTATAAAAGGAGCATTTTTTTAGCCAAGGCGGCCAATCTCGGATCTGTGTCAGTTTCGTCAAATGCTTGCATTGCTTTGAGCCTCTTTGAATGAGACTTGCTTTATGTGTTATTGATAAACAGTTTGTAATGTTGTTTTGCTGTTAACGGCTGTTGTTTAAGCTATGTTTACTGGTTGAATTGAAGCTGATACTTGGTTTATAGACCTGTATTTTTCTGGAACCTTCTGTGAATAAATCACTGAATTTTTTATAGTTTCGTCTTTCATTCTAGGGCAACTTACGAACCCCCAAGTACGAAACAATACGTATTCTTAATAAACGACGGTCTTGTGCTATTTCCCAGAAATTCATAAATACCAAATTTCATAACTATCAAATTTCATACAAAAAAAATTATATAGCATATTGGAAATATTTTGCGTAACATTTAAACTAATTATCAGTTCTATGCCCCCAATTTTCAACAGGAAAACATGCTTTTAAAATTCAAATAAAATTTCATTATATTTGATGGGGATGTAACCATGTTAAAATACGCTTTTAAGAAATACCGACTATAGACCGTAATAGTACAAAATTCCTTTATGTATACCAGAAAAGTAGTCACAGTCATTATAAATGCCAATAATAAGAATAAACCTGATTAATTATAACTCATTAATTTTTCAAACTAATTTGACATCATTTGGATGATTACAGTACATACACGGAATTATTTTGTGTGGTTCCATAAATTATTTAGTCTATACATAACCTTTTTTAAGAGTAAACATGATTCTAAGCATCTTTATAATGTATGTTAACTTTATTACGTTCAATTCAGCATAAACGCATTAAAGTGCGCGCTTAAATTAAAAATTTGTCCATAGGCTCTAATGTTACGAAATTTTTTCGTGTGTCTTTGTAAAGGAACCATAAACATTGTATACACCAGTAAAAACTATTCAGCTTATTTTGCGTTTAAAATTAATAATTGTTCCAAATTTAACATCGTTTGGATGACTACGTGACATTGTCAGAACACTTTTGTAACGTCCTGTACATTAATTAGAAAGCTTAAGAGCACATATTTTCTTCAGACAACATAAGTTTAAACATCTTACTCACGTTCGCTAGTTTCATTTTCTTCATTGCAAAGTAATGATATTAAAATGCGTTTAAAAGAAATTTACCCCATACCCCGTAATATTAAGAATTTTGGCATGTCCCTGTACACAGTTTATAAAAAATATAGCAATAAAAATTATACAACTGCTTATATGCAAAGCTAGAATGTGGGCGCCAATTTGCAAGTCAATCGAAGGATTTTTGCGGCCGCTATTGCGGTACATACAAATTCTTCCCATAGGCCGTAAAGATAAGAACAACTTGGCGTGTCCCTGTACACGAACGAAAAATGGAATACACACCTAACACTATAAAGCTAATTTCGTTGGGCTCATGAATATGTGTACCAAATTGCAAGTCAATAGCGTTATTTTGGGGGCCGCAATCGCGGTACATACAAATTCTTCCCATAGGCCGTAATGATAAAAAAAACTTTGGCGTGTCCCTGTATACGAACTGCAAATGGAATGCACACCCAAAACTATACAGCTAATTTCGTGGGGATCATGAACAAGTGTACAAAATTTCAAGAGAATAGCGTGATTTTTGCGGCCGCTATCGCACGACAGACAGACAGACAGACGGACAGACGGAACCCAAAATCCTTTTGAGTCTGAACAACAGAGGGCCTCCATTGACGTTACGGCAAAAATTGGAAGTCAATAGCTTGATTTTTGCGGTGGCTATCGCGGTACATACTGATTCTTCCCATAGGCCGTAATGATAGAAAATCTTTTGCGTGTCCCTGTACACGAACTACAAATGGAATACACACCTAAAACTATACAGCTTATTCCGTTGGACTCATGAACATGTGTACCAAATTGCAAGTCAATAGCATGATTTTTGTGGCCGCTATCGTGGTACACATAAATTCCTCCCATAGGTCGTAATGATAAGAAAAACTTTGGCGTGTCCCTGTACACGAATTACAAATGGAATATACACCCAAAACTATACAGCTGATTTCGTGGGGCATATAAATACCTGTACCAATTTGCAAGTCGATAGCGTGATTTTTGTGGCTGCTATCGCGATACATACAAATTTCTCCCATAGGCCGTAATGATAAGAGAAACTTCGGCGTGTCCCTGTATACGAACTACAAATGGAATACATACCAAAAACTATACAGCTGAGCTGATTTCGTGGGGCTCATGAACATGTGTACCAAATTTCAAGTCAATAGCGCTATTTTTGCGGCCGCTATCGCGCGAGAGACAGACAGACAGACACACAGACAGAGCCCAAATCCGTTTTGAGCCTCAACAGAGGGCCTCCACTGACGTTTCGGCAATGACGTTTATCTGAGGTCATTAATTTTGTATTGAATTATTACGTGTAAAAAAATAAAATGACACTCATGAGAAGACAAAGGAAAAGATTATAAAATATTAAAATATTTATCTCATTTTTTCTAGCATTTTAAATAAATTTAATGTAACATCTACGAAAAGGAAATATCTTTATTTTTATGTAAAACTAAATCATAATATATATATATATAATAAAACGGAAGTTATAATAGCCTTAAAATTTTTAATTTACTTTATTTATTTTTAAAATACTAATTTAAATTAATCGAATAATCTTACATGATGTTTTTTTCTCTTGATTTTATAGCCGCAAAATAACTTGAGCAAAGCTTTAGTATACAGTCGGCTGCAAAATTATTCGAGCACTAGCCAATAATTCCTATATTTAAAAAGTACACTTAAGACTGTTTTGCTAAGTAAATCCTTGTCGAATCATGGTCTTAGACTGATTAAGAACAGGACTAGACAAGGATTTATTTAACAAAGCTGTATTAAGTGTACTTTTTTTTGGCAAGGATTATTGCTAGTGCTCGAATAATTTTGCAGCCGACTGTAGGTTTCCTTGGCGACTTTTATTACTTCTTCCAATTCGGTGATAAATTAAAATGGCTGTCCCAATTGCTTAAGTAAATCCCTTTGCGAAAATCTTCGTAGCTAATTCGGTGACAGATTTCCAATTTCACCAAGGTATTTTAAAGCCCCAAAGTGAATGAATATTTTGTTTATTTTAAATTAACCGTCTTTCAAATCAACATGGAGAAACTCAAATAAAAAAAATTATTTTAAATTTCGTCGTCAGCTGTATATCATAGCACTTGGCCATGATTCTGATTTGCTGAAAATAGTCGCTAATCAAAATATAAGGTAATTCGAGGAAATTGTAATGACTTCAGACTAATGACTTTAAGACTCACGAGAGGGCGCTGTTTGTTCAGCACGGTGAAAAGACTTTCGGATTGAAGAGAGACTTGAGTATATAGTTTGGTTTTAGAAGGAAATGATGCAACGCCGAATATAGCGGGTGCCTGGCTGGAGTGCCGTTCATGTTTATTATTTTTGGTCCAAAGATTATCGACCATTTTATGCAATATGTGTTACGTGTTTTCGTTTACCTTTTATGTATGTGTGTTTGTGTCGTATAGTGTTTGTAAATGAGAAATAAAAAAAATATTTCTCTAAAGAAAAGCAATCTTCTCTTGATGATTACAAGCCTACGATACATCACAGACTAGTTATATGGTGGCAGCTAATGGTATACGTCCGACGCTACAAAGATACGCTACTAAAGGGGTAAGTGCCTTTATGTATGAAACAGTGCCTTGATTTAAAAATAATATAATAAATACCTCAGTCCTTGTATTAGAACGTGAGAAAATATTCTTTTTTTAAAAAGGTACTTTAATTCAGATTATGTATTTAAATCATGAATCATATAGCACTGCTTATCCCTATTCATTTAGTAAAAGTATTATTTTAAGATAAATTATTATTGTAGAGAAAAATATGTATTATTAACCTAATTCATCCGTTGTTTAAAAGAAATAAAAAAGAAGGAAATCTTTCGTTTTTTTGTCGATGTGTTTCAAAAAAAAAATAAATAAATAAATAAAAAAAATAAATAAATAAAGTTGATGAATCAGTGAAAAATAAATAAATATATATATTTTTCTTTTGTTTGATGGTATATTCCTAATAATAATAATAAAAAAAAAAAACTTACTGTAGAGTAAGTACATTTTGAAAAGAATTTCGGTTTTAAACGGAATGACAAATTATTAGAACATGTTTAAAGTATCTGTTCTGTAATTAAAGTTAAATAAAGAATAGATATTCTTTTTTTAGAGCTTTGAGAAAAAAAAAAAAGAATGTATTTATTATCGAATTAAAAAGAATAAAAATGTTGAATGATTCATATTAATGTGCATTTCAGGTCATTTTTATTTCTGATATTTTATTGGATTTATTTTTCTTTATGTCTCTTTTTACTGATTTGGTATTTCTTTGCTTAATAATAAAAAAATAAATGGGTAAATAAAGAGTGAAGGAAGGATAAAAATAAAAAAGAATTTAGTTTCGATTTCATGTAAAATGAATTTGTTCGTGTTTGGAACAAAATATTTTGGTTTCGATTTGAAGTAAAATAGTAGTTTCTGTTTCAAATGAAGTGTTTAACAATTAGATGTTCATTCTATTTCTTAATATTAATTACTATGGTAATTTATGTTACATAAATCTAATTTTGTGGAACTTACCTTTTTTTTTTGATAAAGAGAAGAGTTTCGGTTTCGAAACGAAACTATTGGTTTTTTTTTTTTTTTTTTTTTTTTTTTTTTTTTTTTTTTTTTGGGGGGGGGGGGGGTTGAAGAAAAATATTAATTATTCTGTTTCCTGAGAAATATGTGTGCAAAAAGAATCAAATAGTTTTGCAAATAAATTAATTTATTTCTGTTTTGATTTGAAATAATGATTGTGTAGGAAACAAGTAGTACTTAGTATGAGAACATACTTGGTTTAAAATATTATTTTGAATGTTATTTTTGAATATATGATTTATTTAATAAAAGAAATTTGGGTGATTAAAAATGTTCACGTATTCTGTTCTTTAAGAAGAAAAGTGTTTCTTTTTATGAAATATATATATATATATTAAAAAAAAAAAAAAAAGTGTTCTCTTAAATAGAGAAAAATAAGGTATTTTTCATAAGTAGATACCATTTACGGTATTAGATATTATTTTTTAATTAATTGCAAAGGTTAATTACCCTTAGTATCCTTTTTTAGTGTGTGTTTGATTGATTTTTGGAAAAAAAAATCTGATTATTTTATTTGTTTATATTTTATTATCGTTTTGAGAGCATTCTGGTTTTGTTTTGGGTTTACAAACATGGCAAAAGCTCGAAAACATGAATTGGTTCAAATTTGTGAGGAAATCGGTGTTGAAGTAGATACTTCCAGTAGAGTTATTGACATCAAGAAATTAATTTTATCTAGCAAGACCTATAATGAGGAAGAAGTAAAATTAATATTGGAAAGGCTTCTTGAAGATAAAAAACTACAAGAAGAAGAGAGACTAAGACAAGAAGAAAGAGAGGAAAGAAGGACCCGAGAAACTCAACAATATGAACTTGAATTAAAGAAATTGGAAATTTCAAAAGAAAATCCTGAAAGATTATTAGAACCAGAAGGTCCCAAGAATACAGTTAACCCAAATTACCCCCAAGATTTGATGAAAAACATGATGAAATGGGTTTATATTTAATAAATTTCGAAAGAAGAGCGGAGATGGCACGAGTTCCAAAAAAGGATTGGGTGGCCTACCTGTTAGCAGTTTTACCGCCAGAACTTTCCAATATGTTGGCCAGAGAGTCGCCAATCGATGCGATAAATTATGACTTTGTTAAAAATATCATTATGAAAAGATATAAATTAAACAGTGAAAAATTGAAACAATGTTTTTATAAGCACCACAAATCGTCCGAAATATCTTGGAGAAATTATGCCCAAGAGCTCTCTAGTTATTTTACGGAATGGCTCACAGAATTAAAGATAGAGAATTTCCAACAGCTGAAAGACCTAATAGTGACTGAGCAGTTGAAGTTTCGAATGCCTGCTGATGTAAGAGATCATTTTTTAGGAAACTGGCTTACATTCATGACACCTATGGACTTAGCTGAAAAACTAGATGAATTTGAGAGTATTAGAGAAAGCTTCAAAAAGAGGGATTTGCCCAAAAAGAACTTTTTCAGCTTTCGAAACCAAAGTGAAAACTTATGTAATGATAAGTCTAACGATAATAACAAAGATGTTAAGCCGAGATTTCATGCAAAACAAGAAACATCCCAAGAAAATCAGAGAAATAAAGAGTTTGATAAAAGAAAAATTACTCGTTGCTATGAATGTGGATCTATTAATCATCTTAGACCTCAGTGTGACAAATTAAAGAAAACTCAAGAATTTATCTTACATATTATAGCTGAGGCAGGTTCTGATGAATCAATGACACCTTATACTAGTATAGGTAAAGTGAATGGTGTTGAGATGAAAATAATTCGAGACACGGGTGCTTCATGTGATTTGATCAGCAGCAAGTATGTGAAACCATATATGTACACAAATGAAAAAGTGTATATTAGAAATCCATTAGAAGTGGATCCTGTCTGTTTACCACTTGCAGAAATTGGATTGTAAAATGGGACACTTAAAAACTAAAGCAGCTGTCCTACAAAATTCCTTTTATAGTGACAAGTATTTGTTAGGAAATAAAACTGCTGCAATGCTCAAAAATTGCAAATCAAAAGCGAATCAACAAGTGTCTAAGCTAAATTCAGTACAAACAAGAAATCCCAAGAAATTTTTAAAGATGAAGAAAAATATTAAAAATAAAGATTTTGCTCATTTTGACCAAAAGTTGATTGAGAGCAAATCTGAAAATGAAAAGAAAACCGAAGAAGTAGATGAAATCCTGTCAGAAATTTCATGGCCAGAACTCAATAAAACCTCTTCAAAAGTGTTTGCTGAAGAACTGCAGGAGTAGTGTAAAAAGGGGGGTTCACCGCCACGGTGGTGGCGTAGTGGCGTATTGTGGCGTAGGGTGGAGGCGCGCCTCCACCCTGACAACTCTACGCCACCACCCCGTCGGTCAACGCCCCCTTTTTACACTACTTAGTCATCATCTTGGACGAGGGTGTGTTGCCACCGGAAGAATAGAAACTTTACGTTGCCACCGGAAGACAAGAAACTTTGACTATCATCTTGGATGAGGTTTGGTGGTGCCATCTATCGGGGAGAAGGGGAATCTTTTCCTAAATTTCGGACTTAGTATTTTTTTCACAATTTCGGGGACTTCAAAATTTTTTCGAAGTTTTGCGGGAACGTCACGATCTTTTGGGCCTTTAATATTTAGGTGTTGCCACCGGAAGAATAGAAACTTTTGAAGAGTTGTCATTCGGGGATTATAAATTGATTACAGAATTAAATAGAAATTTTCCTATGTATTTCAGTGAATTTGACAAAATAAAACAAAGGGTTGGTGAGTATTATATAATTAAAAACAGGGTATAGACTTTAAAATTTAGGTGTTGTCATTGGGAGACTAGAAACTTTTACACCGCTGACATTGAAGATTATAAGTAATTTCCGGTGGGACTTTACATTTTTGAATGACTGAAGTTAATTAACATCAGTAACAATTTATGAGTATTTTAGAAACTTAGCATTTTTAGAGATTAAAAATATATTGCGTTAAGATAATAAATAAGGAATTTAAATAGGAGTTCATACTTTTAGTGTTGTCATTGGAAATTTATATTTGGAAATTTTTACAAAATTTATAGAAACAAGATGATTCTAATACTGCATTCTAATTGGTTAATGAGTATACTTAGTATTTTAGAACTTGAAATTTAGAAATTTTTACAGATTTAACTAGAAATTTTCGTATTTTGTGGATTAACACACAGATTTAAAAACAAAACAATAATAAGTAATTTAAAACATAATACTGCATTCTAATTGGTTAATGAGTATACTTAGTATTTTAGAACTTGAAATTTAGAAAATTAGAAATTTTTACAGATTTAACTAGAAATTTTCGTATTTTGAGGATAAGTGTCATCAGTGGATTAACACACAGATTTAAAAACAAAACAATAATAAATAATTTAAAACACATATTTTTCAATAATGAATGTCATACAATTATATGTATAAATAATTATTTTAAAACAAAAACGATACGCATAAATTTAAAAACACATATTTTTTAATAATGAATATCATGTAATTATACGTATAATTAGTTATTTTAAAACAAAAACGACATTATAAGCAATAAAGTTGTTTAAACTAAACTTTATACACATCATGACTTTATGTTAACACTAAATAAGGTTCACTTTTAAAATTTCTTTAAACTCTAACTTATAAATACTACTAATACAATCGTTAAAATTGAACGCTGAAACAAAGGTAGATGAATTTAACGAATGGTATAGACTTTGATCTTAATATCTGCGCATTACCATTCGGAGATTATAAATTTATTACAGAATAAATAGAAATTTGCCTATGTATTTCATGGAAGTTGACAAAATAAAACAAAGGGTTCGTGAGTATTATATAATTAAAAACATTGAATGTGAATGGTATAGACTTCGATATTAAAATTTGGGTGTTACCATTGGAAGAGTATAAATAATTTATATGTTATAAATTAAACTGAATACAATAAAAATTATTTAAATTAAACTAAATATAATAAAAATTATATAAATTAAACTTTATATTCTCACTAAATAAGTTTCACACTTATTTAAACTCTAACTTACAATCGTTAAAAATTGAACACATGCACTTTAAAAAATGACTATCATATAAATTTAAAAAAATTACTATCATATAATAATATTAATTAAAAAAATGCATACAAAGATATATAGTAAAGTTATAAATTTTAAAAAAATACTGTCATATGATAATATTAATTAAAAAAAAAAATTACTATTATATAATAATATAAATTAAAAAAATTACTTTCATATAATAATATAAATTAAAAAAATTACTTTCATATAATAATATTAATTAAAAAAATGCATACAAAAATATACAGTAAAGTTATAAAATAAATAAATAAATAAAAAATAAAATAAATAAAAATAAAATAAAAATGACTATCCTATAATAATATTAATTTAAAAATACATACAATGTTTAAAATCAATAATTAAATTTTATATACATTATAATTAACTAAACTTTATGCTGTTACTATTAAATAAATTTATCCTAACACGAAAACTTTTCATAAATTTTATAAGCAAAAAAACTATAAGTACATGAATATGTTATTTAAATTAAACATTATATTGATACTACACAAATATTATTTAACATTTATTCGAGTTTAACGCTGTAATATAATTTAAACTATCTTAGTTGATTTAAATGAAACAGGTAAATACTTTTAAACTTGAACTAATAAAAATAAGTTCTTTTTATAAAATAATTGATATAAACTATAATAATAAAAAGTATTAGTTACATTTAAAAACTATCAGTTACTGAAAGTTATTTTATATTAAACATTTCGAAATAAATTGCATAAAAATTCAATGCATCATTTTAAATGAAAATAAACAGTTTCCTTAAAAAACAGATAATACGGAATATTCCATGAGTCAGTTATCACCTGCAACGGAAAACCCCTACAGCTGATGAATCATATGTTATATACGCTGGTGAGCCATGCCTATTAGTAATCCACACTATCTCATATAAAGATTCAGTTAAAATCATTAAAACAATACAGCGAATAATTTGGAAAATGCAATAATTTTTTCACAAAGCATATCATACAATGAGTTTAAACGATTATCACCTATCTATCACTTAAACGGTATTGAAATAAATAAATACATATAAAAGTAAGTTATAGTTAAAAAATAAAAATTTCGTTTGTGAAAGGAGTTTTATATATTGCAAAAATTAGTTTTACTCAAATAATTTCTAAACATACACAAGTTAAATGGAAACTTTTCTAGGTTTCATTTAAGCAATAATTTTCCATGTGTGAAAGTAGTTTTATTTATGCAAAATTTAGTTTTATATAAACAAAAAATTTATAGTGTAACAATAAAAATAGTTTATAGTATAACAATAAAAAATTCCTTATAAGTAAATACCAATAAAAAATATTTTTTAAATTAATTTCTCTCTCTTCAATAAAACAATAAAAATTTCTTATATAACTTTCGTAAAGTTTTAATAAAATTTCTATTATAAACAAATTTTTTATGATATAAACAAATAATTTTATTAGAATATACATATTAAGTTTATTAAATTATCAAATAGTAATAATAAATTATGAAACTTACTTAAAATTGATGAAATTTCCCTTGGCGAAATGCAACCTTCATTCACACACAAATGCGAGAAACTGTTTATCGCCACACGTTGACTCATACAGATAAGAATGTTGATTCATGCTTATCTTAGTAGAATGTTGTTAGAGTTCTGTGTTTTCAGAGTAATATAAAATAGTTTATAGAGATCATTTATTTAATATCAGTTGTAAACTACATTTGAATAATGCAATAAGAGTTGAACTCTGCAATTAACCTATTAAAATATTGAAATTTTTTTATTTAATTTTACTTTTTTTAATTATGCTAAGAAAATAATGAGATCAAAACAGAATTATTTTACGATAAGACATCCTTTTTCATTCAATAAAATGTAACTATAATTTTTAATGAAAGGTTTTAAAATCACTTAATAGGATAAAATTAAAAACAGAAATCTTATTATTTTTTCTAGTTATAAAACTAAGTAATAAACTATCTATAAATAATCATATAGCAAGCGAGATTTTTGTATAATAACTATATATTATTTTAATACATACATTACATCGCAGGGTAAAATTTTCAACTTATTTATACGGATTGAAGTAATAAAACTTAATCATTTGCATAACCGCTAAATTTTATAAGTTGGATATATGATTTAAAATACTAAACAATAATCCTTGTGAGAGAATTGGGATAACACTTTCACAGAAAGAAATTGTCCTTTACAATAAGATTTGCTTAGAATGTCTAAGTGAAAATAACTTACCGTGAGGTCAGTGAGTCATGCAGTTGTATTCGAATTTATTGTTTTTAGTTAATGAAACTTCTAATGAGAGAATTATTTGTTACTAGCATATAAATGTACATTTTTATATTATTCCTGTATATATAAAATTTTAAATAATTCATTAAGTGTTAAACTTTGCATTTAATCGATTAAATAAAGTTTTCCTAAAATATAAGTGTAATTTTTTAATGAATCGTTTTGAAATCACTTTAACTTTATAAGAAAAAACTAAAAAGAGGTTTTTAAATTACTTAATAGGATAAAATTAAAAATCTTATTGTTTTTAGCAATTATTTTATCTAGTTATAAACTATATATTATTTTAATATACGCCTTATAGTTAAGTCAGTTTTAGAGAAAACCAAGAAAAAATCCCAACGCGCAGGTTAATGAGTTGGAATATTCTATTATACTTAAAGAATCCAGGTACGGAAAAACCGAAATACAATACGCGGAAAAACAGGCGGGATTTTCGGTTAAAACTTCAAAGCAGTGGACGGTAAACATAACACACCGTGAAACAACCTACTCCCACGACAGCCAAACTAAGAATGAAGGGAAACGTTGAGTTGTAACACCTTATCTACTAGAGATAAGGGGGAATTCCCCATGACTCACCCCTCGTTCGTTCATGTACAACATCTTACGAGAAACTTCGTGAAGGATGACTCATCGGTGACGAGTTTGAATAATATGCATAACCGCTAAATTGTATAAATGAGAATCTTTTAATGTGAGTATTATAGTAATGATAAATTTATTTTATAATCGATAACTCATCAGCTTCACACCTTATATAAAACAATGGTATATTCAAAAGTGTTACCAAATTTTACTACACAATAAACAGTCACATATGGATATTCCTAAGGTTTAAGACTATGCGAGGATCCTATAAGCGAAATGCCTGTGAGTCTTTCTAAGGAATCCTAATCTGTATTGAAGTCAGTTTTAGAGAAAACCAAGAAATACTCCAGTCGACTAGGTTGATGAAATGGATTCGAATCCAACACTTCCCCTTTTACCATAGAATCGTTCACTAATCACAAGGTTAATGAGTCATGCAGTTGTATTAAAACTTATTGATTACATGTTTAAACTTATACCATTAAATATTTAACTGTTGGTTCTATAAGTGGATTGCTCTGTGTGTGAGTCTTTGTAACTTATAGTTAAGCGAGTTTTAGTGAAAACCAAGAAAAACTACAAACGGGTAGATTGTTAAGTGGAATTCGAACCTAACATTAAACATAGAATCGTTTGTTCTTCTAAAATCCTTGTAACAACATGTTTATGGACTTTATAAGAAAATGCTTAATATGGTTTGCATGCGTTAGCTATATTAAACACTTAATTTTTAACATACATTAAGGTTAGTGGATGAGTGACAGGTAATTCATTTAAAACAAAAATATAATAACGGTCGATTGAAACAAAGGGTTTGCAGTTTTAGAGAAAACCAAGAAAAAATCCCAACGGTAGGTTGATGAGTTGGAATATTCTATTATACTTAAAGAATCCAGGTACGGAAAAACTGAAATACAATACGCGGAAAAACAGGCGAGATTTTCGGCTAAAACTTCAAAGCAGTGCACGGTAAACATAACACACCGTAAAACAACCTACTCACACGATGGCCAAACTAAGAATGAAGGGAAACGTTGAGTTGTAACACCTTATCTACTAGAGATAAGGGGGAATTCCCGGAAAAGCTGAGTCACCCCCCCCCGTGGATCTTACGAGAAAGTTCGTGAAGGATGACTCATCGGTGACGAGTTTGAATAATTTGCATAACTGCTAAATGGTATAAGCGAGAATCTTTTAATGTGAGTATTATAGTAATGATAAATTTATTTCATAATCGATAACTCATCAGGTTCACAGCTTATATAAAACAATACTATATTTAAAAGTTTTACTGTACAATAAATATTCACATATGGACATTCCTAAGGTTTAAGACTATGCGAGAATCCTATAATCGAAATGCACGAGAGTCTTTCTAAGAAATCCTATTGCATATTTAAGCAGGTTTTAGAGAAAACCAAGAAATACTCCAATCGACTAGGTTGATGAAATGGATTCGAACCCAACACTTCCCCTTTTACCATAGAATCGTTCACTAATCACAAGGTTAATGACTCATGCAGTTGTATTGAAACTTATTGATTACAAGTCTAAACTTATACCATTAAATATTTAACTGTTGGTTCTATAAGTGGATTGCTCTGTGTGCGAGTCTTTGTAACTTATAGTTAAGCGAGTTTTAGTGAAAACCAAGGAAAACTACAAACGGGTTGATTGTTAAGTTGAATTCAAACCTAGCATTAAACATAGAATCGTTTGATCTTCTAAAATACTTGTAACAACATGTTTATGGACTTTATAAGAAAATGCTTAATAGGGTTTTCATGCGTTAGCTATATTAAACACTTAATTTTTAACATACATTAAGGTTAGTGGATGAGTGTCAGGTAATTCATTTAAAACAAAACTATAATAAGGGTTGATTGAAACAAAGGGTTTGTAGGTCATAATTATAGGATAAAACGTTATGTGTTTCGAAAACCCTTCATCAAGATTGCAACAACCGTTTCGAATGATACTCTCCCTTCATCAGATAGACTTAAACTTTTATTTTATCAGAATGAAAGAAAACGATAGACGATTTACACTTATTGAAATCCCAACTTATAAATAATTCGACTTTCACTAAAAATGCAAGTCGCATATACACTTTGAAACAATCAATAAATTTTATATTATCACAATGCATTAAATAAGTTTCCCATTTAACATTCAAGATGAATTTATTTTTACATTAATTAAGAATTGAACACATATTAATTTTTAAAATGACTATTTTTTAAAAAGTTTTGAAACAGCTAATAAATTTTATAAGCTTTTACAATTAAATAAATTTAGCATATTATGAAAGTTTTACATCACTCGGTAAAATTTTATATAAGCAATAAAAGTGATACACATTATAATTATAAACTCATAAAATAAATTTCACACTTAACATTTAAACTCTAACCAATCAATCTTAAAGTAATTTTTTATCTTTTGTACATAATCATAAACCTTTCGTTTCTATTGTAAAGTGAAGTATGACTCATGCTTTAATTAAAATCTCTAATCAAAATTATAAGAAAGTAAAGTTTAGGAAATACCTATGTATTATAGGTAAATTAATACAGTATAAATATTCATGTTTTTCAGTTAAGTAAAAAAGTTATATAATTAATTTTACAGACTACTTAAATAATGTATAATTAAGTTTCAGAATTATTATTATTATTATTTTTTCTTCTATAGTATGTATATATAAATTTTTAGTTAGAAAGTTTTTATTAAAATACAATAATCAAAGTTTTGTACGATATTAATTTACATTGCATCTAAAACTTTAAATATATAGAAACAATTGTACATTTGGTTTTAACTGAAGCATATATATAAATAATAAAATCTTATTCAGTTTAGTTTTTAAAACACTATAAAGATTTCAGACACACATATTTTTATCTTGTTTAAATAAAATTTTTAAAATGAAACAATATTAATGTTATAAAATAATACACTCAGCATGACTCACGGAGTGTGCTATTCCATCAAATTATTCCGCATACGTGTAATAACATGTCTGACTTAACTATATACTGAATTACCATTATTTCAGAAAAAGTTGGGACTTACCTTAAAACACATCCTACACCCTTGGCAGACTTGAAGAAAATGAATGATACGAGACATTCTTATCAGAGACGCCAGGTCACGAGGTTAGTGACGTCACGAATGATGTGATTGGCTACGCTCAGTCACGTGATTATGACGTCATCCTCTCATCAATGACGTCACCGATTGCTTATCTGCTACCAATAAATTTAATAAGTATAATCTGTTTAATGACTCATCAAACGATGACTCATCATAAACATGTCTGAACATGAATCTAGTTGAACACTAATATTTTACTGAATAAGCGATAATTACTATATAGATCACAAAATATACGTTGTTGGAAATTAAGTAAACAACACTACTTGATGAAAAATTAAGTTTCTCATAAGTAAACAATAATAATAAAAATAACTTTTGGTTTGAATAATATAAAAAGCAATAATACAAAATCATATACAATAAAATGTTAGTGTTCAACTAGATTCATGTTCAGACATGTTTATGATGAGTCATCGTTTGATGAGTCATTAAACAGATTATACTTATTAAATTTATTGGTAGCAGATAAGCAATCGGTGACGTCATTGATGAGAGGATGACGTCATAATCACGTGACTGAGCGTAGCCAATCACATCATT